>CM076449.1:21392433-21922433 GCA_038419695.1 Scomberomorus guttatus | reverse complement strand
TAACATTCTTGCCTATTTGTGTCAATACAGCAGTCACTTAAACATCTACACATTTGCAAGGTTACTGTGCAAAAATATTTTTACTCTTAGTCAAATATTTGTCTTACAAGATGGTTTAAGAAGCAAAGGATAACCAAATGGTTTCATTGGCGGCCTTACCCAAGATGTAGAAAGTGCCTTGTTGTAAAAAGAGTTACCTTTTTCCAGAGATAAGCTTTTCTTCTTATGTGAGGTCACTTCAGGTTAATGCAGCTTCCTCCAATGCCCTCCAATGTCCCCCTCTTCACATGTTTGTGCAGTTACACTCACTCAACCTCAGTGACACACATTTAACGTATCTTGACCCTGAGGACCTTTTCCCCTCGCATCCCGTGCATGCTGCATATGAGACGGAGCAAGACTCTGTCGAGGAGAGATAACACTCTGCTTACATATCAGGAAGAACTCCTTTTCCTTCCTCATCCCTTCCTCTCTCTCATCTACTCATTGTCTGCCTTCCTCTGTATGATCCCTTTCCATCAGCCTATATATTCGTGGGTCTCACTAAATGCTTTGATGCTTATGCTTAATTTCTTTTTCCATCTTATCTCTCTCTCTTTCTCTGCCCTTTACGTGTCTTTGTGTTTTCCTCCTTGCCCTTTTAATTAAAGTGTTTTACGGGGCTGTGTAACAAGAGAGCTAAGGCCCAAGGGAACTTTTTCAAAGACAAAACTAAGACAATAGACCTTTTACACTCTTTGTATATAATCCATCCCTGAATTATAGTGGACATTTGCCAGGCACCCATTTGTTTTAACCACAAAAATAGCATTTTGCCTCAGGTTTGCACTCTCTCACTCTGCATTCTGGTTGTATTGAAATTATAGTAAAATATTTAAACAGCGGTATTGTTTTTCGTGTCTCCTTGCTCTTTCCAGGCATTCTAATGGGAGGCTTCATCAAGATCATTGAGTTCCAGGAATTGGCCAACTGGAAGGTATAGTTTGACTCCTTGTTAACACCCTGCTCCACAGCACCTTCTCCTGTGGCCGTACTTTACTGGCCACAAATCGTGTTCCCAATTAACACACAAATTACAATTAAAGGTGGTTTGGTTTGGTTTTAATTTGTTCAGCATTAAAACAAAACAACCACATTCCTCTACACACACGCAGACGAAATATACAAACATTTTGTACTGGTGTGCTTTGTGTAGATATTGTACCTCATTCAGTGTAACTCCTTTGAATTTTGAAGTTGAAGTGATGATATTAACTTGATATTAACTGTAATCAAGGGCAGGGACAAATGTCAGCATTACTGAAGTGCTGGCTTGTTGAAAACATCTTGCATCAAGCAGAGCATGCTCTATAACCACATTTTTCCTTGTTCTTGTATGATGCAATTTATCCCACAGCAAAAACCCGGGAATCCCCCCACCCCAACCCAATAAACATCTGCCATGGAGTACGCCTTTCTTTTTGCTCAGCCATTCAGTTCCTGTTTGCTGTGTTTGTCACAAATCTCATCTCTCCTTCTCTACTCTGTTAGCTATGCATGGTGACAAACTGTTCTTTGCTTGCTGTCTTTCCCTCTGTGTCCCTATGAACCCTCATTTTTATTCTCTTGGTTCTCACAGCCTTTAATTAACATTCCTTATCCTCTGCCAGCGAGTGAGAGAACGAATGAACAAGAGAGGTAGAGAGAGAGAGAGAGAGAGAGAGAGATATGCAGAGTGAGGGGGAGGGAAGAAAAGAGGGACAGGTTGTGTCAATGTTTCTTACACACAGGGGCCCATTGTTTTTTTAGCCTGGGGGCCCCAGAGTGTTGCTGAGTCATCGGCCCCAGTAACCAGAGCCCCCGGAGCCCCTTTCCCCCCTTTGCCACTGTGCTGTGAACCTCCAGACTGCTATCTCTGTGTTTACATGTAACTTCAGACCTCTATATAGGCATTGGCTTCACAACCTACCCATCACTGTACAGCTTCATAAAACCTGTCTGAGTAGAGTGTAACAAAGTTACACTGTGATATGCAGCAGTTTTTTTGCAGGCGCATGGATATGTTAAGTGGTTTATAGGCCCTTGGAGACTTCAAAAGACCCAGGCCATGATGCAAACCCATTATGTCTGACCTATTTGTTTTTGAGAGAGCCCCAAAGAGTAGGATGCACCATGAAACCTGTTCAGTGAGTAACACAGCCAGTGGCAAATTCTTTCTGTCACAATCAGTTTTTTTCAACGGCAAGTCTTTTGAAATTGTGCATACGGTGCACTTACTTAAAGGCCCATGTTTTGCCATCACAGTTAATGGAAGTCATCTGTCCTCCCTGATAAACTGGGAGTCACAGTTCTACTGTCTTTCTTTATTAGTCACTTTTGCAGGTTTGAACTGGATGCAGCTTTGCGCTTGTAGCTACCTTTAACACTGGTGTTACCTCCTCCAACTAGCATGTTTTTAAAGCTGGCCCACTTGGCTAATCCTGCAAGCCTCCAGGACTGCCCTGCAAACCACCAAGAGTGTACAAACCCCTTAGGCAGTTGCATCCTGTCATCACTGGCTTTGCCTTTGCCTTTCACCACCAATCTGATTTCTTTGCTTTTTGCTACCAGCCCCTCTATCTCCAGTCATCTCCCTAAAATCTAGCATATGAAGAGAAGCTTCTCCCTTATGTGCTTTTCTGGTACTGTTCACTGCTTTTCCTTTTCTCTCATCTGCCCATCTCCCCCCTGTGCTCTGACACAGATTGAAGAAGGAATAGCATGCTGCTACGTAGTAACATGCTTGCAGCAATTTGTCTCGTAGGCAAAGCACAGGGAGCGCTACATAGGTGAATATATTTGCATCTACAGTGTACTCCAGATAATAATTTTGGGCTCATCGTTGTTCCTCAGTGGCTACGGTGGTGTGTTTTAAGCCCCAAAGGGCAGTGCATCCTTTTAATAGATCTCTCCCACGCCATGGAAAGAGAGTGACACAGGGAGAGCAGTTTTAATTGTGGTTTCAGGGGCCTTTTTCCCATGTGGTGATGTCACCGTGTGTCAAAGCTGAGCCTCCAGGGAGCCTGTACTGCGAACGAAGGTCTCTCCATCATTCCTGCTCATATTTTTCTGTTATCTCCCGAACCCTCTTTTAACTGTGCTCCCTTCATCTTTGGCATTCATCTTTTCTCATTTAGTTCTGTCTCAGCACTTCCCCCGAGTATGCCCATCCTCTGCTCTCTGGTTTTATCCATTTCATCTTTCCTTGTATCAAGCAGAAATACCAAACATTTGCTGGTTTTAGCTTCTCAAGTGGGATGATTTGCTGCTTTTCTTAAATTGAATATGTTTTGGTTTTGGACTGTTGGCCAGACACAACAACCAATTTGAAGATGTCACACTGGGCCTTGGGGAAAATTGTAATGGGCATTGTTAAAATTCTTTTCTGACATTTTTATTTACTGTAAAGTAAAATTAACTGATCATGATTATCCTTAATTGGAAACCTACTAAACAAAAATGAGTACTAGCTTGTAGAGTAGGGATTTCTGGCACAACTCCATTTATTTCCAAAGTGCATGGAGAAGGAAATAAGCCTGAAGCCGTCAAGACTCCAACAACACTTACAGTATAAAGAACAACTTTATTAAAAGACCTTCTTTAAAGGGGACCTATAATGCTGATTTCCAGCTGCATGTTTTTATTCTGGGACTCCCCTAGAGTGGCTTTGCCGGATTCACAGTTCAAAAAACTCTTCATTTATCTTATACTGGCCCTTTATGCAGTCCCTCAGTTCAGCCAGCGCTGAAAACCGGTCGACATAACAACATATGGAGATATTTGGAGCTATTTGTTCAGTTAGAAATAATGCAGGGAGGAATAGTACCAGCAGAAACAGCCTCAATGATGATGATCTTTGATGAACAGCTGTACAACGAAATTTTGTGCGTCCCTGACCGGTACATACAATATATACAAAAACAAAACACAAGCAGCAGAATCTTCAACAGATCAACACACACATACACACACATAAATAAGTATAAAATAAGTATAAAATAAGTATGAATATATAAAAAAAATGTGAATTGATAAATAGTCTATATATTGCACTTAGTTCAGTAGGATAGACTATTATTGCACTTAGTCCGAGAGATATTGGACAGTCTTGCGCTGTTATTTAACAGATAACGAACATAACGTAACACCACTTCAGGGAGAGCAAAGCCACTGTGCGTTGCGCGTTGCCATCTTGTCATCGCCTCTAAAAGTAGTGGCTCAGCGTCACTACCCCCAAAACAATGGAAAAATGTCATGATGTTAGCGGAGCAGTGAACTCACACACTGTGCGTAGAGCAGATGACCATTTAGAGAAATCCGTCAGGAGTTGACGTCAGCTCAGGCTGAAAGTAGAAAAAATTGTTGGAAACCAAGCGTTCAGAGCAGTCTGAAGCTGGTGCTTTTTGCTCACAGGGATTACTTCTACATACGTTTTCCTCATTATTTGACACTTTGGCCATGTTTAATATGAACATCCGACATTGGAACGTCATATATGTGACTGAAAATAAGGAAAAGCATAATAGGTCCTCTTTAAACTACAAGTGTTGCTGTTGTCTTGACTAAGTACTAGGTTGTAGACATCTGCTTATTTAGGTTTGTGTAGATGTGTGTATGCAACATCTGTGTTTGCTTGTTCAGTCACTCCAGCAGACACTCTTATAATATGTGGCAGTGAAACGTGCATGCATGCATGCAAGCACACTCCTGCATGCATGCATGCATGCATGCAGGAGTACAGCTGTAGATGTCAGATTACAGTGCATGCAGCATACCTTCTTAATATTCATTCCTGACCTTTCTTCCCTGAAGGGTAGAGTTCTGCCCGAGATAAATGTCAAGAAAAAGTTGTAACCTGGAAGCATTTCTACTTAGGGCTGCTTTTCCTACCATTTGAATGCATAATAAGGCAAAGTACGCAAGAGCATAGCCTTTTACGCAGGCATACATCCTCAATAGGCTACCCCCATGCTTGACCTACTTTTAAGAGTCAGAAATGTGTAGGTTGATGTTGGCAAATTTATCATGAGAGTCAAAGTTTCCATCTTGACAGCCAAAATTAAACAATGTACTGTGTTATTATCTCATCTCATTTGCCAATAACATCATGCTCTTTTGTATCTTGGTCCTGAATAACTAGTTAGAATAGATAATAAACTGAGAAGATATGAAACCAGTCATGTCGTCTCCTTTTGTGATTAATTGCCAGGACTATTATTTGTGAACTTTTGAACAGTTAATTTTAACAGTCATACTGTGGATTCAAATTTTGGCACTTTATGTCAAATAATAGATAATTGTAGGTTAAAATTGTTCTTGTCAAGAAAGTAAATCATGCTGTTATCTCACCTCTTATTGGTAAACTATAGCAACTAATTTCTCTGCAGTTTTTACAGAAATAAATACTTTTAGGGAAACGCACATCAAATGTGGACGTAATTGTCATCCTCCATCTGCTTGTGGGGTTATTGGGGTTGAGGTTCTAGCCAGCTGTCCAGACTGGCTACCATAATACAATGAGAGAGATTGTTGACTGGATGGAGTAAATATGGGCCTGCCCTCTATAATCTTTCTGACTGAGAACTGACATAACTATAGTATCAGCCACGGCCCAGAAATAGATCTCCCCTATGAACATTCACTAATGCATACTGTATATTGACTTTTACATTACTAACATAGATTATGTACAGAACACATGTGCGCGCACAGGCGCGCACACACACACACACACACACACACACACACACACACACACACACACACACACACACACACACACACACACTGTCTTATACAAGAACACATGGTGCATCATGCACAGATACATTGGCAGCCAGAGCGTAATGCATGGGCACATGCTGCCTACGCCTGATCTCGGCTGGCCCATTTAGCTGAGAAGCAACAATGATTTCATTATATCGCTGAAATAATCAGAGAGCTAAGGTCACTGGGATACTGTGTGTGTGTGTGTGTGTGTTTGACTCAGAGATTTAAAAAAAGCATATGTAGTTATTCGTGTCTTTTTACAGCATGTGCGTAAGTCTGAATCAGATTGCAGACAGGCACCCCCCCACCCCCCTCCCCTCGACAAGCACCTGACATGTGTATGTGTTTGTCATCCTGAAGTAAACATCCAAATATGTTTTGTCAGATGAAGGGCTGTTTCTAATAGCTTAGGCATGGCCTCCCTCTTCACCCTTTCCCCTCATCCATGACTAAGTATTAAGTCAGCTGAGGATCACTCAACCGACTTGCATCAGTCAGATGAATGGTAGGGAACATGTGCTGAGGATTGTATAATAACCACAAGCACATTTTTTATCATTCAGTGGCACACACTGAATTTGCTCGAATATAACAGTGCTGATTAGCATTAGGAATTGTGTTTGGATTAAACATCATTTGTAGGCTCATTCAAGATGACAAAACGTGACAGAATGTATAACAATCCAGTCAACTAGCAAATCATTTTTGAACTAATTCACATTAGTGAAACATGTTTCCTGTTCACTGTATTTTATAGGCTACATTCCTCATTTAAATTTTGTAATTTGTAATTTATGGAATCTGAAAGTACTCCCAGCTTCACAATAATTGGACTTTACATTTTCCCTATATGTACTACTAAATGTGGATTGTATGTGACTCTAGCCTCTGTATTTCTCTAAAAGGAGGAAGAAATGTTCCGACCCAACATGTTCTTCCTTTTGCTCCTGCCACCCATCATCTTTGAATCTGGATACTCTTTACATAAGGTACGGCAGAATTACACAGCTCAAGATCTTCAGCTGAAAATTAACACTAAGGCACATTGTGAATGTGATGCACTTGGAGGTAAAAGTAGAAACCAGCATACACATTTAAACATTACATTTAGGTGTTTTTTTTTATGCCAAAGCAGTTTGCTAACAATTTCATGACTAACTAATTTCCAAATGCGCAAAACAAGAATCAACCACAATCTAAGTCACCAAAAGAAAGAGAAAAAGAATAATCTGGTAAGACATTTCTTAGCAGGCTCTCACTGTAGTTTGCTTATGCCTGAGACGGGCTTTAACATAAAAGCATAAAGTCATAAGCAGCTCAGCTCTGCTCTGATGTTTTTCCTGTTTCCCTGAACTGCTAAATAGTATTTGTATTTATGCTTTTTATGTGTTCTAGTCTGTATAATCATTCACATGCACTATTGTCATATATTGCTAGAACTAATGTTTAAAATCAATCAACAATTGCAAAAAGGTGACTCACATTTTATTTTTGATGGTTTTACCTGCCTTCTGTTACTTCTGACACCATTTGATGAAATCTTAAACAGGGCTAAAAAGGCAACTGTCTCATTCAGACACATTCTGTTCCATAACTCATAATGAAATAATGACTATTTTCGCCCTACTTCTCATTTTAATGCCGGAAATATGTTACATAACACTATGTAACTTCAAATGTCATGCTACTAAGATTATGAATATTTAAGCTGTCTCCGTGTATGTGTATGTTCAGGGTAACTTCTTCCAGAACATCGGCTCCATCACCCTCTTTGCTGTGATTGGCACGGCTATCTCTGCCTTCATAGTCGGAGGAGGTATCTATTTCCTGGGGCAGGTGAGGATTGTAGTAGTATCTACAAGTCTGACATGGCCAGGACCTGTTCAGAAAAAGGGCTTGTGCTTGTTTATTATGAAATATTATAGGTTGTGTAAGGTGTTCCTCTTGGAATTACGACACAACAAGTAATTGCAAATACGGGTATTACTTGAGAATACTTCCTGCTCTATGGATGTTGACATGATCAGATCTCCTTTGTTGCAACAATGTGTGTCTTAGTCTTGGTATGTTTTTTTTCAGGCCGATGTGATTTATAAGATGACTATGACTGATAGGTGAGTGTTAACCTTTTACTTTAATTTCTGTACTTGTAGGTTTTTCATATAAAAAGCACTATTTCTGTCAAAAATGACCTGAATGGAAATTTGATAGTAGTATTCCATAGTGGCACCACCCACCGACACCTTCAGATTACCATAAAGTTTAAAGCTCTCTATAATCAACAACTCGTTGACATCTGGTCATGTCCCAGCTTTTTTCAAACAAGCCACTGTTCACACCCTTCTCAAAAAAACAAATCTGGACCCTTCTTTGCCCCGGAACTAACTAAGTTACCTTTTATAGCTAAAGTCTTAGAAAAAGTGGTTGCTAAACAGCTTACAGCTGTCTTAGATGAGCACAACATTTTTGACATATTTCAGTCTGGTTTCCATCAGTTGCATTCAACAGAAACAGCTCTTCTCAGAGTATCAAATGATCTGTTAATGCAGGGTGACGCAGGAGAATGTTCTGTATTGGTACTGTTAGATCTCAGTGCTGCTTTTGATTCTATGGACCAGGCAGTGGGTGGATATCTTTGGATCAGCTTTGTATTGGTTCTCCTCGTACCTGTCGGACAGGACCTTCTTGATTACAGCTCATAATTATGCCTCATCAACTAAACTCTTTGTTTTGTGGTGTTCCCCAAGTGCAGATAAGAAGTCATTTTAAAGGTATCTCCTTCTATTGTTATGTGACAATATTCAATTACACATTTCGTTTAAGCCTCAAAACGTTTCAAAACTGTCTGTTCTGCTGAACTGCCTCAACTCTATATAAGATTGGATGGCAGATAATTTTCTACTGCTAAATACTGATAAAACAGAAGTTCTCATTTCTGCCCCTGATGACGTGGTCCTGAATATATCTTGACTCTTTATCTTTTTCTGTTAAACCTACCCTCCATATTCTGGGCATTTCTATTGGCCAAGCTTTGAGTCTTGACTAGCATGTAAATTGTTTGCTGTTTCTACCGGTTGAGAAACATTGCTAAACTCCGGCCCACTGTGTCCAGAGCTGCGATGGAGATGATTATACATGCATTCATTTCCTCCCGTCTTCATTATTACAATTCCCTTTTCACCTGTATTAACGATACATCCTCGAACTGCTTACAAGTGGTCCAAAATGCTGCTGCCAAGCTCCTGAACAAGTCCCCCAAAACGTCTCATGTAACACCAATCCTGATGTCTTTACACTGGCTTCCCATCAAATTTAGAATCCAGTTCAAGATCCTTGTTATCATGCTGAGAGCCTTGCATGGTCAGACACCCTAAAGTATCATGCCAGTAGGAATCTTAGGTCCTCGGATCAGGGTTTGTTGGTTGTCCCTCACTCCTGGATCAAGACAAAAGGAGACTGTGCTTTTGAGGTTGTTGCTCCTAAACTTTGGATTTCTCTTCTTTTGGACTTAAGGTCTGTGGACACTGGACACCTTTTAAAAAGCAGCTCAAGACCAAATTTGGTTACACTTGCTTTTGTTTAATTTGTTTTGTTTATTTCTGTTTTTGCCTTGTGTTTTTAGCTGTGCTATATAAATATTATCTATTAGCAAGTTCCAGACAGTAGGACAATTCAGGTGCCAGATATATAACTGACACACAAGCAGTTTGCAACTCCACACCCATATGTTTTCTTAAAAGAAGCCCTGATGTTATTGATGTGCAGAAGTGTGCTTCCTTTTTGTTGGTGCACAGTCAGCGTGAGTGTGTGTGTGTGTGTGTGTGTCCTGTGATCAGTTAGGGCTTTTGCCTGTTAATTTCCTTCAGCAAGGAGGATATGTTTTCAGCCCCAGTTGTCTGTTTGTGTGTTAGTTTGCAGGATATCTGCTAAACAGATTTTAATGACATTTTGGGGGAATTCAGGACACAAGACACTGATTAAAACTGATAAGATTTTGGTAGGTAAAGTCCCACAATGTATCCATTTAATCTTCCTTTTTTTTTCCTTGGACTTCTTGGACAGTATTTTAACTACTCTAGTGAGCGAGTATGTTTTAAATGTATTTTCTGTCTGCCTCCTTCAGATCTTTAGACATACACAAAAGACATGGTTTTGGCTATGTACATTAAGTACGTTCATCCCAGTAGAAATGTCTTTCAACCACTGTTTAAATGTTACCCTCCACTCAGTCTCACCCCCTTCTGCCCTGCTTGTAGCTTTGCCTTTGGCTCGCTGATCTCAGCTGTGGACCCTGTTGCTACCATCGCCATCTTTAACGCCCTCAACGTGGACCCGGTCCTCAACATGTTGGTGTTTGGTGAGAGCATCCTCAACGACGCCGTCTCTATTGTCCTTACCAAGTAAGTCTCTACCCACTCCTTCGTGCTGTGTTTGCTCTTTAGGGCATACATCGGCACATAACATTTGCCTATGTGTGATGAAATGTGTGAAGTACCACACACAGACACACTCTCACAGTTATAGATACGTGCATATTAAATGTCATTTGTGGAAGAAGGCTAAGAGGCATCTGTGAGGCACCAACATACTTTATATTTAATTTTTATTGTATAACTAGCAGCTGTGAGAGCTTTAATTACCCTCAGGGTTCAATCATCTTACCTGATGCAGTAAACCTAGCAGTCACAGTTTGCCACCATTGTAAATGTCAGTTGAGGTGTACTCAGGCATTTTCCAACCTTTGAACCCCACCTGCATTTTGTTGATTACACTGTGACAGGAAGCGAGGAGGAGAACATAACCAGTGACCTATTTCATTGCCTTAAACAGTTTGTGGCGAAGCCATGGTGTCAAAAACAGAGGATGTGGGTACACTTTTGTCAAATTTTCCTAAATGTAATGTCCAATAGCTTAACATAGTGTTCTTAAGAATGTGTTGCAGATATGTGTCACAGATATGTGTCAAATCAGCTTTCCATTAATGAGAACAAAAAAAAAGTCCTGTTTATGTGTGCCAGTACAAGTGTAGTCAAACTTGTTGTGGACTTAGGAGACTAGTCTATTTAGAGTATCACACTCCCAGAATTGTTGATCAAGATTGTACCCTTGTCAACAAACAACACAAAAACAAAATCCTGACAGACAAGTATGATGAAAACAAGACAGTTGGCAGGATTCCCATGTTTGCACTGTATGCATCACTGTCATCCTATCCGCTGTCTCTGTACTCACTTTATGCTGCCTTATCTCTCCTACTCACGACCAGCTAAATGTGCAAAGTGATCTCAAGTGTCTGCATACCCCTGAAGAGTAAATGAATGCATGAATAATAGATAGGTTGAACAGCCTTGGCGGTTTGCTTGTTGTTAGCACCTCATCGCCTGGCTTCCTTTTCTTAGAATACTACTTTACAGTGTGGCCCAGTCTTTCATTACTGCCATGCAGCTAATGCCTTTGACTGGGAGCTTGTTAATAATCAGATTATTAAGTACATTGTGTTGTCTTGCTGTTTTTTTCTGGATAACTATAATTATAAGAAGGATTTAAACAGTCGGTGTCATAATCACATCATAACTATAAAACATCCAAAATGATATTTTGATGCAAACTTGATGATAAATCTTTTTCACACAATAAAAAGTTTTAAGAATAAATCAAGTGGGAGACTTGGGTAGCTGACTGGAACAGATGTTGTAGAGCAAATGTTTAAGCATTAATGTCATTATAGTTTAACGTAGCTTTGTGGTTTTGGCTGTAGATGTGCTTAAAAGTGACAGCACTGTTAAAGATGTAATAAAACCTACATTTGACATTGAAAAACGCATTATTGTGGTTCAAATCTGGCAAAATGTCACAATAAATTCCTTCAAATTACTACTCTTGTTAAGTCACTGAAAGGGTGATATGAAACAGCAAAAGGTGTTTTTTGGTGTTGTGATTACAAACTGTGTATACACTTACATCACACGCTCAGGCTCAAGTTTGTAGGTGGAGTGTATCTGCCCTCTAGTGTCAGATGGAGGTATTACAAGGCAGAAAGTCTAAGTGATATTGTGGCTTTATTAGTAAATTTCCTTTTTTCTTTGGTCTTTCAGCACAGCAGAGGGCTTCTTTTCCCGCTCAGACAACTCCATGGTAACAGGCTGGGAGACTTTTGTGCAAGCGTTGGGTTATTTCCTCAAAATGTTTTTTGGTTCTGCTGCCCTGGGAACCCTCACTGGACTCATCTCGGCTCTTGTATCCAGACTTTGTGTGTGTGTACGTTTCTGTGAATTTATATTCCTGCGTTAACTTTTAGTCTTACAGCATTTAAATTCCTTAACTGACGGACCAGTTTCTCAAACACTTTGACTTGAGGAACACTCCTTCACTGGAGTTTGGCATGATGATCATCTTTGCGTACCTGCCCTATGGCCTGGCAGAGGGCATCAAACTGTCTGGTAGGTGCAAATTTGTGCCTGACTGACAAGAATTTTGTATGTATACTTTTTTTTTTTTGACCTCCACATCTCACCTGTTTCTCTCCATCTACAGGAATTATGTCCATCCTGTTTGCGGGAATTGTAATGTCTCACTACACCCATCACAACTTATCTCCTGTCACCCAGATCCTCATGCAGCAGACACTGCGCACCATGGCCTTCATGTGTGGTCAGTAAATTCCCTCCTATCCACCCAATTTCCCGTCCGTTTTAATTTACATTGATCTTCTGAACACTATTTTTTAACTTCTCTCCTCAGAGACATGTGTGTTTGCCTTCCTTGGTCTCTCCATCTTCAGCTTCCCTCATAACTTTGAAATATCCTTTGTCATCTGGTGCATAGTAAGTGCAGTTATCTGAATATTGATGCCAATTTCTCCTTATTACTGGTGTTTCTGGCCGTTCCCATCATCGTCAGTGTGACAGCTGCTGTTCTCTCCACAGGTCCTCGTTCTTCTCGGCCGCGCCGTGAACATCTTCCCTCTGTCATTCCTACTTAACTTTTTCAGAGACCACAAGATCACACCCAAGATGATGTTCATCATGTGGTTTAGTGGTGAGATGACACAGAGAACCTTGTGTGAAAAACAGGCAGTTGGCTTTTAATAGTGTCTTGGCTGTCATTCCTTAACATACTGTAAAGTGTGTTGGAGCAAAGGAAAATAGTGATGAGAAAATGCCAGCTGGCAGTGGGTTGTTTGGGGCTTACCTTGATATGGCATTGGCATCTAGCTCAGAGAAAACTCATACAAATACAGACAAGAGGCAAAACTCAGGCCCATTTGCACATATGGACGAGAGAGAAGAAAACCATACACAAACAAGGGAAAGACAGAGACAGGAGGTGAGGCGGAGACTCCTGGAGGATGAACATCCAAAGCATCTAGAAATGAGGCATCAACAGCCAAAGGAGAGAGAGCGGTCCCAGGACGGCCGATGGTCCAGAACATAGAAGCCTGAGTGAAAAGAGAGGCCAAGGAGAAGAAAATAGGAAAGAGAGGGAGAAGAACAGAGAGAGAGTGAGATAGGCACGCAGCTAGGATGCTCAATGGTTAGCAGAAAGTTTACAGTCAATCTTGCGGCAGGACAGACATGAACCTGGTAAGGCTTCATAAATTCATTGAGACTGAGACCTGCCAGGAGGGTCATGGTAACAGTTACAAGGGCTTAAAGTTATCAAACAATAAGCAACTAATTGGAATTTAAGGCAAAAAGTTTATCTTTAAGTTTATATTAGAGGACCCAACAGAGTCAGACTGTTTGCAGGGAGATTATTCCAGAGAAAGGGGGCCCGACAGGAAGTCAGATCTAATGTGGATAAAGAGTCAATAAAGGGAAGCTAAAATTCGTTTAATATGGTCAAATTTTCTTGTTTTAGTTAAAATTCTAGCTGCAACATTTTGAGCCATCTGAATAGTTTTATTACCAGCATGCAGCAGGCCTTTTCAACAAAAAACACAAGTAGAAAATCAGGTGCACGTTCCATCTCAGTCCAGCGTCAGCTCAATGTGCTGCTACACTCACCTCTGAATTAATTTATAAATCCCATCACCAACCAGCCTGTAAACAGAAAGAAGGAACAGTTAAGATAATAGTAGAATAAGAATAATATTTATCATGTATTTTTATGAGGATGAAAAGATTTTGTTCTCACATAGGTAGCCATTTGACTGTTTCCTTCCTCCATCTGGTAGGTTTGCGAGGTGCTATCCCCTATGCTCTGAGCCTCCATCTGGGCCTGGAACCCATTGAGAAGCGCCAGCTAATCGGCACCACCACCATCATCATTGTGCTCTTTACCATCCTCCTCCTGGGGGGCGGGACCATGCCACTCATCCGGATCATGGACATTGAGGAGAGCCAGTCACGGCGGAAGAACAAGAAAGACATCAATCTCAGCAAGACACAGAAAATGGTAATGGATTAGGCGCTTTGATTTCATTGCAAACGCGCACACACACACACACACACACACACACACACACAGTGTGTTGTCTGCATAGATCATAGCTGTGCCACCCTCTCATCTGCCATCAGACTTTTACTGTTCTCTTCAGAGGGTAAAACATCAAAGGGTTAATTGTGGTTTGCTGAAGGACACTAGATCACTTGATTAGAGGGCAGCAAACCACTCTCATCACACATTTACAAACACAAATAAACCCTAACTGCTGGCATTAATACAATTTACCAGACACACCAGAATACAATTTGTGCCATTGTGTTTAATATTTCAGTTGACTCAGCTAGCTCCAACTCTAGATAATGGGTCATTCTTTTGAAGTACATCCTACCATTGAGGTCAATGCAGTTTTGTTGCGGTGTGTTTGAATGTCTTGTGTGCGCAGTATTTGCATGTTTGATGTCTTCTGAAGTGTAGTGCTACACCCCGGGATACCAGCAAATAGATCTATCAACCTTCCATTTTTCCTTATGGCTCTCATACCCTCTTTGATGTAATTTCCTCCTCTGCTCCTTCTGCTCTTCCTCCCTAATCTCTGTTCACACTGTGAGCACCGTCACCTCTATCCTGTCATTTTGACTTTTTTTTTTTTTTTTCTCCTGGACTCACCTTCCTCTCCTCCATCTTTTTCACCTCTGCCTCATTTGTTGGCACCTCTGCTTTAATTTCTTTCTATCTATTTATCTTTTCTCTACAGGGTAATACTATTGAGTCGGAGCACCTATCGGAGCTGACGGAGGAGGAGTATGAGGCTCAGATCTACCAGAGACAGGATCTGAAGGGCTTTATGTGGCTTGATGCTAAGTACCTTAACCCCTTCTTCACTCGGAGGCTCACCCAAGAGGTAAGAGAGAGTGAGAGATACAGAAATCTTTTGTGTCACCTGGGCAGCTTCATGATATTACCCACAATTGCTTAAACATATTTCATTGTTTTCCAGGCATTTTGGTTTACACTTAATTTGTGTGTTTGATGTCCTGTTTTTGTACACTGTATGCATACACGCTTGTGTGTATGATGCATGTTTGCAGGAGAGGGAATAAGCAGAATTGTCTCTTAGTACAACAACCTGATTTGATAAGAAGCTCATGTTTTTTGTTTGGATTGTCAGACGCGGTGATTCAGTTTTCTCATAATATAGATTTTAGTTTTGCAAATGTAGCAATTATCTTGTGAAGTGGCTTTTAGTGTCTTTCTGTTGAAGGAGACACATACTGCCAATTGTTAGTTAGCTCAACAACACTCCCTTGTGTAGAAGCCTGTTTAATTGTGACAAACAGTACAAGATTATGTAATTTGACACGTGGAAAGTTTCAAGCTCTGCTAAAAAGAAACTCAACAAGATATTTTATGTTAAATCAAAACCTCTTAACAAAAACAGCATCAAGAGATTCACCAAATTGGATTTTTCTGCAGGGCTGTTGTATTGTCAGATGTGTTATTTTCTCCTCTCTTCTGCCTGCTCATGCGTGCTGATGTTCTGTATGTAATGTCTGACAGGACTTGTTACATGGCCGGATCCAGATGAAGACCCTAACCAACAAGTGGTACGAAGAAGTTCGCCAGGGGCCCTCAGGCTCTGAGGATGATGAGGATGAAGCGGAACTTCTGTGAACTGAACAAACACTTTCAGTTCATAAGAAAACAATGAATGGACATTGTGTGTCCTGGACTGACTGAGTGTGTGTGTGTGTGAGAGAGAAGACAAGCACTCTTTTCAGTGTCAGTCACATGCACTTCTTGTTTGTTCACCTGCCACCAATTTATGTGACAGAAGAGTCTCAGTCAGTGCCCACTCTGCTGGAATGTGTAAAATCAGAGGAACCTCAGAAAAACTGGATGAAGGAAAAACAAATATGTGAAAAATGACGTTCCTCCATATGAATGCCATATTGTTACTAGCTAAAGAAAAATTTTGTGAGCCAGGTCACTGATCTGTTAAACAGCACATGGGAAAGTTAATTGATCCTCAGAACTTTTCCATGTGTTTCATTTCTAAATGTTTGATCTGAAGGGAAGCTGGGAGGGAAATTTCTATGTAAAGCAATACTAGAGCACCTTTTCATGTTTGTATTGTTCATTGCTGTGTGGCATTAGCTTTTAGTTTTACTTTGTTTCAGGGGAATGATGCGACAAAATGTCACTACAGGCTCCATTGTAATTGTAATAAGCCGCAGATTGCTGCTTTGAACTGTTGAATTAGATTTAATTCTCTCTGGGTCTCCACATTTGTATGCATCCCATTGATGATTCAAAGTTAATGTATTAAAAACACATATATACATACACATTTAATGAAGATAAAATACAAAAAGTGACGCATGAGCTACCACTGCACCTTCCAGCTACTAGGCAACAAAGAGAAACGCGGGAGAGTGTGAAACTAGTGAAATGTGTTGGGCAAAATTAATAATTTTGAAAACATTAAACACCTAGCTTACAGGAGAATAATAATGCTCCAGAAAATTGGAAATTGTTTTGTTTTATTTCTGAGAATATCTACAGTTTGGTTCCCAGAAATGAACTTTTCTGTGTTTTATTTGAATTCCCTGGCAAGGATCCTACCACTTCACTGTGTATAAAGTGGAACTTGGAAATGTTGCTGTTGTGGTTTTTCACTATGGATTTCTAATGAAGATAGGCACCAATGAATGTGTGGTTAACTGGGAATAATGTCTTGTGAATGTCTGTATTTTTTCTATTTATTTATCAAATGTTTATGTGCTGTTTTTGGGGTAAAGGCTTTTATACAAGCTCTATGAGCACTGCAGGATTCTAAAAAGAAAATCTATAATAAATCATATCAATAACCTATATGTTGTATCGACTTCTACATTTATGAGAGAAGAGCTTCACCTCCAAAATAGTTTGTCTTTTGCTAATTTCCAGAAATGAATTGTGTTTAGATCACATTAAATAGGTCCTACTTTTTGAGATCTTTGTGAAGGAGACAGTAGTATATACTACTTTAGGATCTGGGTCCTACAGTCTTTAAAAATCAGTTCCAACATTGGAGGACTTTTAAGAGGAACTCAAGGTGGACTTTAAATGAGTGCATGAAATATTGTAATATATTTTTGCTAAATTAGCCTCAGCTAATTTGGAAGTGTACTGGAATAGTGTAAAGAACTGAAATATAATAAGTCTACTCTTTATAAATGTACAGGTACTTGGACTTAATATAGAGCAGTTTAAAGTCTGCCAAACTACGTAAAAGCACTGAAGTATGAATAAAAGTAAGAAAATGTTGAAATGGAAATATCCAAAAATACACTGCAGATATTTTGTGGTATAGGTAAAAATGTCTTAATACGCCTCTTATAGAATAAGATACTTTTATCGCCAGTGAAAAATGCAAAATTCTCACAAAAAAACTCAATGCTACCTTCAAAACCACATGTATGTTAAGATTCATGAATTAAGACATGAGAAGATATTTGGCACAATATTCTCATATTTCAATTACAATGGGACGCAGTACATAAAAGCACTTAAGTATGGAGAGAAAACACTGAAATATAAGAAACACCAAAAAATACACGGCCGGTATTTTGTGGTATGGGTAAAAATATATATTTTATATATTTGTTGTAGACTGGTAAGATTTCTTAATTCACCTCTTATACAATAAGACATTGAAATCACCAGG
This sequence comes from Scomberomorus guttatus, assembly GCA_038419695.1. Taxonomy (NCBI): domain Eukaryota; kingdom Metazoa; phylum Chordata; class Actinopteri; order Scombriformes; family Scombridae; genus Scomberomorus; species Scomberomorus guttatus. Next base: position 21,904,552 of record CM076449.1, on the reverse strand, counting down.
AAAAAATGTACAAAAGTACAAAATCAAACCTCAGTACCACCTTCAACACCTCATGTATCTTTAACATTCATGACTGATATTTGGGACAACATTTCCATATTTCAATATGGAATTCAGTGATAATGGCTTTATGCCACTGGAGTTCCCTTTCACTAGTCGTTTCATAAGCAACATGTGCTAATTAGTCTGGGAGTGGGAAGTGGAAGATTATAGCGTGCACTGCGTCTGGCTGAGACAGGAGACCAGCCCTCAGAATAATTAGAATACATAAAAAGGTTAATGTGTGGTCTTGCTGGGGACAATATCCTGTTAACCTGCAGGCAAAGCTCATGTGTCCAACCCTGAGAAACACCAGACTGACGTCCCCTTGAAACATCTCATGGGATCTCATTAGGCATATTGATGAGGAGACAACAGTGTTAAATTAGAGAAAGAAATCATATCACAATGTCCAAGTCGGTAGTGTAATTAATGTTGGCTCCACATTGGATCAGGAGAGAACCAGTCTATGTAAGGTGAGTAGACTCTAATGCACGCTTTGCCACTCTGGAAGGCATTAAAACATTTTTAATCTGAACATCAGTTAATTGAAAAATTCTACAGACAGTGTCATATTACCACCTCTAACCAGGTCATATTGATGAGACATCAGTGTCTAAAAACAGTGTGCAGCTTGAAAACATAAAGAAGCCGTTACTTTAAATATTGTTTAGATTTTTCTTTTGTTTTTATAATGCACTTTGTGCTAACTATGTGCAATAATTTTGACTAGAATATTAGCTATTCAAAGATTATATTCAAAGAGTGAATTTACCTTCTTACATTTTTGTAATAAGAGTTTACAACCAGTAGGGGGGGTCTAAATCCACAGCATTGCTCCATAAAAAATAATAATACCACGTAACAGTGGATGACAGTGTGACATTCTTTGCTTACTTATTATTTACTATTCATTACCCAATTGTACCCAAGAACCTCTCCACTGTACATTATACACAATTCCACCGAAACTGGTTGTACTACCTGAACTCAACACACTGTCTGTGGTGAACTGATGAAAGATTCAGCCCATCTTTTATTCACTTTGACCTTTGTACAAATGAAGAAATGTTATTCCTTATAAGTTTATACTATGTGGTAGGTTTGTCAAACAAAATACATACACCTTGGACGCCTTGACCATTTTTCCAAACCTGTATCTGGAGTTTAATAGGATGGTAGTACAAAGAATTATGTACAAAAAACATATTTTTTCATCAATAATTTGTGTATTGTGGTGTATGATCATATATGTAAATATAGTCTCCAAACTCAGATATTTTTCTTGTATATTTTTCTGTGTACGACAGACATTAGTACCAGCAGTATAGATATTTTATCATGTTTGTGGAAAGTAAAACGTCCCCTATGATCCATCCATTGTCCTTCACCTGAGCCAAATCATCTACACCTGGAGGGAACAAGTCGCACCACAAGATATCATAGCTTTGTTTACAATTTACAATGTTTTTTTCTTTTTCTTTTGAGATTATCGGAAAGATTAAGGAGCACTCAGCAAGTGAATCCAGACAGATCCCCTGCCAAATAGCAAATGAAAACATGTTGGTTGGATAAATGTGAGAACGCAATTACCATGCTACAGTAATTTGCACAGGTGAGAAATGAATATCTCATGCTGGCATGCTGACAGCTTCTGATTATAAGCATGCCCATGTATGCAAATGTGCATGTATGGTGGATTTTTAAGTTAACATCAGGCCTGCAGACTACAGCAGGGGAATTTCACTCATTAACATGCCTTGAATTAGAGATAAGAAACTCTGAAACTATGAATTCAGAGGCTGCTGATCACTTGAAATGAACACTTGTACACTCTTTGCCCTCTATGGCACATCCAGCTCTAAAAAGCCTGTTTGTCATCATACATGAAGTATGGAAGCTGCAGTATCTGATACAGTAGAGTTAGTTCTGCACATCAGCGCTGCAAAATATATGTCCTGTCCAGCATGTAGACAGTGGAAAGAAACTACACTGTGCATGTTCCAGCTCTCAGGCCACTCCAGATATCCTGCTGAAACAGTCAGCAGGAGAGCTGAGAGGGTCAGCAGAGAACTACAACACATAAATATACTTAAACTAGAGGAGTGCACTCAGTAGAGTGCAGATTTCCACCATGTGGGTGTGTACAGTCAAGATGGCAGCAAAGATTAGATTTAAGATTTATTCATTTTGTATAGTGCCTAATGTTAGTGGATCATAACATAATGGGTATGGAATTAAACTGCAGATGGTCTGGTTCAAGATGAGACCAAACTCTTCTATGGATGTCAGTTTTTGAGCCACAACAAAGGCCAAAATGTGGCCTGCAACAGACTAGGTAAGCTTTGTTTTTAGTTAGCTGTTTGCCGGAAAAGCCTTTTGCTATGTCGTAACACATATCATGAAATGGTGAAAACTGCTGAAAAGATGAAAGTCTAAGCTTTACAGTAGGCTCGTAAGTAATCTTATCAATATTTATTTGAATTCACAACCTGCTCTCAAAGTACTGAAATTTGGCACCAATTGATCTAACGTGGCAACAAGGCATGAATGGTTTCCCTGGCAGAAACAAGATTCCAAACTGAAGCAGTTGTTGATCACTTATGGCCCCTACTGACTGGTTAAGAGGAGTGAGTCAGCAGTCAATGGCATTATAAAATACATTTTTCAAAAATTGTGAATCACCGCAACCACAATAAGTCCTTGAGCATACAGTCATAAATGTGCACAAAAAAATATTAGGCTGATGCGTCCAGTAGTATGTGAGATTAGCTGCGGACAGACTCACAGTGTGATGGGATGACCTGCAAACATTCAATCAAAAAGTTACCTTTTAATTTGTGGCGGATATGTTTTTTCCACAAAAGCAGTTCAATTATCTTGTTAAAATCCTTAAAATGACATCTGACCTTCTCCCTCATTAAAAAATCCAGAATCTGTAAATATATAAATATATTCCACTTTCAGCAGATGAACGTGAAAACACTTTTGAGTGGAGGGGGGACTTTAAATGTGCTTTTCTCCTTGTCCTCCTTGTTTGAGCTTCACTGTGCAGAATGATGTATGTGCACAGTTTGACACTGGAAGGCCGTTTTCACATTCATATACCGAAAGCGGAAACTTTCCGCTGGTCCGATATTTAACTTATACAAGTGTGATGTGGAAACTTGAAGCCTGCACTGAGAATGGACAAAAGATGTCTCCTACTTCACTGTAAAGTCCATTCTGTTTTCAGGTACTGTCTCTTTTAATCACCCTTCAGTCTGAAGAAGTGAGAATGGGGTTTTGGAGTTTAACTATTAAGAAAACCGATTAAGTGATTGAATGCCAGCTAAAGCAGAGCAGACATTTTAATTTCATTCAGCTGAAAATAAAAGAATTTACCCCAGCTCCGCACTTTGCATGTGGTAACAAGGGATTGTCGTGCCCTAATTCTAGTTCAACCACAAGCAGAACTCACAGTTTGTTTAAAGAAATTGCTGCAAGAAATCTGAGTCTCTGAGGGATGTTTGCCGTGCGCTGTATTGAGCTCCAGTGCAATGTACATCAAGGTAGTGCAAAGCTGATATCTGATAAATAAACATAAATTTATCCAATTACTTAAAATGAGCACAAATTATTGAGTTAAACATTGTAATTGTTTGTGTTCATGGTGAAAGACAGTGAAAGACGTGTGTATCCACATGTGAATATAGCTGTAAGTAAATAAGAATTGGAGCCTGTAACTCTACAGCTCAAAGCAAATACAGAAACCAGCTCTGGCAGTGGCTTTTAATTATCGAGCATTGAGGAAGTAACATCCTGGCCTCATAATCTGACTGAATTACCATTTTGTTTCACATCATTCATTCTGTACTAAATGTTGAACAAATCAGAGATGTAAGCGATGATTCAGAGGTCTAAAAATCATACTGTAAAATTTCTATGGACCAAATCAGTTTTTCTTTTTCTCCCACAAAATAAAGGAAACTAAATCAAAAGCTCACAGAAAACTGTGTCTCAGTTCTGAAAGTGCGAGTGGGCAGACAGTAAGCATTAAGCGTATCATATCAATTTTCAAATGACAGTGAGGAGCATAGAGGCAGCACTTAAGCATGCAGATCTTACTGTGTGTGAGTGAGCCCTGCGCTGAACTCACCACGTCCACAGACAGATGCATTTATATATATCTAGCAGGCAGAGGAGGCCAGGGGTGTGAAAGACTTCACTTCTCTTGATTTTAGTCCAATGAGTTGCCATGGGAACTGACTTCACAGAAGGATACAATGTCTTGTTTAGGAGGCTGTTTCAAGCTGGTTTGCTGGTTGTAACCAGAAGCTGTCTGAAATATAAAGAAAGTCGGAGCCAGTGAAATTCACAATGAAGGTTCATTCTAAGCTAAGAAAGTCTGATGTTTTATTGTATTGTGAATCTCCATCTCTATGTAATGATTATTGGTCACCAACTTGTTCATAATATATTAGGTCAATTCTACATTCACAAAATGGAATTTGATAAGAAAAAGTCAACTTATACACTATTTTGTCAAACAGATGTCAAAATCTAGACAGAAACTTTGTCACATGCAAACATTATTCAGTTCCAAACTAGCTTTTCAATTTCACGTAAAGCCTTTTACTTGTTCTGTTTTCTTTCTTTTTCTTTTTCATTGTGTATGTTTACAAAAAAGAAGGCTCTTACTTCTTTGACAAGCTAGTTGTTGCTATATGTCCGACATTCTGAATATGTCAAGATGTCAGTGGTCAACAGTTTTGCAAGTAAGAACAAATCATTGATTAAAAAGAAACAAAAGACCTGTCTATTAGGCGCAGAGTATATAACTTATAGTGCATGCTCAGTGCAACATTCCCACAGGACTACAGATTCATGAGAGGCCAGAGACTGCTGTGTGTTTGAATGCACCGCTATCCACCTGATGTCCTTTGTGTTTAAAATCAATGGTACAGATAGGAATTCAATTAGCTGGAAGCACATCTGAAACTGCCTGCTTAATACATTTTCTTTCTTTTTCTTCTACTTTGTAAAATTGCCATATCTTTTATGTTTATTTGCCATTAACTTCTGAAACTGAAAAAAATTGACCACAACCTCATGAAAGCATAATATTATTTTACCTCCGCTTACAGGGTGGGGTGCTAGCAGGGATTTAGTGGGAGGTTGTAGTGAGTGCTTTGTGATGCTTTGACCCGCTGTTGTCACAGTAATACTCCTAAATGCAATTGAGATTATTGTGGATGGACAAGTACAAGTACCCATCAAGGGTCACAGTCATAGAGGCTGCTGCAGAGGAGTGCTCAGTGAATGTCCTCGGGGGATCAGCAGGGTGCTAGCTGCACAGCCAGGGAGCTGGGATGACCAAAACAGAACTCCTGTGTTGCTCGATTGGCAATTGAGCCCCGTGAAATATGGAGAAAGAGATATTTGGATTTAAACAGTCTTACAGTAGACTGAAGGTACAGATAAAACATCAAAGTGCTCCTTTTTCAATGTACTTGAAAAAAATATGTAACTTACTGTTTGACGGCTGCCGCGGCAGCAGCAAGGTCGACACTTTATCTGCATCTACTGCTTGGGGGAAAACATCAAATACACACATGAAACATTTTCAGAAACTACATATTCAGCCTTCAGGCTACAGAGGCATCTAGAGGTCTTTAACAAATTCAACACAGTGGGTCTCTCTGATTAGCCTACCCTCACCCTGCAGTGCGAGAGATGCATGCTGGGTAAACCACCTGATAGCTCAAGGTGTTTTACCATCTCTTCATACCTGATTACATCTATATGAAATCTCTTATGCATATCAACAGTTTACAAACCATATAAAATGGTTGGATTTAATGATTTCACCCCATCATCCGTGTTTATTAAATACAGAATATCAGGAGCATTAAAACACTAAGACAGATGGAGCGCTTTAGAAGCAGTTAACTTCCAGATGAAGAACTGAATGAGGGTAAAGCTGGATAGTTCTACTTTCTAGCCTCTCACATTTACAGCTCAGTCTTTTATATTTTATCAAACGTTTGCCTGCTGGTCTTTGATGAAATGGGGTCCCAGAGGTTCAAGCCAGACATACAACTCATCATTGATGCCTTATGACTAGATATCTTTTTCCTCTTGGTATCAAAAGTTGTTTTTGCTACTAAAGCACACTGTAACTGTTTTTTTTTAGAGTTTATGGTTACTAGTCCATACCCTGACCACTTTGTTTAATTTTGGAAGTTTTGTTTCGTTTGTTGCAGTGACTGCTTACCAGCTGCTGCAGCCGTTCTTCTGTTACTGCTGCCGTTCTCCACAGAAACAACATGTACATCGGTATTCATGAGGGCTTTTGCATTGACCATTTAAGGTTAATTGTGGGAGTGAAAGGGGTGGGATGTCGGGATCATCCACGTGCGCATATTTTCAAGTTGATTGTGATTTATAAAGGGACAAATACATGCATTTGTGTGTGCCTGCAGTTTTATAAATCTGACTGTTTTTTGGCGCATGTCATTTTTGGCTTTTTTGTGCACGCACACTTTTGGTTTGCATCCTACATACATCCTTTTTTATAAATGAGGTCCCAGGTGTAGCTCCCTTATGCTCCTCTATATATACCACTATATACCATTACTGCTGAGGTAAAACTTGTAAAATCATACTTTACTATCCATGTAGTGGCTCTGGTTAGGATGTAATTGATTGTTTCTTTTGATTTCTTGCTGTCCTGGCTGCTGTTTGTCACCAACTTTCTGTTGCATTGGTGAAAATAAAGGATTATCATCAGTTTACAGAGAATCAAATAAGATAGATATCTAAAACATTTCCCGTCATATTTTTATTGACAATATGTACAATCAGTTTACACATCTTTGGAGTGTGGGAGGAAACTGAGGAACCCGGAGTAAACCCACACAGACATAGGGAGAACAGCAAACTCCACACAGAAAGAAGAAACTGCTGGTTTCCAGCCCACTCTGCTTCTTCTTTCTGTGTAGCTGCAGTGCTGATTACTGGACCAGCATGTCGCCCTTATAGAGGAGAGAGAAGGAGGGAGACGGGAGGACACATGGATAGATGAGATGATGAGACGGGAGGAGAGTCTGGATTGAGGGAAGGGAGATGGGGGGAGTGTTAAGGGGTAAGGTGGTGTGGGGGGTTGAGATGGTTTGGGGGTAAGGGGGAAAGGGACAAGTGGTTGGGGGGATTTAGGAAGGGAAAAAGAATATTACTTATTTTCTCCTTCTTTTCTTTCTTCTCTCTCTTTTCTCCCTTCTTCCTTTCCTTCTTCTTTCTTCTCCCTCTCCTCCTTCTCTTTCTTTTTTTTCTTCATTTTTTCCTTCTCCTCCCTCTCATGTTCCTTTTTCTCTTTTTTCTCTCTCCTCCTTCTCTTTCCTCTCCTTCATCAGCCTCTTCTCTATTTCTTTCTATGCCTTCTTTTCCTTGTTTCTCATATTTTTCCTTCTCCTTGTCTGTTTTACCAGCCAGCTGCTGAAAAGTATTGTATTTTGTTCTCCACTCTATCTCACTTTGCTTGATGGCAAGTTCCTTTTGGGTCAGCTTCATCATACTCTCCAGAAGTGCCTTCTTTCTATTCTATTCTATTCTATTCTAATACATGGCATTTCATATTACAGCGGAGTAATAAGGCCACAATGAGGGGAAGAAAATCTGAGATTTTGATATATTCTCTAATATTATTATATAGTCATATCTCTACGATAAAAAGTCATAGTATTACGAGAATATGGTGGATTCTACAAGAAAACAGTCATTACTCTGAGAATAAACTCCTAATATTATGAGAAATGTATTAAATTCTATCTATTAAGACTATTTTGAATACATTTTTAAACTTGAAATTACAAATTTATTTTTGCAATATTACATTTAAAAATAAAATAATGTGCATCCTAAAATAAACTGGTTTTGAACTGCCCATGGAAGTATTTGCTCCATTTTATGCACTTAACTACAACGTGTAGCCTATTGGCCTCTGAGCGCTTCCAAAGCATGGGTGACCTACGCTCAACAATGTACCTGAACGCCTCCTGTGTAGTCACTCGCTGCTGCTGCTGGTCTGCTAAACGTGTTGCTAACGCTACGCTTTCTGTCTAGACATGGGGTTAGTGTCCATTCTTGATTAAAAGCTCTGTTTTCGCTTTCTACTTTCTCTTTTCAGAGCACTTTTCTCTGATTTGTGTCACACCTCCTCTCTGGTCTCTCCCTGACATGCTGGAGTCAGTTGGCAGAGCCCTGAAGCTCCGCCCTGCCCCTGCACAGAGCGGAGTGGCTTGCTGATTGCTGGTTTATTCAAAGTTTATTAATATTAAACGCATAGCTTGTCCAAATTGCACCAAATTCAACACTGCACTCTCTTGAGTCCCCAGGAATCCACCCACCAAGCGTAGAGTTGATTGGATGAACGGCTCAAGAGATAGGAAAAGGACATACACGCAGACACACAGACATACAGACACAGACACACAGACAGAGATTCCTTCCCTTACTAGATAGATTGTATTTTTACTATCCTGGACCATTAAAATGTTGTCATTATTCTGATACTGTACTTGTACGGCCCTCACTTCTCATTTGGGTCCTTCATATGCTGCATGCACCTGTATAGCAAACAACTTACTCCCAAAGCTTTTTTTAGCTGGAACTTGCACTTTTAAATGTATGTTCATACCAAGATGTGGGCTGTAATTGGACTGTATTAGACTAATAACACTATACTTATTTGGTTCATATGGTTCTCAAGTTCTGCACTGCATAAAACATTCAGTAGTACATCTACATGTACTGTAACACTCTTGCATTGCAGTATTTAAGACAGGGGTCACACAGTGTGATCAAACTGTGTCAGTGTGACTGTAATTGCCCTGGGCTTGGAGGTGACAACTTTGTAACATCTGTAAGCGTGTTTGTCCTGTCAGTCGGACACTTTTCCAATACACCTTGCACCCTGCAATGTGTGTAGCTCGTAGCATGTTTGCACATGTGTTCATGTGTGCGTGCCCACTTGATAAACCTACGTATAACGGAGAAAACATGGAGTGAATGTGAGTGGGCTGAATTTAAGCACTCAGCACAAAGAGACATAAAGTCAATGGTGGCAATGAGAGCAATCAATAATGCACAATACAGACTGATGGTACGTTTTGGTGGTAATTAGATGATAGGACTAAGAGACTTATGGTGGTTAACCATACTGACATTTCATTGAACATCCATCCAGATGGAACATCAATAGCTGCACACTGTGTATTGTGTAAAGGATTGAATCATCTATATCTCAGCCCCTTCACCTGAGTCAATAACACATCCATAACTTCTGCTTTCCTAGGATGATGCAAAATCATTTTTGCGAGCAGATCATTGGAGATATTATGGGCTGTATTTTCACAATAGTGTACATGGCTGGTCTTTGCCCAAGCCACATTTACATGACACATCCTGTTGGGTATTTAGTTGAGTTGTCATGAACTTCACTTAAAGGTGCCCTGTGGAATTTTCTTGTAAACAAACAGAAGTTATGTTTACATTCACCGTTACTCACCAAAACTGGGAACCTTTAAGTGCAGGAAGAAATCCACTGCAAAGGGAGTCCATACAGATTGTATTTTCAAAAAATTAGGTTAATATTTTCTAACATAAGGTGGTATGAGATATTTACTGGACTGGTGGTAGTGATATTGATATATGGACATACAATAGATGATGCTAATAGTTTTGTAGATGAAGATCGTCCGGCCACCTGGTGGATTCTCACACAAAAACGAACAGCAGCATATAGAGCCAAGTTAACAAATGTTTTAAGTAGTTCTCAAAAACAGGCTAACTAGGTGCAATTTTTGAATGGCACAATATACAAACAGGCTCCACTGTGCCTCTCAGATACCCTGGAGTGAGGTCTGCATTATTAATTAAGCATTAGACCTGCACGAGAGACATCTTTGTCTGTTGTGGTTGGTCAAACCACAAAGCACACAAAGCAATTTTGTTTTGCTTTGCACTGCCTTTTCCTTGTGAAAGAAAAAAAGAAAACAGAGACAAAAAATAAGGAAATCTGCACTTAATTTCAAACAGCGCTCTCGTAATTTAACACACTCAATAGGCCAAATGGCCGGTCAATGCCAATGATGCCAGACACACTGTGAAAACATAAAGAGGAGGGTTAGCTGCAGACATGATGATGACTCGCTGGTATCAAGGTCGGCTTTGGGCGGAAATAAACTGTTTTTTTTGGTACAGCTAATAAAGGATTGACAACAAGGTAAGAGGAGGAGAGAAAGTAGGAATCCAACAGCAGAAGAATAAAAAGAAAACATGCCACCTAACTATATATTCACAAATAGGGGTCAGAGATCACAAGAACATCGATGTATAGAATCATGGATAATCAATAGCTTACATATTATAATATTTGTTCACTGAAGACAAGAAGGGAAGTTAGGTGGGAGCAGGATTTGATGATGGTGGGTAAATGATCCCTGCATATTTTTAACAACATGAGTATGAGTAACCAGCTGTATTTGTTAAATACTAAAAAAAAAAAAATCATTGTTATATGTTTGTTAAAATAAAAAGGTGGGGAGACATGCAGGGAAGTACACACCAGTTTAAGTTAGAATCTCAGACATCTCAAGTCTCCCAAAACGTCTGGCACTACCACACTGCTGGCCAGCTGAGCCTGTCTGTCACTAGGCATATATAACACACGTGTCTTACACCATGCACATATGTTGACAGTACACTATCTTGGCAGGTAAAAAAAAAATCACTTTAATATTTTGTAGTTACAGATATATTCAAGATTCAAAGGTTTACATAGAAATTATGCCATGCTTCAAACCTGTTTAATTCATAAACGATCATACAAATATAAATACATCTCTTAGAAATCTCTAATTCCTAAAACTGAGAATGTCTGGTTTACAGTCTGCTGATTTTGATGCATGAAAATAAAAACATAGTTTGAAATGCTTCACTTCCAGTGTGCCCGCTCTGCTCAGTAAACAGACTTTACTGACATTGTCAACTGGAACATGTACATTGTTACAGGTACCAGGATACCGAGGCAACAGAAAATATTTTTCCTGAAAACAGGACAAAAATAATAAAATTGGGAAACATAACTTTTCTTCACAGAATCCTCCCAGATAGTGCTATTTTTATTAAAACATAGTCACAATGTTTTATCTAGTTGCACCACTCCATGCTAACAGAAAGACCGTAATTTTGCTAGTGAGGTTAATGCTAAATAACGTGCAAAATAGCTGAACACACTAACAGCCGGCTAACCAAAGCTATCATATACTAACCAACTTCTAAAAACTGATGCATCAAAACGATCCATTATTTACATACACACACACACACACACTGTTTACCTTCTTACATTCACACAAAACTGATTTGAGCATCATTTCAGAAAAATAAAATGTGCAGGAGCTAAATACCGTTGTAATCTACATCAAAGAAATGTACCGCTGCCGCCATTTTCCTAAACACTTGACAGACGGTGCTTTGTTTCAAGACATAAACACAAATCATCAAAATCTTTAACACAGATTAAAACCAAATGAATTGTATAAATCCCTAAACAATTTCTGGTACAAATTAAGATGTCTTATGCCCACTACTAACCTGAAAACAGGACAAAAATGATCAGGCCGGAAAACATGACTGCTCTTCACAAAATCCTCCCGGGTAATGTCAGAGCTAGGCACCTGCTGGCATTCAGTCCCAGTGAAATAACAGTCCTACGCTGCCCCCTACTGTAGATAGCTAGATATTGTTAGGGCATTTTCTTTGCCAAATCCCGAGATGCTTCACAGTTGCATATAATTAATTACATGAATCGAATAATAAAATGAGAAAAAAATGCATTAACACAAATAACCAGAATTTTGTGTGTCACACGCCCCCTGACGAAATAAAAATGACTGACATTTCCAAAATTCAAATATCCCAAAATTCACATTCCCAAAGTGCCTATAAATCGAAATTCATCTCAAAATTAAAATCTCAGTTGAAATCCATAAACAGGTGTAATTTTTGGTATATATGTTGGTAGCATGTACGGTGCAGGTGGGTATGTCAGTGGGATATGGTAAGGTGTACCCCATAATGGTAAGTAAGGTGCACTGTATGCCCTGACGGTGTTGACTACGGTGCGGTTGTAATGAAGGCTGACCGAGATGGTGCTTCCCACACTCCTTCTCCTTGTCTGCCAGCATTCTCAACATTTGCATTAAGGTACGGTTAAACCTCTCAGCTGGGTTGCCATGTAGGTGATATGGCAATGTACTAGAAATGACCAACCCCTGACTGCTGCTGAAGTGTCTGAAACAGTTTGATCTCAAACTCACGACCCTAGTCTTGGTTTAGTTTTGACGGGAACCCAAAATGGGGTATGAAGTCATTCTATATATCTGTCCAGATTTGTTCTTTGGAGCGTATGCTTGCGCAAATCATGTGAAATGGTCAACTGCCACTAGGATATATTGGTAGCCTCCTCTACTGGTAGTCAACACAGACGAGCTCTAAAAGGGAGCTAGTTGTTATACTGCCCATGGGAGCATGCATGCCGGTGACAGTTTTTTTCTGTTTTATACATGGACACTTTCTGGTGACATAGTCCTCTATCTCTCTAAAACTCTCTAGCCAGGTGGAGCACCCTCTCAGTACCAACGTGTCCCATCTCGTCGTGAAGATGTTTCAATGCTGCTGGTTTGTATTTCACAGGTAGGCCACATCTTTCCTCTAGACTGCTTTGTTTCTCTCCCAGGTTGTGTGCACGACGTCTCGGGCCTCATGCAAGAACAAATTTGTTCTTGAAATACACATACGAGTGATTTAAGGACATTTGTGGCATTCCTCAATTTTCTCGTACTTAGAATTTTCTCTTAGGTATGAACGAACTTTACGAGTGGCCTAGACCTGTCGTAATGTCATGAATACATCATCTCTGCCTTTCTTGACTGGGGAGAAACACTTTTGACAATTATAATGTCCTAATCTGAATTAATTTTCTGTAGACTATAATATTCTCCTCTAATATCTCTGTGACTGTCTCCCATCACGGAGCGCTTTGCTTTAGAAAGATGTTTTTTAGCATCTAACTTAACATTAAAACATTCCCTATTTATTGCAGAGCTGTTCTGATGACATGTTTGCTTGATTAATATTTTTGGGTTTTGTTGTTTCAGGTCTCTTATTGTCACTCCTAAATTTGTTATGTGTTTGTCTTCTGATTTCTGAAAGCAGGACTTGAAGTTGCGTGGTGTTTTTTGGGAATGTTTTGTGAATGAAACTGGCCCACAAATGGAGTGGAACATGGAGCCTTATATGACAATTTTAGGGTCATGGATTATGCTTATTTCATCTCACAAACGCACAACTCCTCATGAACAGGTGGCATTCACCAGGCTGAAACGAGCAATTTATGACAAGTTCAGGAAGTTAAGAGAGTTTGTTGAATTCTGCATAGGATTTTCTTATTTTCCTCTTATTGCTTTGTGCAAGAATGCATGAGGCCCAATATGTCTGGACCTATGTCAGTCTTCCCAGACCGGTACTTAACATCAAATCAGAAATCAGAAAGTTCCCCTAGCCATTGATGTCCAACAGCATTAAGATTTGCTGTGCTCATGATGTAGCTAAGGGGGCTGTTGTCTGTATAGCCGGCATAGTACAGGTAATCCCTGAAGGCGAGAAACTACAGCTTCCCACTGTGTAGATTGTAGTTTCTCTACGCAGGTGTCAAAGTTCTTGATCTGTGCCCTGCTCTGATGCGTTGGTATGCAGTATGAACGGTAAATTGAGGTCCAGGTAAGCCAACATGGGTGGGCTCGTTAGCATGCCCACAAGTCGCTTGAGCATTGCTTGATGTTCTTTTGACCTCTACAAGGGTTCTAGGGGACAGTTGGGGTCCCTCGGATTTTCCCTTTGTGTGTTGGAATCCCTGACATTCCAGGTTTCACTTGCAGCAGCTCATAAAGAGGCCTTGCAATCCGCGAGAAATCCTGGATGTATGATCGGTAACAGCTTAGGAAACCGAGAATCCTTCTGACATCACCTACCGTCTGTGGTGTCTTGGTTTTCAGAGACAACACTGCCTCCAGGTCCTTTGAGTCAATTCTGACTCCTTCAGGAGACACGAGTCATCCCACGTACCAAACCTCACCAGTGTTTCCCCTATATTCATTCTGCAGTGGCGGTGCATTTTTTGGCTGCTATGTAACGTTACTGTAATGTAACTAAATTTATTGGAAGTAACGTTAATTACTTGACTTAGCTGCATGTCATTACTACCTACGTGTCCAGTGTTAAGAAGCTTAGACTAAACTGGTGCACAACTTTGTCCTGTACACATACATCTTGATAGATAAATTATATTTCAATTCTCAAAAGAGTCTGAAAAACTGGTTGGTTAAGAAAAGAAAGGATGATGGTGACCATGAAGGAGCTGAGGTTAGTAAAGCAAATAGGGATGTCAATGGTTAACTGTTAATCAGTAGGAGTGTACTACATGCATGGCCATGGTGAGTATTCAATATGACACATAACCTGAATGACCCACCATATCTATATTTTGAGGAAGAGAGAAAAAAATAAAAATCCTGCGTTGCCTGCAGGATGTTCTGTTGCTTGTGCCGTCAACACAAGAAAGCACCCAAAAGAGGTGTGGGCAAGAGACCATTTATTTAAACTGGGTATCAGCTTTATTGAATTGACTACCTGGATAAGCACCTTAACACTCAACACCACCAGGAGAATGAAAAATCTCACTCCTGCATGATGCAAGGTAACATGTTGCGTAAATGGTCTGTCAACATATTAAAGCTGGTAATCAGCATATTGGCATGGAAGCTGTACATTCCTCTAGGAATGTTTTTGTATTTTTAATTTTTTGTTGCTCTTTGCCTGGTTGTTTTATAGCTTAAAATTAATTCTGCACCATAATGCTGATACTTAAAACCAACTAAGTGTTGGTTGCCTTCGAGCCAGTGGTGGTGCTGGAGCATGAGGCTGTGATTGGAGGATTTAAGTACCTTTATCACATTACAAAGAAAAGAGAGAGCAGGCACATCACACCAATTACCCTGCTCTGTTGGAGCTTGCAGAGCTGCTGGGGTGCAGCTACTTAAAAACGCTCAAGGTAAAGTTGTATTTGCCACTATATTTATATATATTTTTTCATTTAACCAATTTTGTAATATTTGATCTAAATTTCTTAAGATTGGGGAAAATACCAATTACACATTGCATTGCATAATTGATGAAATGACAGGGAAGTGTTAATCATAAAAACAAGAACAATAGCATCATAAATAAAACAGTAATATAATAAAGCAAGAAACAAACATATGTTGTGGGAAAGGTAAGATAGAAGGATCACAGGACGGCTAGACTATAAAAGTGTGTTTTAAGAAGAGACTTAAATGAAGAGATAGACTTTGCCCTCCTAATCTCTTCTGGAAGGTTGTTCCAAAGTCTGGGGGCCCTGATTGCAAACACTCTGTCACCTTTGTTTTTTAGTCTGGATTTAGGAACCACCAGGAGAGCAGCATTTGAGGACCTCAGGGCCTGTGACAGCATATGGGAGTTAAAAGGTCAGATAAAGGTCAAATATAGTTTGGGGCCAAGCCATTCTGGGCTTTAAGAGTGATAAGTAAGATTTTTGATGTGGCTGTTCAAAGTGTGATGTGATGTGGCTGTTCAACACACCCTAGTGTGTAATTTGAGTCAGTGCCAACAAGAAGTATCTCAGTCTTTAAGTTGAGCTGTAGGAAATTTTGAGCCATCCATTTTTGAATGTCTTCGAGACAGTTTATAAGTGAAGACATTTCATTGAAGTTATTGGGGTCACAACTGAGGCAAACCTGGGTATCATCTGTGTAAAAATGGAAAATTATCTTGTATGATCTTATGAGATGTCCAAAAGGCAGCATGTAAATGGTGAACAGAATCGGGCCAAGCACCGAACTCTGAGGAACCCCACAATGCATCCTAGAAGAAAGAAGAAAGGGAGCTACTTAAAATGTTCAGTATAAAGTGACAAATTGTGTTAAAAACTTCTTTAAAAAATCAAAAGGGGGAGAATGTCCAGAGGACAGGAGGAGAGGTTCATTTTGTTTTTCCAACAGTGTAGGTTGAGAGACAAGGTTGAAGAGATTGAGATAAGTATTAGGCCTCAATAAGCTGACAGGGGATCTAAGTGTGAGGTAAGACTCTGACAAATGAGGGAGATTTTTTGAGTAAAAAAGTTTAAAAACTCATTGCAGGTTTCAGGAGTACAGCGTCTACAGAGGGGACAAGGGGAACATCAGTGGCACAGTTTACAATGTTAAAAAGCACCTTGGGAAATATTCGATTCAATGAGATGAGAAAAGTAGAGTCTAGAGTTTTTAATCTCAGCATTAAAAAGCTTCAGAGCCTTAAGGTCCTCATGGTGGACAGGGAGCTTGGAGGCCTTCCACTGATGTTCTGCTTTACGGCATTTACATTTTATAATATGAGTGTTTTCATTTATCCATGGCTGGGACATGTGTTTAGTATTCATGATTTTAAATGGAGCAGTTTCATCAAGGATGGAATTTCAGATGAAACTGAATTTAGTTAGATGTTCATCCACTGATAATAAGGGCTCTATCTCACAAGGGATAGTGTAGCTTTACTAAAAATATTGGCAGAGGTAGAATTAAAAACTCTAGACCATAACTGTGTACGTGAGCTGCTAAAACAAGGAGGTAAAACCAAATTAAAACAATTAAAACATATACAACAGTAATCAGAAATACAAGGATCAGAACAAGTCAAGTCAGATAATGTAAGACGACAAGTTGGCCATGACAGTGTGTGGGCACGGTTGGTGAGAGAGATAAATTAAAAGAATCAATCAAGGATAAAAATTTGACACTTTAGACTGCTAGAGGTGCAAAAGAAATGAATATTAAAATCCCCTAGAATTAAATTCCTGTCATATCTGGGTAGGATTATAGATAGGAGCTCTGAGAATTAATTTATAAAGCCAAAAGAAGATATGGTGGGTCTGTAGACTAGAAGGCACAGACACTGGGTATTCACCTTAAATACAAATGGAAGTGCCTCGGAGGAGGAAAACAGCACAAAGTCAATACCGGAAATATTTAAATTATTTCTGAACAGCTACCCCCCCCTTCCTAAAAGTGGTGAAAAAATGAGTAGCCAGGAGAAGAGGCTTCAATTAGAGGAATAAAATCCTCAGGTTGTACCCACTATTCTGTTATCATAAAAATGTCCATATTCAGTGATAAAATGAAATTGTTACACACAAATGACTTATTTAACAGAGATCTTTGATTGAATATATCTGTCTTGAATATATTTGGCATTTTGGCATGGGGCAGTGGAGGAGACATACAGTAGGCTGGCAGGGAGTGTGAATGAGATTAGATGGAGTGACCATACGAGGGGAGAGATGGCTTGTTGAAAACGTGTTCCTTCTGTTGCTGGTCACAACGGGAAGGGTACTTTTAAAATCACAGAAAAAGCCAGCAGGACCCTCACTGTTGTAAAACAGGCTTTTCTGGGGTGAAGTTAAAGTGCGGAAAGGGTCATCCTGAGGTGTGTGTCAGAGAGAATTAAAAGCTATAAAATGGATAAAATTAGAAACTAGTTGCTTGGTTCCTTTCTTATTTAGGTATGACGTCATTCGTTCTGACATGTGCTTTTACAGTGTGGACTGAGGGGTGAAGGTCAATGAGCATTGGAGTAAGTTCAATAAAATCCTTAACATTTCTGCTGCTGAGACAATGGTGGCACTTGACTGGGGTCAGTGGTCATTGCAGCTGGAGGCGGACTGAGAGCAGCTGAGGTGGTAGCAGGCTTGGCTATACTAGGTGACAGGCCATGCTGCTTGCTCCAAGGACAAATGGCTTTGGGGGTTGAAGTGAAGGAGTTGGTTGAGAAAGGAGTTGCAAAGGAGTTGGAACATGGTAGATAGCCAGTGATGTTATGTTCACTAGATCCATGTGGGTCAAAGAGGGGAAGCGAAACTCTTCGGTGTTTACCTTTCACACCTGAGACCCAAGAGGCAGCTTCTCCGAGAGCCGGTGGGAAGCTACAGGCAGCATCTGTAGCCCCACCGCCAGGCAGCTCCAAGGAGGCCAAGCAGTCTTGGATACCGCCAGAGGAGATCATTTATGAAACTTGTCTTAATATTGGAGACTGCTCCATTCATCTGCTTCGGTCATCAAGACCCATAACAAGCCTGGTAGCAGTCCAGTCTCTCAAGTGGAAAACCACAACTGGAGGAGGTGCATTTAAAATGCAGAAACCTGCCCTATTTTCAAAACTCAAGTAGTGTCCCACAACCCCCTCGATCAGGGATAGAGCAGTAAAAACCAAAGGTAAAATTGCATAAAATCCTTAGTAAAAGCAACTGGCTAGCCTAGCCACCAGGCTAAAAACAAACCTAACTAATCTAGCAGCAGTCAAGGCAGTCCAGAAGGCTACATCCAGCTGACAGCTACTTAAGATCCCAAAGTCCAATGATTAAAATCTTTTATGTTAATTAAAACATATAGGTAAAACCAACTGGGATCTAAAAGTATAACATAAAAATGTGGCTTCAAAACTGGATAAAAATGTCAATGTGTGACAGAGCTTTTCTGACGGACATCCACAACTCTAGGTGGCCACTCGCATACATGTGAGCATCAATGGGCCCCCCACTACCGAATTCCCCTATAGAAGGGCCCTGGAGCTCTTCTCCCAAAGGCCCAGAAAAATAAAATGCTCACAGATAGGATGTAGCCTATGTCACTGAGTTTTAGCTTGAGAAAATGCTTGTAACTTGCAGAAGCCACTGTTAACATTTTACTTCTTTTCAATAAATAGTGTAAGTAACTTTCTGTGTTGTGGCATTTCATTTTTTGATATATAAGTTCTACAGATAAATGTCAAAGGGTATAAATTAAGTAAATTAAGACACAAAAGGCAAACATGAATAATCCTATCTATGATTCTGAGGTCATTTTAGCACCCAAACTGTTTTGGGCACCACCTAAGCCGAATGAATGTAAGATCAATGTGGAGAGCATCAAAACTAACTAAATGACTTTTCCCAGATCTAATGGTTGTAGTTGGTCCCCAGTATACTTCTTTGTCTTTAAGCTTTTTGGGTGTTATTTATTTATTATCTGCTCTAGCTTTTCCAACTTTTTTTATTACACAGATATGGTCTTAGTTTCACTCCATGGTGCTGGAGAGCCCGGAGGACCTTGCGTACCCCCTCAATATGCTCTTCAAAAGACCTTGCATAACGAAGAACATCGTCGAGGTACGGGATGCAGTACCCATTCTTGAGGGAGCCAAGCACCTCCTCCACACTCCTCTGGAAGGCTGTGGGTGCGTTAGAAAGGCTGAGTGGAATACAGACCCATTCATAGAGCCCCCAGGGTGTGACAAAGGCTGTGAGATGTCTGGATCCCTGGTTGATGAAACCCTGATAGTAAGCTTTTCCCTGGTTCAAGATGCTGAACCATGAACAACCACCAAGGGTATCAGTCAGGTCTCGGATACTGGATAGTTGATGTCGATAAGGAATGGTCTTTTGGTTTAACAGACAATAGTCTATACAGAGGCATAGCGTTCCGTCCTTTTTTCCGAATGCACACCACTGGGGCAGAGTAATGAGACTTGGATTGCATTGTCCACCCCTTTGTCAGAAGGTCCTGGATATACTCCTTGACTTACTTCTTGAGTAATGGCTTTGGACAAGGCTGGCTGTGTTTTTGGTGATCTGTTGCTTAGCGCTTTGTTCTTGTAATGCGTTTGCCTCAAGCTGTGCACTGTGCACGTTAGTTTGGTTTTGGCGGGGTGTTGGACCTAAGCTCTGTTGTCTCTCACTCTCCTCACTTGTTATTCTCATCATGTGTCTGAGGATTGTCTCATCTTTCACCTTGGTGTTGGAGAGAAGGGGTTTTAGTTCCCTGCGGATATCATTATGTCTGTGTCCCACTCCCTGATACACTGTGTGTAAGAAAACGTCTTGGACTATAGCTTTGCTGTACTTAATGCTTGCATCGAGAAGGTTGGATGTCAACAGTATTCTCTGTTTGAGTCCAATTACTCTGTAAAAGAATTGTTGTGGCGTCTCGTTATTGTTCTGTTTAGCCACATAAACTCCTGAAATAGTTTGGTGCTATTCTTTTCTCTTAAGTGGGACTGTAAAAATTATTTGAGTTCCGCCACAGTCACATCATCTTTATTCATCAGCATGTCTTTAAAGTTGACTCGTTTGATTATCCTGAGCGCAGCCCTGACTATTTCTGAGTCACCAAAGCCCTTGTGGATTCCTTCATCGATCTGAGACCACCTTCTCACATGACTGGTAAGTATTGGGTTCAGACTGGTTACTGTTGTGCAATGTCTCTGTTTTGTGCAGCTGATTGTGTTATTGAGGGCTGTGGGGAAAACAGCTGTGTGGTAGGTGGGTTAATACACTGCATACATTTCTTACTGCACTGGTGTTCTCAACTACTGGAGCGGTGTGGTTTGTATTTACTGCAGTTGTGTTGGCTGTGTCACTAACCTGAGTAGACCTAGCTGAACTAGTAGCAGCCTACATGAGTAGTATCAGCGGGTTGAACAGTAGTGAGTGTGTCATGTGGTTCAACATAACCATTGACATCAACATCAACAGTTTTGTCTAGTTTCAGTCCCAGTTTAGTAGTTTAGTCCTCTGACTCAATAAAAGGTTTACTGTACATGAAGGCACTGATGTGTTTTAAGCAACCATTGTGATCTCCCTCCTCTAGCATAGACTTGTCTTTGCCTGGCACTGGACCCACGGTTTTGGCGAAGTGAAAGAGTTTGTCTGCCGACAAGATGAGTAGGCTCTTACTAATTATCCCACACTAGGCTCTTCCTCTCACTGTCTGACATTTTAGCTCTTTCCCTCTTCCTCACATACCGTCACACAGTCCAGCAACTTGTCTCTACCTCAGTTCACTGGTCTCCGCTTACATCAGTCTCTCTTCTTCCTCAACTTTCATGGATTGCAGTATCAACTCAGCTGTTGCCCCAGATGTCATCTATCACTGGATCAGTTCCCAGCCCACAGGTAGCGCTGATCCCGGATGAACCCCAAGAATTTGTTAAAGGTACCAGGGTTGGTACCAAGGCAACAGATAATAATGTTTCCTGAAAACAGGAATAATGAGGCAGGGAAATGTGACTGTACTTCACAGAATCCTCCCGGATAATGCTATTTTTATTAAAACAATCAATAGCATTGTGTTTTGTCTTTCTGTTCCATCATTGTATTTTGAATGTCCTTGTGTGTCTTTCTAAATATAGACAACATCCATTCCGTCAATGTACAAACCTCAAATACTCCACAACTTCATTGCACATACTCCAAGTTCACATTCGCCAATGATGCTTATAGCTTACATACACATATACTCTTTTAGCTGGACTGTTCTTTGAACTGAATTTGAATTGCATCCTCTTACAATGGCATGGACCTACTCAATGCTAACAGAAAGACCATAATTTAGCTAGTGAGGCTAATGCTAAATAACACGTGAAAAATAACTGAACACACTAACAGGCAGGCTAACCAAAGCTATAATATACTAACCAACCTCTAAACACGGATGCATCAAAAAGAATCCATTATTTACACACACATACAGACACACATACATAAACACACACACACACACACACACACAGTTTACATTCACACAAAACTGATTTGAGCATCATTCTAGAAAAATAAAATGTGCAGGAGTTTAATACCGTTGTAATCTAGAGGGACAGTGCTTTGTTTCGAGACATAAACACAAACCAACAAAGTCTTTAACGCAGATTGAAACCAAATTAATTATATAAATCCCTAAACAATTTGTGGTACAAATTAAGTTCTCTTATGCCCACTACTAACCTGAAAAGAGGACAGAAATGATGAGGCAGGGAAGCGTGACTGCTCTTCACAAAATCCTCTGGATAATGCCAGAATTAGGGACTTTTGCACGCATTTAGAGTCCCAGAGCAAAACACCAGTCCTACCATGGACCCTACTGTAGATAGCTAGATATTGTTAGGGCATTTTCTTTGCCAAATCCTGAGATGCTTCACAGTTGTATATAATTATTCACATGAATTGAATAATAAAATGAATGTGAAAAAAATACATTAACACAAATGACCAGAATTTTGTGTGTGTCACAACAACAAGAAATGACAGGTTGATCAACGTGTTTTAATAGCAGAGTGTAGGAGTGCATCTGTGTCCACAGTAAATGTCTTACTGTGGATATATTAACATTTTTCTGGTCGAGAAACACAAAAGATACAAACCTTACATGTCAGCAGTAAAAGAGAGCGTGGGCGACCATTGTTAACATACTCAGATATCAACAATATCGGCAGACAGAAAACATTCATCAGCTCTCTATTTTGAAATCCAGCTCCCACCTAATCTCCAGCCTCCACTGTAATTCCCTTATTGTGTCCTTCTGTGAGCACAGAGCACCACATGCAAGACATTGATTAGACTACAATTTTATCCATGATTGGCATGCACGGGTGTTCCTAAGGTCAGTGGCCCCTATCTGTGGCTATAAGCTGCAACGCTTACATGGTTGCACATAAATAAAGCAGCACAATTTCAGCAACTCCCTGTGTGTGGTTGAACACATATTTGTAATGACGCATACACACACATTCACAATGCATGTTAAACTTTCATTACCCAGGAGACAATGTTCGACGGTGCTGGAAACTGCATGTCAACCTTCACTTCCAGCATAAAACAGGATGTGTGTGTAAATACATAGCATTACTGGAATATAGATAACTTAAAAGATATGTGACTTTTTCCAGTGCCCCAGCTGAATATTTAAAATGTCCTCTGGCAAGCATCAGTAGGTAAAGTAACCTTGGAATTTGCATCATCAACAAATTGCCGTCACCTAACACGATGACAAAGTGCTATGGTGTGCATTGCAGCAGAGCTATTTGAGTCAGTGGGAGACAGAGGTGGTGAAGAGAGGAATATGAAGAGTGACAGAATGAGGAATAAAGAAAAACACAATGAGACTGAGAGAGTGGAACAGAGTGTGAGAGAGATTTGTTCTTCGTCTGAAGGCCACCGTGTCACATTCCCTCACCGTCATACTCACAACTGACATTATTGAGATGAAGCTGTTCTTTTTCTGACTAATAAATCAGAATCCACCTCTGCAGCTAGTATATTTTTTTTCTGTTATGTGGCGTACAGTGAAATGCACATTCCTAATAAATCATAACCCCATTATCCTGCAGCTAAAAAACAAGAATTTAAGACTGAATTGAGGTCATGGCCCCTTGTCTTTTACAATTAACCTGAATGTTATACTCTATGTTGTCATGTTACAAGGACACATGAAACCACCCCTTGTTGGACAAACATTCATTTTACATGACTATAAACAAACAATTATGTGCTTTTCTTCTACTTTGCTGCACTTGCATTTGTGGATTTTTGTTCTGGGGAGCATTTGCAGCAGCTTTTGGAGGTGATCACAACAGAAATGAGAAACTTAAAACGGTGGTTTAACATAAACAAATTGTAATTGAATCTGAATAAAACAAAGATTATGTTGTTTGGAAATTGTAAAATAAACACTCAAGTACATGTGATGATAGACAATGTCAATATAGAAAGAGTATATGAAAACAATGCTGCAAAGCTCATATAAGACATGTGCAAGTGCAGCTGGCAAGGAGCATTGCAATACTAGGAAAAACAAGGCACATTCTGCATCACAAAGCATTGTACACTCCATATTGTGCAGATGTATTGATGTATCTGCGTTACTGCGTAGAGGTATGGTATACACTTACAAAAGCACCCTATAGCCATTATGCATACTACAAAAAAAGAGCCGTAAAGATAGCAAACGATGTAGGATGTAGCAAACACAGCAGCACGCTGTTTTTAAAGTCATATACCTTGAAGTTCAAGGATCTGGTAGAAATGAACACAGCACAAATAATGTATGAAGCCAAAAAAAAAGAATCTACTACCAGGTAATATACAAAAAAAGATTTTCGACAGAGAGGGGGGGGGGGGTTATAATTTTAGAGGAAAGTTTAATTCAAAAACTCTGTGTTCGCACCACTACGATGAGTATGTGTATTTTAATCTGTGGGGTGAATTTGTGGAATGGTTTGGATGTGGAGCTAAAACTGTTAACTGTTGACACCGGGTGGATATTTGGGTTGTACGTAGAATTGGGGTAGTTGTTTATAAATTGTATATATGAGATGAGTAGTTGAGAAGTAAGTGTATACTTATCCTACTCCTTTTCGAACATGTAATATTTAATTTGTGTTGTTTATTAGAATTTGTTTATTGAGTTTGTTGTATAGGTTTATTGTTTATTTCATTTTATTGTTAGTCTTGTTTTGTTTTTATCAGTTTTTTTATTTTTACTTGTTTTTCAAACTAACTCTTTGGAAAGGAGATGCCCACGGGTGGTTCAGTTCAGTAACCTGATGTTTTTGGATGAAGATAAGGAGAATGGGTTTGTGAGACAACAGCAGAGAAAACCTCTAATTGTATGTTGTGGTTCTGATGGTGTCAAGAGAGGCCATTTGTCACCATGGCAACAAGCCCGGACATTCTTCTAGCCCCTCATTGAAATGCAGTTTTTCTAAGAAAACCAAGGACTCCCTCTCTATCTCAAACTGCCATTTTAATTGAAGAAATAAATAAATAATTGTCTTTGTCACTTGTTACTTTGTTGTCCTGACCATGTTTTCCCTTTTTTCATCGAGTTTCCACAAATGAGTAAAACAGCACCTCTCTGGTAATGGCTGGTAAATGTCAACCGGTCTGTGAGGTCAAATGCAGTAATGGACCCTGCCATTACCTTATAGAACCTTGTTGAGTCTTACAAAGGAAAGAAAGGTGGAATAGGCACCCTTAAGATTGGTTTTCATGCCACTAATGGACGGGTCTCTGGAAAAGAAACTCTGAAGTGAAGGGCGAAGTCGGTCATTGGCCTCACAACAAACAACAGAAAGTTAACACCATTTAAATGAAACAAGCGAGAGAATTAAGCTAGCTAGTTTTCTAGGGTTGTTATTAACATCAGCTAACGTGCTTTTGTAAGACTTGTAAAAATAAATAGCATAATTAAACAATCAACAATAACAAGTGCAGCTGGACATTATATGGCAAGGATACTTCATCTCCGTGAAAGAAATGGGCTTCAACATCAACTAACGGGAGTCAAATACACCCACGTATCTGTCTGTCTCTTTGCTTGCTGGTTAAACATCCTGTCGTGGATGATAGTGTATATTTAACTAATTTTAGTACTCTTGCTGATGTCATGGAGATCATAATATGTAGGCTACAGTAGGTTGTTTTTCTGGATACTGAAGCTGTCTTACAGTGTACTGTCCACACAGAGAGGTTCAAATAATTCCATGCCCTGTTGATGGTATGTGATTTGTGAATGGGCTTGTGGCTGTTAATTGCTTGTGAGAATTTCTTTATTCTTGTTTTGTTTTTAAGCTGCTGTATGTGTCATTAGCTTTAATATCTAACTAGAATATTGTGCCAAGCACATAGATAAGAGTCTGTTTGTCATATATTTGTTATATTTGATATTTTCATGATTCAACTTTAATCTGTGCCTGTGTCAGAGTATAAGCTTTGTAGTGCTGTATATTTGTATGATAAGAGTATAAGAAACTTGTGTAAGCACATGATATGTGCATTGTTTCTGATTGATGTGAACATACATTTGTCTATAAGTTTAATAATTGAATTTGGTTTGTTGTATTACACCCTAAAGAAACAGTACAACATTTCCCTGGTTTATACCTTAATTTTTTAGATGATCTGTCTGATTTGGTTTCTTAGAGCTTAGTGTCAGAGTTAATTTAACTGGACCCACAGCTAACCCCAGTGTTGCCCTGGTTGTTTAAACAGGCCAGAACTGCTACTGGAACCTTGTGAACTGTCTTATGTCATCATCTCCAACACTGCATAAACTTGGAAGCAGATAATCATTTTAAATTACACTTAGCTGTGCATCTAGATGTGTAATATCTAGTGGTTAAGGAATGCATAATCAAAGTGAAGTATGGCTGCAACTAACTATTATTTTCATTATCGATTAACAAGCTGATTATTTTCTCAATTAATAGATTCATTATTTTGTATATAAAATGTCTGAAAACTGTGAAAATGCTCGTTATAACTTCCCAAAGTCCAAGGTTACGTTTGTAAATGTTTTATTTTGTCTGAACAACATCACAAAACCCCAAGATATTGAGATAGATGTGGCTTTTGTATTAATGTTCCTATACTATGCCAAGGGGCTGTCCTGGCTGCTGTCCATGGTGCTGATCTGGCTTTGAGACACAGCACCTCATCTGTCCTTGGTTATCCTACAGCAGGACATTGTACACGTGATAATTTACCTGCTTTTTAGTGAACTACAAACTGCACCTGTTTTCACTGTACACTGAGTCTGCACAGGTCTTAACAGGACCCGTAGTAGCCGTACTCTGCTAGAATCAGCCCGGTTTAGCCTTGAACAGATTGGCTAAACAGCTGGCCAGTCATTTTTTTGTCGATTTCCTTTGTAGATGACTTGTGATATTATAAAAACTACTGAAAAAACAATACCCGCTTATTTGGTCTCTGCACTTAGGTCTGATTTCTGCAATGTGATAAAAATACCAAGTTATTTTCAGGCGAAAAAACCCTTTCCTTCTGCCTCAGGAAATTGGAACTTTGTGCATGGCGATGTGGTCCTGCTCAAAAATAGGGCCCTAATCTTTTTTTGGCCACAGTGAACACATAGCCTTATTGTTTGTGTGTGTGTGTGTGTGTGTGTTTGTGTGTGTGCTGTAAGTGACCTGAAATGATTTACTTAAACTACTACACATCAAAGTGACCCATGCATGGGCTTCATTGTTTTCTGTTTAGCTCCTTTCTGCTTTCTCCTTACTCTGTATTACTGGAAGCATTTTCTGTGCCGTCAGTGTCACAAGTTGACTTACAGTAACTTACTGTTAACTACAGTGTCAGTGTCCCCATACCCACATGTGTCACATGATTACATTGTCTCACATTTCCTTGGTATTGTAAACATGCAAATATGGCATAAACGCCCTTGGGGAAGGGTTGTGGGTCGATCTAAGGGCTTTGTTTTCAGCCCAGTGACTTTAATCATAGAAATTCACTTGAGCTATGTTCAGTGCTCATATAGCCTTATCCTGGCATATCCTCTATTTGTCTTCCTGTAGGGAACCTTTATTGAAAAACTATAGCTATTATCTCTTGCTTAATGAGCTGTCCAGTTGTCTCAGAAACATTGCAACATCCATAATCAAGGTCCAAGTGTTCTTTGCCATCCAGTACTGAGACATTTCAGTGTGTTCACTGCCTCAATCTTCTTGCAATTACCTCATATCTGTAGATCTGGGAAGTAATATTTCACCACTTTTACTCAGCTGCAAGGTAACAGTTCAGTAAAAAAAAAGATGGTTAGATTTAAGACAGGCCATTAAAAGCTGAGATTGAACAGTTTGAATGAGCGTCTTGATCTCACCCTTTGTTCAAAAGTAATTATAGACCTGGAATGAAGAGTGGACCAATCCAATCAAAACCTATAAATGTTCAATCAAACTAGCAAACTCTTTTCTGGATAGTTTAGATCTGTATATATCTGCATCTGGATGACATCCTATTTTTCTTCAGCACTATGAGCAGGTAAGTGAACATTCAATTTAATTGAAGAGGACACTTATCCATGTTATTAAATGAAAAGAATATAAAGCAAATGGTATGAAGATTCCTGCTCCTACAGTCATGTTCTGGGATTATTTATTCATTTCGTGCTCCCAAAGCAATGGAAATTGTGTTAAGGTGTAAACATGGGCTTGTCGGGAATTGAGACTTGTGTCAAATTGACTCTCAGACTCAATTAAAATAAAAAAAATAAACTTAAAGGATTTTACATTGAATGTATAATTTAGGGCTCTAATTAATTACTAACAGTGAGGAAAGCAGGAAAGGATGCCGTGTCTTGCAGAAGGATGTTCTGAAAGGACTAATAGCTGGTAATGGCATGAGACAAAATCTATTCTGTCTAACAAGGCCACCTTTCTGCCCAAGGTCATCTTAATTTCTATGATAAATGCTCCAGCATTGGAAGTGTTATGATCTCACAACAAGTCGAGAATTAAGAGTAAGAGGTAAGACATTTTTCTCAAAGGAGGAAAATAAGCTAATATTGTGGTTGTCACTGCAGACTACACAGCACAAAAGCAAGTTTAATGCAAATAATGCATGAAGGAAGCTTTGAATGCATTCATGCATATCGTACAGTGCTGTAAAGTACCAGCAGATTTTTCATATCAAGGCAGATTTGTGAGCACACAAACAATATTTAAGACAGCTTATGTGTAGCACTCATGAAGTGCTGTATGCTGTTGTCATCGCTTTCATAAAGTGACAATAAGATGTGTCCATCATGCGTCTTGTCTCTGTTCCAAAAATTTCACACAAAAGGAGTGTGGGATGACCAACCACAATAGTATGGGGCGGAAATGTTTCCCACAGCAAGGCTGCTTTGTGATGAAATGAAAAGGATCACCTATAAGGACTGTTATTTTGCTTTAGAGTCATGTGTGCATTGAAGTCAGATTATCCTCTGCAGGATTTATTCTATTTGGAAGCTGGCACACCCCAAAGAGAAATCAGTAACGCTCTTTACTACACACTGTTTACTATTACTATCTGGATCAATGAAGAGGGAAGAGGGGAGGGCAGTAAAGCAGGGTGGGGTGTTTGTGTCATTTACTCTACGGGGACTTGCCCTTGAAAATAAACACCCCTTCCATTCCCACCAAACAGCACCCCATAAAGCAGCAGAGGAATCATAATTGACCATGAGTGCAGTGCTGGCTGGCTAAAGTACTATGAGGCATGACATGACTTACAATGAGCTATACGTCGGGTTCTCAGAAAGTCAGGTGCTTGCACCCCGCCTCCATAACGTGAGATCTAGCATTATGGACAGACTTGCAAAGACATTTGCACACTTGTCCATCACTATAGTCATGAATTGAAATACACCACCCGGGGAAAATTGGTGTGAAATGAGCCGTTGCTCATACATTACAAGGTTGGGTTGTGTGCTAGTCACCCAGTCTAATGAAAATGTATGGAATGGGCATAGTGTGCATCAACGCGTTACCCTATTCACTCTCTGTGTTAAGGACTTGGCTGCTGAGATTCATGGCTACAGAGTGTTTGGACTTGCTAATTGTTAAGTCTGCTTAGGCTTCAGCTGAGATGGTTTGTGCTGTATGTGATGGATTTCATGAGGTTATTTTTGCGTGTTTGTGTGTGACGGATTAAGCATATGGTGTGTTCACAGCGGTTGTGGACGGATCCCCCCCTACACACGTTCTACATGAGGTGCATGTTATAAGATTTGTGGATGAGAGAAATCAATTGTCTGGTAAAAATTCCCGTGGCCAGCCCCTCCACCTGGGCTCCCCATGGACAGGCACCCCCCCAGCAGTCTGGACAGATGGGTGGGCAGGACACAACACAGTACCAGGAAGGGAGAATGGACAGAAAGATAGATGCATGCAGCTGCTTCCAAGAAAGGGACAGTTTTCACTATTTTTCTGGGCTTTGAATGAGAGCGCCTTCCAGAGAAGCAGACAAAGGAGGAGAAAGAAACTTAGCTCAGCGAGTAACAGGAGTTCTGAGAAGTCCATTCCTGGAAACTATGGAGCAACAGACTCCTGTGCGACTGTAAATTACTGCTTCCTGTTTGAATGTTAATGTTAACACTGAACCGTGACCCATGAAATCACAAACTAACTAGAAGTTTGATTCATGACATGAGACGTTGTAAAAATATATAAATAAAATATTTATTGGAATCATGTTAGCCAGAAGTTCTTAGATGCAGAAGCCTGGAACTGGAGGGTTACACATGCATATATATAAAAAAAGAGAGAATTACTCGGTAAATGAGACAAATTGATTATGGTACAGAAATGAAACATGATGTCTGTGAAGGGAAAGATAATAAAGGGAAAGAAAGGTGGATAATTACAGAGGAAAAGAAAAATCAAAGAGACCAAGCAGAAGGGAGCAAGACAGAACATGGGATCTGACCATTTTTAATGAGGTAAGCTGGTGTTACAGAATGCAGCAGTACTTCTCTCAGTATTAATTAGTGTCAGTGATGAGCAGATTTCTCTGCTCTGGCCCCTTGCAGCACCCAGCCTGTCTAGTCTTCGCCCTAAGTCAGCCTGTCTGTGTAAGTGCTGGGACAGGACAAGATGGTGCACTGGCCCTCTGCTACCCCTGGGACACCATGTAACATCTGCTCCCTCCAGCTGTTGTGCTTGCGTTAACACACACATAGTATGAAGTCTGGCAGTGTTGTAGTTGGAAGTGCAGCTGTGTACATGCATGTGTGTGCAGACTGTGGCTGAACACAGATGTGGGCATACAGGCAAAGTGAATGAATAAAAGCAAGGCAAATAGATCTTGTTTATAAAGATGTCATTTTTCATCATCATTAGCATATTGTGCTCTGACACTATTCAGAGGAAAGTCCCAGTGGACAGTGACCTCTCTGTCTAACTACAGAGAATTCAGAAAAAAGCCTGGGACATGCAATGACTTAAAAGATAGCCTCTCCACAGCTTTCAACAGTTGAATCTCCTCCGTCTGTTGCTGTAAGTCACACTTTATTACTAAACTGTACTATATATGTGCATATATATAATGAGCCTTCCTGCATAAATTACCTTGACACTTAATTATGTCTCATTTATTTAAGGAAAACAGCACTTGTAATGTTGCTCTTTGAACACAGTTGTTTATTTGGGAGGGTTGAATTTCCAATTTTTGATTGGACATTTGGACATTCTTGTTGAGTTTGCATGCACTTATTGTTTGTCACTTTGTACAAAAGTGTCTGCCAGAGGAATGTAATTTAATGTAATAATGACGACCTCAGCATTTAATGCTTTAAGCACATTGTGCTTTTAATATTTATGTACTTTAAATTAAGTAAGATTTTGAATGCAGGACTTGTAATGGAGTATTTTTACATTATGGTAATGCTGCTTTGACTTGACCATCTCAGTGTGTCAGTGTGGGAATCTCCTGCTTAAGCTCTCCAGTGTAATAAACTGGCTTGTCCTTGGGTTCAGACTCGGTGAGGAGGCACATGATCCCTGTTCCCGTTTTTGACAAGCCTTCCTTCCTCTCCACAAAGCCTAAGACAGGGGACTTCATCTAGTCACCATGAACCACTCATGACTCAACATGGCAGAAATAAGACCTCTCCCTTTTCACACCACAGAAATACCTCCTTATCACTAAAGGTCTCACAGATTAACAGTTTCAGATGAAACTTTTTGCAAATTCTGAATGGTGCAATGACACACACACACACACACACACACACACACACACACCACTGCTATTTATGGTCTATAATCACTTCCTTCCCCCTAACCACAAACACTCCAGTGCTACCAACAACAACAACAACAATACCCCACCTCTTTTACTTATCACCTTGTCTTCACTTGTCTTACAGGCCCACATGGCAGGCTGCCTAAAACTGTGCTGATGTTTATCTGCACATCAGCCTCAGCCACTTATATTCCCCATAGTGCCATGTAATTTAAGTGTACAGAGCACATGATGGTCATACGTGTGAAGTGTCCCCTCACACATGTTACTGAAGGGCTTTCTGCATGACGTGCAGGACAGAAATAGACCCTCTTTAAATGAACCATAAACAGTGCCTGGCGTACTGGAAGTCTGAAGATAGAGAGGGCTCCTAATGATGCAGTGCACATATGCATGTCTGCACGGGTCGTATAGAGCTCACATCACAGTCATTATCTTTCTTACTTAATTGTCTGTTGGAATTGAAGAAGGACCATGAGCTTGTGTCAAACACCATAACAGTAATGGATCAGTACTGAAAGGGTAAGATGTCAAATAAATCACCCAGAACTGTTTTGTCATCACACACCTACATAGTGCACACTCTCCTCAAGCTGGGACCTGAGTGAGGATCATCCTGTGTGTATTTGTGTGTTTATGTGTGTGTGTTGCAAAGGCTGATAAGAGTTGCTTGGACATGTCCTCTGGATGTCACAATACCCTGAGGGAGAAGGTGTCACAGAGGCGGATATCAGGCAGAACAGGGACTGCTCTGCTCTGCGATTCCTCTCTCCTCTCTGTGGCTTCACCTCCCCACCCCTCTGTTTTATTACTGTGCTCCAGTACTGGTGTTACACATTCCTTCCATTGACTCACATTGTTTTTCATCCCATTCATATTTAGGACTTAGTCTTGTTTTAAATTCTTACTAAGATGGCGATCATGGTAAACATTACACCTGCGTAGCATCAGCATGTTAGTATTGTCATTGTGAGCATATTAGCATGCTGATTTTGGCATTTAGCTCAAAGCACCGCTCTGCCTAAATACAGCCTCACAGAGCTGTTAGCGTGACTCTTAGCTTGTTTAAAGCCCTTTTGTTATTTAATAAAACATCAAATGTTAAAGGAATGCCTAAACATTTAGGAAAATACGCTTACGTTATTACTTTCTGAGAGTGAGACAAGAAGATTGATATCATGTCTGTGTGTTAATTAAGGAGCTGGAATCAGGATGTGTTTAGCCTGGTTTAGCATAAAGACTGGAGAAAACAGCTAGCCGGGCTCTGTCCACAATAAAAAATGACACCTGCCAACAACATTAAAGCTGTCTTATTAACATGATCTATTGTATTGTACTTTTTACTCCATGTGATTTTTTTTTATTTCACTTTTAGCTTCGGAGGTGTTTGTAACCTTACCAATAAACCATAACTAAGTGTGTAAGTAACCATAAGTTAGAGAAATGCCAACACTATGTTTTGCATTTTCCAACTGTAAAATGTTCTGCTCAGTACACATCTTGGTTGCAATTCTTTAAAAACCAAATTTAAGAGATCATTATCAGAAATGTTTGTTTACATTATTTGTTCATATAAAAAAATGTCAACATATCATGATTACATTTTTTAAACTTTTAAAAAGTAAATGTCAGCTGTTGGTTCTTGACAGTTCATGACACTCAAAATATCAAGATTTGATACTTAGCTCCAATCATAATAACTTCACACGCATACTGTAAACACACACAGTTCTACAGCCTGACATCTTGCCTAGAACTAATCTGAATGTCCCACATCAGATTACTGATTTCTCTGTCTCTCTCATTTTAAGCTCGATCCACTGTGGGATGTTGTTGACTGGCTAATGTGGATAACAACACATGGGGCTATTTTAAGTAACTCGCAGCCTTGTCAGGGGTCTGAGCCAGGAGGAGAATGAGCCTTATCTCATAATGACTTCTGTAATGTTTTTCCATTCTTTTTTTATCTCTCTGCTGGGATTTTGATTATGTAACCCTGTTCACAAGAACATAGAGATGTGACTTATAGTGACATCAACATACACGCATATGCAACAAGCACACACACACACACACACACATATACACGGCCAAATGCAGGCATACTGACACATATGTACACACTGTATACACACACGCACACACACATACATCACAATCAACACAAACACATTCTTACACAAGCTGCTGAGAATATTATGTTGTCGTCTTGTTTATTGTGGTAAGACGCTGAGTTATTTTCTCAGCTTTGCCACATGAAAACAAATGCTATCATTAAATTGTCCATGTTACTATTAATCACATGTAATTAACTGTTTGGAGTTCTGTTTGGATTGACCTATAATGGATTTCTGACAGTTCATTAGAATCAAATTATTAAAGAAGAAATGGATTTTAAAATAAGGAGAGAAAAGTAAGACATGAATAAAAGGAAAAAATAAAATAGGTTGCTTTGGGAGGTGGGGGGAAGAGAGGCAAAGAGAGAGAGAGAGAGAGAGAGAGAGAGAGAGAGAGAGAGAGAGAGAGAGAGAGAGAGAGAGAGAGAGAGAGAGAGAGAGAGAGAGAGAGAGAGAGAGAGAGAGAGAATAAGGAACAATTGAAGGAGTGCATGCTCTGATAAGCAGGCCTCAGATGCAAACCTACATCTAGTCATGGGTTATCGTCGAAAGAGGTCACCTCCCAAAGCAGGCTGCACTCCTCCTCGCTTGACCAAACTAACAAGAATTTTAACAACTCTGAAGTCAGTTCTTCCTCAAAACTACAACAGAATTGGAACTTTGCACATAATATTTCACTGCCCACACACTTGTTAAAGTATTTTATAATCTGGCAGGTGAAGACACTCAGGTTCTTGACAGGGCCACAGTGAAACAAACATTATCATGCTGTAACTTATACCATTCGGTATCCTGTGTAAAATCTTCAGCAAGCAATCGTCAGTTATAAAAGAACACTTTGAACATAACGCTAAATTAAGGATTAAGTTACCAAACATTGCAGTTGACCTCAAAAATATGTAAACTAAAATATGCCTTTACAACTCTATTCATACATTCCAGTAGTTATTATTCCAGTGTAGAACATAATATATTTTCAGCAACAAGGTAAAAGCACTATACAAAGATAATACAATAGGCAATAAATTAATATAATAAATATTTTGACCTTGTTACATTTAGTGCAGTACCAGCTGACCAAGTTACAGTACTTAAACTTGCTAATGAGGGCTTAACAAGATGGCCAAACCAGTTCAATTGAATTTTGTTTGTGAAGCTCAAAACATTGAAAAATTCTATTTGAAAAACTCAACAGCAAGGTCTTTTTTCATCAGATTACACTGGATAATCCACAGATCTCAATATGAACAGTTTTTTGGAAGAAAGTAATTACAAGAGTTTCTTTCTTTCATATAAACTAATTACAAGAGAATCTATAAATAAATATAAATAGTAAAAGGTCAAAAATAAATATTTGAGGGTGGATCTTTCCTTTAAGTCCTTTTGTCCCCCTGCTTCAGAACCTTATTACATTTTGCCATCTTTCTGTTTTTTCTTTTTACAATATCTTTACCCATCAGTAGTGTTTCCCATTAATTACCTTTAATTACCTAGACTTTACACATTAATTATTTAGACTGTGGCGGGCTGCTACATTCTAATTTCTCCCGCCACAGTTTCATAATGAACCATAAATATTTTTACACTTCTCATAAGATAAAAGATCTCTAACATTGTGTTTTGTGCCGTTGCTTCAGTGATGTTGAAGCTTGTGGTGCTTGCGATTTTGTTGTCGGGTTTGTCTAAAGTTGAGTTTATGTGAAATGATTCAGGTCAAGTCAATTTTATTTATATAGTGCCAAATCATAATAGAAGTTATCTAATGCAGTAATAGGGTACTATGAGCTCTTTAAGATATGATGGTGCCTGACCATTATGGGCTTTGTAGATGAGGACAAAGGATTTTATATTCTATTCTGGATGTTATAGGGAGGAGGTGCAGAGAAGCTAAAATGGGAGAAATTGATGATTTCTTTTTCTAGTTTTTGTCAATATACGTGCAGCTGCATTCTGGATCAGCTGGAGAGTTTTTAGAGACTTGTTGGGGCAGCCTGATAATAAGGAATTGGAATAATCCAGCCTAGAAGTAACAAATGCATGGACTAGTTTTTCTGCATCTTTTTGAGACAGGATGTTCCGAATTTTTGGAATGTTACGTAGGTGAAAAAAGGCAGTCCTTGAAACTTGTTTTATGTAGGAGTTGAAGGACATATCCTGATCAAAGATACCTCCCAGATTCCTTACGGTGGAGCTGGGGGCTAGGGTAATGCCATCCAGAGTAGCTATATCATTAGATAATGTGTTTCTGTGGTGTTTAGGGCCAAACACAATAACTTCAGTTTTTTCTGAGTTTAGTAGCAGAAAATTGCAGGTCATCCAGGTCTTTATGTCCTTAAGGCACACTTGAAGTTTAGTTAATTGATTGGTTTCATCTTGATCCTTGCTTGATAAATATAACTCAATATCATCTGCATAACAAGTGTTGGTTTGCAACACAGGACAACAGCATGACCAACTATAAATGTTAAAGTCTTGCCTTAATGTTATCTAAGAGCAATACTAGCTGTGTTGAAAACAAACGGCTTATTTCTGTTACTGTGCTCCGGTGCAGCGAAGTTGGCTGGACTCATTTTGAACCAGATGGCGGTGCAGCCTCCTCTGCTGCCGGCCACTGCCCGGGTATCTGTAGTGACTGACAGGCTTCACCACCTCAGCATGTTCAGTGACACTGGAAGTCTCAGTAAACGCAATTAAACAGTCTTTTTTTTAAATTTTAGCTCAACTGATATCTCTGAGCACAATGGCACAAAACATTAAACCTGCATTTACAGTCTATAGGTACTGTGATAATGCTAATGCAAATTTTTCATTGCAGCTCTAACTTTTTGTACCCCTGTTTTCAGCAGAAATAAGCAGTGAACAAACAATGTCAGAAAATAGTTATAATAGTTGGTTCTATTTGCTGTGTCATCAGCATTCATATCTATACAACCAATGTGTTTATGATTAAGTTGTTTACGAGAGCACAAAATTGTTTACAAGTACACAAAGTTCTTCATAGACCTCTAGCCTCTTAATTTTGCTCTCAAAGTGCACCAGATTGATGCAGAGGGTCCGAGGTCCACCCGCCACAGTCTCACAAAGTCCTGTGTGAAACACTGCATCTGGGCATTAAAAAAATACTAATTTTAGTCAGAGTAAGAATGTGAATCCTCTTCTTAGTTCAGAACTGTCTCCTCCATTTTTATACTCCTATCCCTGCCTCCCAACTTTCATCTTCTCCTCCCTTCTCCATCCCTTAATCCAACAGAGGAGGAGTGATTTTCAGAAGACCTTGATGCTCTTTTCCCCTCATCTCTCCTCTCATTTGGTGCACTAATAGGAGCCCCCAGAGGCTACATTCAAAGAGTTCACAGAGGGACGGAAAAAAAAGTATATATATATATATATATATACACACACACACACATATTATAAAATGAAAACTCTGGTAAGGGCAGCATGACAACATACATATATTGAATTAAAAATTCTGCATCTTTCTTTATGTCTTTAGTTAGTGTGTTTGTTTGCAATCACATTTGTGTTTCTGTGGAACTGCATCTTACACAACAAGAAGAACAAGAACAAGATTATTCATTGATGGTGCTGCAGTCATCAAAGGGAAAATAATGAATGAAAACATTAGTTTTAAATCTGTCTGGTGTCACAAGAAGCACTTTTATTTCACATCTTGTTCAAAAGGAAATGATACCTCTTTTCTTATTCATTCATTTGCTCCCTAATCTTGCAATATATCAAAAGAAATTA
This sequence comes from Scomberomorus guttatus, assembly GCA_038419695.1. Taxonomy (NCBI): domain Eukaryota; kingdom Metazoa; phylum Chordata; class Actinopteri; order Scombriformes; family Scombridae; genus Scomberomorus; species Scomberomorus guttatus. Next base: position 21,867,136 of record CM076449.1, on the reverse strand, counting down.
TAAATGCCACCGTGTCAAATTCTCTGCGATTTGCTGTTAGGCTTTCAGTAAATCAAAAAATGGTTGCTATTGATGATGCTGATCAGAGGAGCACCCAAACCATTCGTGAAGTCTTGAGTCTGGAATCTTTTTCATCTCTTCAGGCTGAAAGAGTCATAATGGCTCTTCTTGTTATATTTCACACTAATAACAGTCCAAGTTTGAACCCCCAAGGCTTGTGCAGATTTCCTGCTGAGGACATGGACATTAACGCAGAAACACACATGCCAGCACACATATACAGTAAGCCTATACACACCCCCCCCCCCCAGTATATTGTAGTAACAATACTACAATATAAAAATATTCCACTAGTCCTACATTCAAAATTTTACTAGCAAAAGTAAGATAAGCATTATCAGCAGTAGTACATAAAGTATCAAGAGTAAAAATATGCATTTGCAAAAAATCTGAATATTATATTGCTGGATTATTATTACTGATTTATGCCATGCAACATTTTAATGTTGTAGATGGTTGAGGCAAAGCTAACTTAAATATACTGTAGCAATGTTTCCCCTAGGATTTTTTTTTTTTATCAGTGGTGCTGTTGTGTATGCACTGAGCCCACAACACCAAGACTTATATTTGCACACATTGGCAGTGAAATAACTTAAGAATTGTTCCAGATAGGTTTATTCATGTTCATAGAGTTATGTACGTGTTAATTTACAAGGAGCTTTTGACACTAGAAGGGCTCTGGGGGCCCAGATAGCTGTAGTTGTAATAAATGTCAAAGAATGAAACACCCCAACACAGAAAACGCACACAATGACTCATGATTTATAAGATAATCATGTTTTTTTAATGTAAAATCGGCAAAGTTACCACAAGTGTTAAATCAGTCTAGAGAGAAGAACGTACAATATTTCCCCTGAAATATAAAAGGGTAGAACCATAAAGCATAAAATGGAATTATCCAAATTGTACAAATCTTCAGAGTATAAGTAAATGTACTTCCCACCACTGGTGGTTACAGCAGAGCAAATGTCTTGGCAGTGTTAGCAGTCACTGAATTCTTTAAAATCTTGAAACCTCAGGTGTGTTGGTGCCCAGATGGTCTGTTTGTGATGAGTGGACTTTGTATATGTCTTGATGTGACCCTCAGTGGTATTTCTGTGTTGTTCACCAGGCTATTGCTGCAAAACATCCTAAACAACACTGAGCACACTATTCAGGCTACAACTAATGATTATTTTCTCAATTAATCATTTAGTATAATGTCACAATGCCCATCGCAGTTCTCCAGATCCTGATTTCACGCTCAAATTGCTTGTTTTATTCAACCAACAGTTCAAAGATGTTCATTTTACTATCATTGAAGTCTAATGAAATCAGAAAATAATTTGAAATGCTTTTGAAATTTGAAAGGCTAAAACAGTTGATTTTTCTGGCATTTTTGCCTAAAAATGATTCAAACAATTAAAATTGTTGAACATGCGTTTTCACCATTTCAGCTCTGTGCACCATTTTTCTCACTGTCTTTTCACCTCCTCAGAAAATAGGATATGTGAAAGTCACTGTGTATCATGGTCTTCAAAGCAGTGAAAGGACATAATGAAGCCCAAAGGTCAACTTGTTGATTTTGAGTTGCCATTTGTGTGCTTTGTCCTCCACATTCTTTAGATCATTACATTGTAATCACCTTCTTGGAGAATCGACTCAGTCTAAGCTTATCAGACACATTTACAGTACAGCATGTTTAATTTCACTAAGTGCTGGCTTCATTTATGTACTTTGTATTGAGTGTTTTTTGAACAAAATAGAGACTGAAGCAAAGTGGATCTGGTATTTAGCTGCAGGGGAATCATCATGTCCATGCATTTTACAGTCTATTATACTGATATACTGAATGCATGCTCTTATAGGTTACATGCTAAATGTCCTTACAAATCAACTGTAAGAAATTGTGTTTTGGACAGCATTTTCCATACGCTGCCTCCAGGATAGATATTTAGCAACTTGGGGAGATGTCAAGATAACCAAATATTTCTCCACCTAATCTGTTTCCCACCCACAGAGTGGAAAATGTTGGAGTTATAAATGTGAAGTTATAAAACTTTGCAGAATGAAGAAAGTCCAGATAAGTCATTTCATACACACAAATAACCATCCAGCATAATCCAGCCATAATTAAGTTGTGACGAGCAGAGTATATGCCACCAGCAAGACCAAACAGCATATTAAATGAATGACTCAAAATCTTCACTCATTATTCATGCACCAAAGTCATTAAGCCACATGCACATCACTGCCATTCACAAGCAGAGCAGTCATCATTTGTTTCTTCTGTTTGAGAAATGAGAACATTTGCTGCCTAATTTACCATCTGGCATATTTTTTGTGCTTTAATTCTCACATATAGTATATCATGTTATTAGCCCAATGCTGTAATTGTATAACAGCGTCAGTTTGTTAGACATTAGGGATAAATTAAAAAATATATATATATATATACACACTGTATATGTGTTCAGTCCCAGGAATATGAATTCTGGGAAGATACACACACATATATACCCATACAATACAGTTTTCACTAAAAAATACCCAGATTTTTTAAGAGGAGCTGATATTAGCAGGTTTAAACTGATTTTTATCTGCATTTCATGTCCCTAAACAACAAAGACGAGTTGTGTTTCCTGCTGCAGGAAGATGCTGGCCACCATAGTTTACAGTAACAATGCACTGGTGTGATGAGCACAGCTCTGAAAATCTTCAAGTATGGGGGAGAGCTGCTGATTACAATATGTCTACCGTCCATCTAATTAAGTAAAACAAAGGGGTAAACTGCAGAATGGTTACATTGCAAATATTATAAAATAAAAAACTGAAAAATAACAAACCCTGGAGACTGTTGAATAGATGGACATGCACATTACCATTCAAAACACACCAAAGCTCATATTCCAGGGCCAAGTTTTTTCCTATTTTACATGAATACAAATGAAAATAAACCAAAAGCTTCATAAAATCATGTTTTAATCACACATTAAACCTATTGAACCTCAAGGTATCCATTCATGTAGCGCTTATAAGTTAATCATGCCTGCATGTGCTTGTGCATACATCTGCATTTGTATTGGCCAGAATGAGTTTTGAGAGAAATAGATTTCAATCTCCAGTGTAATAGGACTCAGTTTGCATTCTGTGTGCATGTGTGATTGTCAACCTGCCAGCATGAATTTGATACCCCCCTTACCTTATGACGGATGCACACACTCTGTATTAACTGCTAAACAAAACGTCTGTTTTTATGGTTGCAACCATAGCGTCTCTCTATCTCGCACACTCTCACTCTCTTCCACACATTTCCATGCACAATATGAAGGGGATTGCAGTCTTTCAGCAATAGAAAAACCAATTTACAAGCTGACAAAGATTGTTTGAATATATCACTCATCCATTCCTGCCATCAAGCTTATTCATATCATATTCATCCCAGTAACACGCACAAAACCTGACCCCATGGACACACTGCACTGTATTAAGCAATTGAAATCCATCCCCACAAGTAAACACTCGTGTGCACACACACAGGCTGACGTACTTGACCTGTATCCCTTAAGCTATTTGACTAGTTGGCAGTGCAACACCAGCTTGGTGTAACAGAAGGTAAGTGATTGAGGCAGTTGAGAAGGCTTATTGCACCTTATTCTCCAGAGCAGTTTAAACCTCTTACATGTTGATTAAAGTAGCACAATCCATCTGTGGGTTATGGCTGGCTGCTGTATTAGCATTAAAGGTCATCACATCCTCGGAGTGTCCTGGTTTCTAAATTCTCACTGTGACTGTCACTTCAATCAGCCAGAATCATATTGAAGACCCACATATAGTATACAGGAGTGCACATGCACCCACATTTTCACATATTCTCTGCACGTATATACAGTGCAAGTGTGGTGGTATAGGAACCATTCCTATAATGTAGCTGGTTGGATTATAATAGAAAATGTGCTGTAATTACAATGAGCCCTCTGTGAAAAGGTTCTGTGAGCTGCAAGAGGGTTGTGGTGCAATTGAAGCGCGCTTTTTATATATTTCGCTTTCAGCAGCTGGCGCCTTACAGCGATTAGCTGCCAAGCAGCGTCTGCCTGACAGAATTCATCTAGAGATGCATGTGATAAACATGCATACTGTATTTGTATGCATTTTCAAGGAGTAATGGGGATGGAGAAGGAAAAAGCCTATGAAATATTGCCGTGTCACACACACACAGTCTGCTGCTGACACATATATGGTTGCAAGATTGATTCAATTTAAGCTCTCAGTCAAGACCTTTCAATGCAACATGCCTTTTGGTCAAACACCAGCACAATGACTATAGATGTTGCTGTACCTTAATTTTTTTAATGAAATCTGCAGCCCATTATCATGATGTGAATAACCTCAGGTTTGGAGTTAAAAATAATAGTGTTGTATTTTCTTTAATCAAATTACCATATTTTGTTAAATTGGACAGAACAGAAACATTAGGCTGAATCATAGGCACAATTTAAATTAACATCTTATTCTCTTTTGTTCTCAAAAGCTCACTCAACTGACATTCAGTTTGTACTAAACCCCTCCTCCATCTGCTTCATCTACTCCTCTACTTCACTTTGATTTTCTACTGAACTACATGAATCACAGTTCTCGTCACAGTGTGTGAAATCATTTTTCTCTTTGATAGAATTTTATTAATTCAAGTCACATCATCACGGTCCACGCCGAGTCCAAGGTAAAAGGTATTAGATTGTGATGTTTCTAATGCTCTCTGAAGCTCTTTTTTTATGCACAAATGTTGGGAATTTTACATGAGACATATTACATAACAGCATTAACAAAAACCTTACAGTTTATTACATTTCTTTGTGAATACAGAATAAAAAATATATCAATATCTCTTAAGTGTAATTGATTAATTAATTTACAGTTTTGTAAAAGCTGTTTTTACTATACAGTATATATGACTATATATATCCAAAAAAAATGTATTTAACCATTTAAAAAGCAAAATAATTACAGTATTTTTATTTTTTTTTGCAAAATAATGGGCTCAGTGTTATGATATGGTAAATTCCACTTAACACAGCTGTTGTATAGAATATTTTCCATCTAGTTGTGAAGGTTGATGAATACTAGACGAATCCTCTGAGATTGATGTACTTGTCACCTAAACCATGAGACAAACCTCTCTCTTGCCAGTCCATGAGGTTTAATAATGAAAGTTACATCACCAAATGTATTAAATGTCCAACAGTTAAATCATGCATGGAGGATGGATCACTGCATCTGTCACACTGTGCAGTAACGATGCCTTCAATCTCAGCACTGCACATTACTTTTAATGTAACTGACTGTATTAATATTAAGTGTTATTGTATATTAACAGTATTGACTATTGATACATAGAATGTGTTGGTTCAGATCACGATTTCAGTTAACATCTGTCACTGCCACATGGATTACCCTTACTAAAGATGGCAATAATACAAGGTGAGAAACAGTATGAGGCAGGACTCCGTCTTTTTCAGTGTCTGTGTGACTGACAAATAACATCATCAAAGTGACGGGAAATAATTAGGAGTTAATAATGTCTTTGACTCTTCTCCACATTGACAGCTGTTCGAATGGTGCTCAGTCATGCACAGATGAGTAGAGATGCTGCACAGTCCCTGAGTTACAGGCAAGGCATTGCATAAGAGGTAGGGGTTTATAAGCAGCCAATCTATTAAAAGTTAACTAATTTTACAAAGGCATTGTTAAGGTATTTTAATAAGGAGAGATCAATTGGAAGTGTATAACAATGTTTATTGAGGCTAGCATTAGATAATACATTTTGGTAATTAGACTGCGTTGATGTGAAGCATCTTTGTTCAGATTCGTTAATAGATAGGAGATAAGACAGGATCCCCCCGGAGTCTAGACATTGGTGGTGGAGTAAAGCCAGCGGATGTTTGATGAAAACTTTCAATTGTGTCTCCCTGAACATCCCTGATATCAAAGTGGTGATGGGGAGGAGGTGGGTTGTGCAATAGTAGGTCTGAAAGACAGAATTGCAATTATATTTAAGGAATAGCAACCAGGGACTGATTAACTTCAGGACCGTGGGCAGAAAGATAATTTGTTAAGAATTGTGACATCGGAATATATATTATTTTATCATAAAAAAAAAATCCCTAAAACACAGAGTCGAGTGTCAGAGTCTATTTGTTAGACTTGATCTTCTAGAGTCTGTTCTCATCAATCTCATGGATGTGAAGATCACACCAATTGTCACACAGTCAAATAGTGTGCTTTGTAAATGCTCAGGGATAAAAGCTTGATGTATTGTGGAGCACTACTCTTGGCTTCAATCGCTCCTGATAGCGCTGTCGGCCAACGTGGCTATCACACTGGCAAGCAGTAGAGGAGTCATTTCCATTGTCAGGAATAGTATGGATGACCTTGCAAGCATTACGCACTAGAACTCTGAGCAGTATGTGGTGCTTCATGTTCTTCATTCAGAGCCCCCTGAGGCAAATTTGTGAATTGTGATATTGACGTGACAGTTATTGCATGGAAAGAAGGACTGCACGGGACCACACAGACTGCACACTTAATTCTCTTGTGTTGTTTACAGATGAATCTTTATTTTAGCTTTAAAGTTCTGATTGTTTACTGTTTAATATCTTAAGCCTGGTACTTACAAATTAATCTAAACTGCCAAATGTCCATTATCCTTGAGCTATTGCTTGTTTTATTGGACAGACCGTACACAGGACAAAATGTTCTGGCAATAGAAAGGAATTCTAAACAACAATAAATGATTCTTGCAGCCAGTGTGAGTAGGCAGCATAGTGACGGAGGAAGCCAGAGAGTTTGAGGAACACATTCATCAAACCTCACACCATGACCTGTTGTCAGCTGGCTCACCACTGCCTTGATCAGTACTTCTCATTTATACTTTTCTCTCACACACACACATACTTGCACTCCCAAGTGTGAACTTATTTAATGGTATGGCACAGCCAGCCAAGCACATCTGGAATAGCGCCCAAGTAACAATTCATCAGTAAGCCCAGGGCTAACAAGAGTGAAGAGGGAGAGATGCTGAAAGTACCACTAATCAATCATCATATACTTTATAGTTTTGCTGTCCTAATAAAGATGTAAATGACTATGCCTTGATATTATTATAATCCCTTCTGAAGGGGCATGAAACTTCAGCTTCAAAGGAAACAGCCAATGTTTTAACATTAAAAAACCCTCTCACTGTCTCTCTCTCACTCTGGCTGTGTTCGGACAGTCAACAGCACTGCATCAAAAATCACAGCCTCATTAATCTCAGTGACATCACTGTGTTTGCACAGCAGAGGCTAAACATATAATCAAATATGAGATGTTTGGTCTTAACAGCAGGTTCCCAGAACAATATACATGCCATATGCTAACCAAGGCTAGATTATAGTTTGAAAATGTACTCATAAAGTGCGATAAAGACGTAGGGCCCTACTTTCCCGAAATAGGGTGCAGGTGCAGGTCAAAGTCTTAATTCCTGGCGCATGGTGTGTGTAAGTGTGACCAACATATTTTTGCGATTTTCCCAACCATCAGCACTGGTGCACTCTTGGCTCAGCCAGGTGCAACCAGGCACAACATGGAGGAGAGACTGAATACATTATTAGTGGGAGGAATACCTAATGCGCAGGTGGAGTCAGGGCCTGCTTCAATAATGACCAAACACCTGAGCTCCTCTCATTCCCTTTAAACGCAGCAACAGGTGAAAGGAAAGAGAGAGAGGCTGAGTGAGAGAGAAAAATGAGTTCTCATCTATGAAGCACCAGAAGTTCCAAAATATACACACAGGAGACCCCCAAATATTAATACACATCAATCTAAATATGTTGACAATGGTAGAAAATAAGGCTGATGTGTTCTCATATGCTGCAGCTGCTGGCATACCAGTGCTGCTAAATATTTTTTATTAAAATAATTTGATTCTCTACACTGAGTTTGAACTTTTATTTAATAAAAATGTCCAGACAGATTTGATGGAGCTCAGGATGCATCCTGAGGACAGCTGCGTTACTTCAAATTATTTTATTGTTGAACTTAGAATCTGTGAGTAACAGCTTTCCAGTCGGATGTTTAGAAAATGCAGAAGATTAATTACCGTTGACCCTGACTGATCCTGTCGCCATGTTGGAAGATTTAATTAATTAAGTTTCCTCTGCTATGCCATCCCTGCGTAAAATGATGAACAGTCTCTCTCTCAAACTTTCATCTTACATCTACAGAGACTGTAGATGAAACACACGTATCTTTCCTGCTGCTGTGTGATGACTACAGCTGTTTAATAAACAGGAAAAAGATCCGACATTGTACAAGTTGTTGTGGGAAGTGGAATCTCTGAACCCTGGGTCACCAGATTATGATGTGGATGATGATTATTAGAAAGAATCTTCCTTAAAAATAAAGTTGTGTTTTGATTCCCATGTCAATCTGCAGTAAATGAAAAAAACATGTAGCAAACTGAAGGGGGCGAGACGTCTGTGTGCGTGTGCCTCTGCCAACTGAAGCCATGAAAATGCACGATAAGAGGTGGTCTGAACAGGTTTTATCGTAAACTCAATTTCGTGCCAAAATGAGCACCAAAATTGTACTGTGCACCTGCATAAACATAGCCTCAGCTGCACCTCTCCTTCCACGTCGGTGCAAACAGACACAGACGCACAAAAAGTAGACTTGCGCCTCAGGGATATCGCATAAAGGCTGCATTTGGACCAGCACTGGCCTTGCGCCTGCAAGAAAATAGGGCCCTTTGTCTCTTTTGCTGCTATGTCTGCTTTGTAATCTCATTTTACTAAGTGACCGGTAATCTGACTGTAAATATTAGGATATGAATAGTGGTAATGTTGATCCCACCAAACATTACATAACTAATTCCATCACATGCACAGAGAACATTTTTGGGCCTTATTTTAAGCATGCAAGTGCAAAGTGGTAGGTCTTGGGCACATGGACTATGTGTAAATTTTACAATATATATACACAAGTTATTGAATCCAGAATTAAATAGCACAGATTGACACATGGAAAGGTTGTACATAGAGTACGGTACATGCAATACAATTAACCAGAAAGCAAAACCTTCAAGTTAGAAAGTGCTGACCACATCTATCTGTCCTTCGCCCTCACCGCCACTCGATGCATTGAAACCCTTGGCAACTGGAATACAAATGGTCACGATTACACTGTATCTAATAAAGGCTGGTTCAATGAGCTAACTCCATACCCCACTTAAGCATGATGGTTGAGACAGTGGGAGTGGAATTGATTAACCTTTCCTCGGATATCATGGGTTTCTAAGCTGCGTTGGAGCTGGTCATGTAACATGGAAGACAGCACCCCAGCTGACTAATTCATTGACATCTGGCCCAAGGCCAAGGCAGGAAAAGTTGCTTTTCTAGCAACTTTTCAGTGAGGTAGAGTTTACAGACCAAAGGCAGTGGCCATAACACTCTCACCTGTCTGACAGCTAAGGCTGAGAAGAGGTGTGCCATGAGAAGTAACAGTGCTCAGGGGAGACAAAATGTGAGGAAAGGTAACTGAAAGAAATGTTTTATTTTAGAGCGATAGAGCAATAATTGTTGAAACTTGAGTTTATTTATAGCGCAACATCACATGAGGAGTCTCTGCACACTTTACAGGAGGAGTTAAATATTTTATTAATCATATGAACAGACATTTTAGTCCTCATTTCTTAGTTAATCTACATGAGAGTTGCTCAGTCATCATAGCAAAGCTCTCTTTGAGCAGATCAATGAAAAAAAAGGAAAAAAAAAAACTTCCATTGAGGACTACCATTGAGGCCAGTGGCATGAATTGACCGCAGCGACTAAGGGCCTTTTCACACCTGAAAGTTTGAACCAAGTTCCGAACCAGGGTTCATGTTTTTTTTTTTTTTTTTTTTTTACACATTGTATACATTTGATCCGGTTAGTTTTGGATTTTACATTGCAATCATACCAGCGCACTAAAGAACTTTACATATCTATGTACTGTCGTCATCACCTACATGGGCTGTGACTCCCTATACTTGACTTTGATTGGTTTGTAGATGGGCGTGTCTGACATTGGCATGTTGTCAATTCAGCAGGTAGCCTTCTATCGCTGTTGGAATTAATGGAAAAAATGAACAGATTCATTTTGTTGCCACTACAATAATATTGTGACATGACTTTATCTTCAGGTGATGTTGCTCTCCCATCCTCTCATATCCTCTCTCATCCTCTCTGAAAATGCCTGGAAAGTGTTGGCATTTTTATGAGTTTTTTTCAGTTGACTTTTTATGATGTCATCGGACCATATTTCAATTAAAAACGTAGTCTCCTCCTCTCCCCATGTGCTACCACGGCTCTATTTTCCTTTTTCTGGTTCTGACAATAGCCTGCCGGAACTTCCTCTAATTGGTCTGAAAGTTCAAACCATCCAAAAAATGTTTTCACACTAGAAACAAACCGCACAATGGTTCAATTGATCCGGACCAAGACCACCTCTTTTTGTCAGACCAAGGTTCGACTGTTTGGTCCGGACCGTGGTCCAGGTGAGGTTTCACACCTGTAATTTTAGTTCAGATCAAACTGAAAAGTCGGAAAGTCCAGACCAAACGAGGTAGGTGTGAAAGGGCCCTAAGTCAGGGCAAAAACAAGGATATACATGGTCTTCAGAACAACTGGCTATGCTGTCACCTGGTGTCAATGGAGAAAAGTGGATAAGGTATAGTATATCATCACTGCTCTTTTGTTGGGGCATCCTCCGTAGAGTTGAATAGATTTATGCGCTCCTTGCAAATTTTCAGTTCACCTGTATACAAAGATGAGATCTGAAGCCTATAGAACTTAGCAGCGGCAGGCTGTGTAAAATATTGCAGACCTAGTTCAGCTAAAGACAAAAGCAAAAGAGAATGAAAAGCAAGAGGAAAATGACTTGGAAAGTCAAATACAAAACACTCAAGAAACCAAAAATTGATTCAGCAAATTGAAGATGAAGATATAGCAAGACAGGAGGAGGGTTTATCTCTATGAAGTAAGACACAGAGGACAAGTTGCAGGTGTAGGATCAACAATAACAATGTCCGCTTCTTTGATGTCTGTGCTGTCATTTTGATTTCTCAGCATGGCAAATGTTTCTTTTCCTCTCTTCTGTTTGACACAACAGATTTCAGGCTTGCCTGTTCCTATGCATCCTGATCAGCAGGAAGGTAGAAGAAGCATTTTTGCAATTTTTTTCTTTACTGTAACATGTACTTTGTAGCGCCCCTGTGCTGGCTTCAAAGTATTGCAGTCATTTACTGATTATTTATCTGATGCTGTACTCTGATAATCTCTCTTTTCCACCTAAACCATGGGATCCAATTTCTTTAGAGGTGTGGAGTTTAAGGGTGAACAAGGGGTAGAGAGTGTTTTTGGGACCCTTTGTTGTTTCTTTCTGTTGAGGCAGCACTGTCACTTTAAGACCAGCTTAAGGGTGGATCTTGCGAGAGTGCAGAGCTCCCTTGTGATTTTGTGCACTGGGAAGCTGCAGTGCCGCGAAACTAGTGAACGCAAGGTGTGTATTTTTCACTTATCGGTCGAAAAAATATCCTGATAAACCTTTTTCAGACCTAACAATGGTTAGCCGCGTCAGTAGATAAGAGTATAATTAAGGTAGCAGACTAAGTTTGATGAATGATGATTCTGTATTCTTGCGGATTTTTGTAGATTTGTAAAACGTGTTGTGTGTGTGATATCCCTGCCATGCTGAGGGCAAACACTGAACAGCAGAGCAGCGCAAGTGGTGATAAGGTAAACTGACGGATAGAATCATAGCATCATAGGGGTGTATGCTGACTATTTTAATTAAAATGTGCCCGTTTTGTATGCTTCTGCTGAATTTTAGAGGGGAGATAAAAGTGCCTATGTGTGAGCACATAGGCTGTACAATGGAGTGCAAGTGAGTTCATGATTTTCTCATGTAAGAGTATTTGTAAAAATATGTTCTCTTCATGAATATATATTTTTCTGAATTAATGTAATTTACTGTAAGGTAAGGTCTGTACTGTAAGGTACAGTGTCTGCAGCAGCAACCTGCTGCTCCGACAACACCGGTGTGACTTTCCAAATAGGCGTTATTTGGTTAAACTGACCATATATTGGGAATGCACATGGTTCGGACACTTCCTCGCCTAAAATAAATATTAAAACTTAAAGTGACATATTAACAGTCTACAGCGAAAATTTCAACAGCATTCAGCCTGGCTCTGCCATTACTGCTGGTGCAACTTCTTCCTCTCATGTTGGACTGAGGGCAGGCTGAATGCTACAGTGACTCACTATCGCCCCTGTGACACAAAGTTTTGTGTCACAAAGTATTACAAGACAGTACGGGATGGACAGGGCTGGAGCTAGCTGGTTAGCATGCTAACTTCAGTAGCTATCTGTGCAACACAATACATATAGGTCAAAACTGTTATTTCTTCACATTCTGTTGATAATTTTAGTTAATTTGGGGATGTTTTAAACTAAACTTCTGGCCAGTTCTTACACATTATACCTTTAAGACCTGTAATGACAACATGTGAGCTTTTACAAAGTGTTGGTCTGCACATGTGATAGTAGTGTAACATTTTATCTGTATTGTAGCTGAAAAAAATGCAACAGTCACAGCATTTTAGACTTTGAAGCATACATTCCCATAAGTCATTATGCCAAGCGGTATTTCACAAAGCATTACAAATATGTTTGAAAATATGCTGTTTATTCTTTCTTTCTTATTATTTTTTGTGCCAATGCAAAATCTAATACTTGGTACGTGTTGACTAATAACTTATAAGTTTAATATGTGTTGACATAAATCTATTGCCATCTACATGCCATCAGTGAGATGGCATCATTTCAAATACTCCTTTGCACTACAAAACAGCAGATTCTACTAAGAAAAGAAATACCAAAGAGCAAACTCCTCTCTTTTCTTATTTTAGAAGAGAGTACTGTAGGTAATATGCCACAGAAAAAAAAACTCACTTTCATCTTTACACTGTCCTTGCATTCTCACAACTTACATAAAAGTGCCTACTCGCCTGTCTGAAAGGGCATTCAGTGAGCTATGCGTTCCAAGACATCATAAAAAGCGCACTCCAGTTCTATGGGGCCAGAACAGCGACAGTTACATTTTGGCATTGAAAATAAAATTTGTACTGGATAAAGTTGTATTGGCACTGAAACAAGTTCCACTGAAAAATAAAACATGGGCATTAAAAAAAATTGCAATCTTGTAATCTTATTTGGATATTTTTTGCATTATGTGTTTTTTCAATGTCAATCTTCAGATTTTTTCTTCATGTCGTTTTTTTTTCCCCCACTGTCACTGGTTTTCAGTTTTAACTTTCTGGAAGTGTTTTGGCGTAGAGAGGAGGGCCCTTGCTGTGCCTACATTACCCAGTATGACAACAACAAAGATGTCCAAGGTGTGGGTGTTATGCTGAAAACTAAACTTGAAATGAAAGTTGATGGAGAATTCTTCTGGACTGACTCTCAGGTAGTACTGGCATACATCAACAATGAAGCATGAAGGTTTCCTGTATTGCAAACTGATAAGACCTGCTAAGAGAAAATTACGGATCCCAGCCACTGGATGCAGCAGACATCTCTTCAACAAGGTGGCTATCAGGCTCCAAGTCTTATGGGAGCGAGAGGTGCACCCAACCTGTCAAATGAACTGCTTGTTGGCGATCCAGAAGGGAAGATGTTCTAAGCCACCTGAGCCGGTTTTCCACCTGGACAATGCTTGTTAATGTGGACGCAAAAATCAAGAGACTAGGGTCTAAGCAAAATATCGTAGTGACCTTGTGACTGTCCAAGAATGTAGAAGAGCTGCTGAGGTGGCGATTACACTTGTCTAGCAGCAGGCCTTCCTCTAAAAGTTAAAGATACTTCAAAGAGGAGATAGTCTGCCAACTTCAAGTCCTCTTCTTTGCATCGACCCAATTCTGGACAGGGGACTTCTTCGTGTAGGTGGAAGACTGAAAAGGTCAACCCATCAGTCAAGAACTAAGACACCCCATCATTCTTCTAAAGGAGGGCCACATCACCACCTAATTATGACTTACTACCATGTCGAAGTCTCTCATCAGGGCTGAAGTCAAACCTTAATGGAGCTCAAACCCAACAGATTTTGGGTCATTGGTGGGAGTAAACCAACAAGTTGATACAAAGATGTGTGCAATGCTGGAAGTGTCAGGTATTGCAGAGCAGGTGGACCCAAATGCAGAGGCCAAAGGTGAGGCAGGTCTGAAGAAAACTTCTTTATTAGAAGTGTGCAAGCAAAACCAAAAATAGCTGGGGGGTCAAAAAACAAAACTAAACTAAATGCAGAGCCAAGCAGAGCAGGACTGGACAGAACAAAACAGACAACTTGACAAGGACTGAACTCAAAACTGAACTTAAATACAAACTGAACTAATCAGACAACGGGGAACAGGTGGCAACACACAAGGGCAGGCTGGGAAACACACTGGGAGCAAGGCAGGCTAATGAGGACAATGCAGGACAGGTGTGAAGGGAAAGTGTAGAGGGAACAGAAGAACAGAGACAGACTCAATAACCATACTGGAAATAAAGACACACAGAGAGAACACAGGAACCCAAAAGAACAAAAACACAATCCAACCGAGAATGCAAGAAAGTTATTCAAATTCAAATAACATAAACGAGCTAAACCAAATGTCTAGCCAACATAAGTGTAACACAGAAAACCCAAAGAACACAAAGAGTCCCAAAACCATGAGGTAATCAACAAAGGCAGGAAAACACAGGAAGGTAACAAAACACAAGGAGAAAACATTTCAAAATAAAACAGGAACTAAACTAACAATCAACACCAACAGAAAGTCTTGGAAGAATGTGACAGGAAGCTCTGACAAACCAGTTGAGGAGCAACATATGGTTGAGCTCCCTAAGGAATGTGTTGAAGTCACAGCTCCTTTTGTGTATTATGGAATGGATTGCTTTGGCCCATTCATTGTAAAAAGGAGCCATAAGGGGTACAAGAGGTATGGCCTCATCTTCACATGCCTGTCCTCTTGAGCAGTCCCCATGAAATGCTTGAGTATCTGTCAACGGACGCCTTGACCTGACTATTATGTGACGGTTGAGTAGGGGCCACAGAATTTGGCTCAACTGCCGTTTAAAATCCAAGTAGACCCATGCAGGCTAATTATAAGCAGTAAAAGCGTGTTTTTGCACACAATATGTGTATTTTGGAAAAATCACCTGTATTAACACAGTACACCAACAGAAATCTGTGATTATGTGTATAGCACAAAAGCATAAAACATTATTTAATGTGAAGTTCCTCTTTAAAATAATTTAAATGTACCATGTATAACCTAATTATAATACTCTGCATAGGGGAAATGAGTGGATGGCCCTTACCTTCCAGTTCCTATCTCCAAACACAAACTTTACTGTAACAGATGTTATACATACAGTGCAGCATACGCCAATTCATTTTGAGAGCAATGGCCAATGGGGAAACTCCACCACTGAGCCAGCCAATCAATGGTGTAACTTTTTCACTCACTTAGGCACTCACTCATTCACTCACTCACGGACAACTGCGGTTATAGGGCTGGTCCGTGGCCAGTCCAGCCAATGATTAACTTGATAGTTACTGCATTAAAACAAGATTTTTCGGGTTGTGGGTAAGAAAAATACCCTTCTTACAACAGCACCATATAGTCTACACCCATATTCTGATGCAATGTATGTTAAGTATTTTAAATGTTTTTCTTATGTGCACAGCACCTTGAGTTACAACTACTGTATGAAAAGTGCAAATGTTTTACTGGGATGTAAGGATGGATAAGGGTCAGTAACTGGTAGGCAAAAATTATAATGACAGATGACTAAGAGTAATGCTAGCTCAGTACCAGAGGATTATTACTGCTTCTATATGTCTTCCTTCTGGCTTTTTCCATGCTTCAGTTACTCTGTCAAGAACTTTTCCAGTATTTTTCATCCCTAATTAACTGCAGGGCAAAACAATATTTATCTCTTTCCTTCTGAATTTTCCCTTATTATTTAGTTTCAGAGTGAGGTGCACAATAAAGAGAGATGGGATGGGAGCTTGGGGGAAAGGTCATATGCACAACCAAAGGGATTAGAAGAGTGGGTAACAAGAAGCAGGTTGAGAGAGCAAAAAGCAAGCCAGCTAGAGGGGCAATTAACCACAACTGATGACCCAAACCCTCAGCTCCCATGTAGCCCTTAGTGTGCTGTCATAGAGGCAAAGCAAATAGCAGACATTGAATATTCACTTGGGTAAACAAATAGAACTGTATGTTAGTTATCCCCCTCGAGTCTAAGCCTACATGCCTAGCTACAAAATTTTGTAGGTGTGTGTGCATAGGTGCCTACTCCATAGGAACAGTTAAGCTCTTGGATCCCCAGCTTGTAATTCTGTGCAAGCAAGTATGCCCCCCACAACATTTGTACGTTTTGATCACTAACCGACCACAATAAACAAAAACAAAAAATATTTTAGATTTAATGCTAATGCCTTTTGGTAGTGCACTTATTTAAAAGTGTTTCATTTTAAAGTACTGTATGTTAAGTATTGGTGCTTAAAAAAGAAGCATTAACATAACACAGTGACACCCCTGATGCTGACTTTAATAGTACCACCTATCACCATCAGGCATCTGCTTGAAATTTAAGGTATCGCGCACAAAGAGACAGAAACAATGAGAAGACAGCAGAGAAATGTTAGCAGAACAGTAACCTTAAGATTAGCTGGATTCAGTCTCCTGAATCTGACAAGTTTATCTCAGCACTCTCATAAAGACACGGCTACAGCCTGTGAAATCCGGTGATCAGCTGAAGTTTCACTCCCTGACAGACTTCTACTCCCCTTCTCAGTTGTTCTGTGTCACTGAAAAAAAACAACAACATTTTATTCAAGTATGGATCAGTTTTTTGGCTGGTTCATTTTTTCAAGGTTTGAGCCAGAGAGCCACTGTGACAATGACCTCTTTAAAACACAAAGTGTCCCATCACTACAATCCCCCTGTCACCGATAAAATCAGGGGCAGGATCAATGCTGTTAGCAGGCTTCTTATTTTTAGATTGCACTGTATAAGTTATACCAACATTTTTTTTGTGAGTTAGCCAAACTACAAAATTAAAACAGTTGACTGTTAGACAGGAAACGTGCATTGCAGATCAGTGTTTGTCCTTTTGATAGTTTGTTAGAGAGAGAACACCACTCTGTACCATTTTAATATTTAAAAAGTTAGTGGATTGTGTCCTTTTTCTGTTCTAAAGGACCCACAGAGTGATGAGTCTGTTGGGCAATAAACAATCTAGTATTAGCTGACATTAGCATGACATTTTCAGGCAGCATACATTGTAGCATCGGATCAATGTTAGGGCGTTTTCAAACCTATGGTTTGTTTGCTCTGGTCAGAATCAGTGGATGAGTTTTGTAAACTTATTGAGGTTTTCCCTTGGTTCAGTTTCTTTTCACATATAAAAAATTAAAGTTAACCAAAACGCGTCACTACAAGCCACGTGAGAACGTTCACTCCACTCATTAGTTAGTTGTGTCTGGGGCAAGAGCAAGAACGTAAGCGCAGGAAGAAGGTCCTGAAGAAGGTCCTAATGTAATGTACTTTGTTGTGCTTGTCCACATCGTATCTTGATTCACTCTCCAGCTAGCAATTGTTGATTTCACTCATCTACATCCCGGTATGCAAAGTACACCTGAATACAGGAGACGTTTAGCTCAAACCTGCAGAGTACACCTAGTAATTGGGTTGGATCAAGGTTAGATCATGTTCTCATCACAAAAAAACACTTCAGAATCAGTTTGGGACTAGATCAAGAACACTTCCTCAAGGGGTCTTGGTGCAGTTGTTTTGGTCCACAACCAAGTACATTTGCTGTATTCAGATCTGCCCCAACAAATTGCACCAAGGGGGAAAATGAACCCCTTGTCCGATTCAACCAAACTAAACAAGCCATGTTTGAAAATGCCCTGAATTGGGATCTCCAGATACTCAGGGCTGAGCAGCAGTGTGTCACTCTGTAAAATTATAACTTTAGCCAATATTAGTTCAGTGAGACTGAGAGCTGTCAACAGAATCTATTGTAATGATATCTGACATCTTAAGCTACTAACACGGGTAGGGGATGAAGCCTGGAATCTCCTGTCTTGTGCATTTTGTGTGTCCTATTTCTCAGTGAGGTGTGTCTGTTGGGTTCTGCTCTATATAGCAGAATTTTGTGCTGCTGTGTAGATTCATTGGGGAGTACAGTCAGGGGCAGAGCCTATTCTGCCAATCTTTGAAACCATTTATGTAGTAAAGGATTCAATATCATCTGACATTCTGTAAATGTTTCTGACACACATAGAGCAGACATAAATGTATGCTAAATAGAAAGTAAGTACATGATATTAAAGAGTAGGAAGACTGATTAAATATTAAAGATTTAGAGAGAAATGGAGAACATGTGGTTGAGGAGCAGTGACAGCAGTAAAAACAGCAGTGCTCAAAGTGTGCAGTGCTGTGCTGAGGAGTGTCATACTATTTGGAAATGATTAATTGGACCCTGGTAGGGCTAATCCATATCACGGACACCACAGACAAGAAAGTAATAGAAGAGATTAGAGTGGAAAGAGAGATGCTGAGCCTACTGAGCCTACATGGACTTCAAACTTGTGGAGGGAATATGAACTTGTCTGTAGTGGGAATTTATTACTCTTTACTATGTTATGTTATATATATATAGAGTAACTTCAGACACCCATTTTTATCAGCAAATTGTTACCTCATAATGTCAATGATCAAGTTTCCCACAACATAGTTGTTGTTTTAGACTAATCAATAATCCTAGCCTGAGAAGTATCTACATCCCTCATCCCTTTTTGATAATATTTATGTCTCTTAAAAATTAAGTCAATCTGGCAACAAACATATACATACAGCCCCACCCCCATCACAAATAATAAGTTCTGAAGTAGAACAATGGTCAACTGAGGAAAATGAGACATAGACAGACAGATCTGGGTATGGCCTGTGATTCATCTGTGATACAGCATGTCTCAGTCAAGACACCAGCAGATATTAACAGATTTAAGTCCCCTGGAGAGGATGATTGTGGTGACAAACATTTCGGCAGAGCTGAGGACTTTGTAAGTGTGAAAGTGGGGCAGTGTACAAGACTTGTTGTATAAACTGTCAACAGTCATTTTATAGAACTGAAACACTGTACACTAATACAGACTGTACCCAAACTGTCCAGAGTTGAGCAGAGGCTATGGAAAGTCAGGCTGATGAACAGAGAAGGAAGATTGTGTCAGTCAAAGAGTCAGGGATGAAGGGTTGAGGGTAAGGGTCGAGGGATGGAGGGATGAGGGATGTAGGGTGAGGGATGAAGGGATGAGGGATGTAGTGTGAGGGATGAAGGGATGAGGGATGTAGGGTGAGGGATGAATGAATGAGGGTCGACAGATGAAGGGATGAAGGGATGAAAATCGTTGAAGAAGAGGCATGGAAAGGTTTGAAGCAGTTCCATCTGGTCAGATATGATGAGAGTGTTTGGGGAGCAACACTGTTGAGTAGCTGAAAACGGTGGGACTGGAGTCGGAAGAGGGTTGGCGGCTGGTGCCAATAGTCTGAACTGGAACAAGAAATGAGATAGTGAGTCAGCAACTGCGTTTTTGTAGCCTGGGATGTGGTATGATGTTGCTGAGCTGAAACCATGGTGAGACTCAGCGCTGTTGTCGGAGTAGTAGATGGCAATGTTCTTCTTGGACCATTTGTGCCCCCAAAGAATGACTACTATGATTATTGGGTACATTTCGCAGATGGTGGAGAAAGGGTTAGAGATGAGAATTTGGGTGACCATTTGGCTCAGAACCACCTGGTGAGTGGTGAGTGAACAGCTTGATGTCTTCTGGCTTGGAGACGTAGTCATTGTAAAAGAAGGAGATACCATTCCATGAGGAGAGGAACTGGTGCCACAGTTATAGTTCCATCTTGAATGCGTCATCCAACATGACATGGTCATGGAGGGATGGAACAGAGGCGGCTATGGAAAGGAGATGTGACAAGAAGGACCGACCTTGAGGTATGATGCGAATGGTGTAGTTGAGGTGGCCTAGCAGTGAAAGTAGTTGGTGTTTAGTGCATCTGTGAGCCAAAAGGAAATTAGAAATGAGTAATGAGATCTGGTGGATTTTCTCAGTGAGCAAGGATGCTTGGAGTGAGACAGAGTCAAGGATGATGCCAAGAAATTCCAGGGATGTGCTGGGACCCTCTGTTATCTCTGAGGAGAGTGGAACTCCAAGATCACAGAATGCAGTAGTTGGAGTGTTGAGACCATATGCTGGGGGTGAAGATGGTGATGTGATGGCGAGAAAGTCGTCAAGGAGATGGATGAAATGCAGGAATTTGTAGTTGTTTGTCAGGATCCAGTAAAGTGCTTCGGATAAAGAGTCAAATATTTTTGGGCTATTCTTGCACCCAAAAGTCAGATGCACTGCGAAGTAGTATGCGCCCTTCCAGAGGACGCCGAAAAGATGCTAGTAGTCGGGGTGGATGGGAAGGAAGCCCGTCTGGCCAAACAGGAATCTGACCAATGTGGGGGGAAAACTAGAGTCAACATTAGCCATGCTTTCAATTCATGGAGGGACCTACGTTTGCTTTTGGGGATCAAAACTGACCAACCTGAGATGGCTTTTTTATGTCATTCATTCATTATGTCAGGGGCGTGCATGAATGGGCCCTTGGCAGATGTCAACATGAACCACTGGATGTGGTGAGCCATGACAAAGAGTGCATGCTATCTGATTCCGCAGGAATTCAACTTCAGATCTCGAGTCCTTTCAAAACCATGTTCTAATGTATGCTGGCAAGCGGTTTGCCTTCTCTCCTCCAGTGTATGAAGCAAAGACCTTGCTCACTGCACTGGACTACAATCATCATAACCACTGGCCAGTGCATGTCAACCAGACATGCACTGCCCCCACCAACAGCTGGAGTGGTCCAGACACAAATCTGCAGAGGACAGGTATGTCATCCATCTGCCTACAGTCCTATCTGAACTATCACAAGGAGCCACCGTGTTTGATTATGATTCATGAAACAATAAAGAAATCAGGCCTACAAATCATTCCCTGTAATGACAAGATGCACTTATCTCCAATGCTCTAGACATGTTTGTTACCTCTTGTGCTCAATCTTCGGTGTGGATTATATGCCATTGTAAATTCATTTAATTTATTTGAAAATCATCAGCCTGATTCTTTTCCTGCCAAAATGACACATATGCGTATACTTTATAGATTTCAGCTGATGTATAGCCATGTAATAAATTTACCTACTGGCTGACTTGTCAGTTTTAGCGTTTTTCAACCCAGTCCTACAAGGCACACCTGCCAAGAAGTATTTGTTCCTGCTCTGCTCCTGTACAACTGAGCTCTGTGTCCAGGTAACTCTATTTCTACTGCTCAACCAATCAGGATCAAGCCATTTGTTGGTTCAGGTGTGCAGGAGTGGAGCTGGAACAAATACTTCCTGGAAGGTGTGCCTTGTAGGACCGGGTCGGAAAAAACACTGGTGTGGGTTCTAATTCTTGTTTTTTTTTTCTTTTTTCTCTTTCCATAAAGGACATGGCCTCAGCTACATGAGTGATCACAGACAATGGGAGCAAGGAAAGAGAGAAGACCTGAGAGTATGGTTTCCAGTACCATTATTTGTTTACTATAAATAAACATAGAAAAACTTAAAAAAAAAAAAAGAAGACATTTATGAAAAATAGTTTGTACTTTGTACATTTATAAAATAAAAGGTCTTGTATAACAAAAAAAAAGGTTTCTTCAAGGTAATTAAATGACACCCAGGAACACTGAAGATTTTTTCATTTAGCCTAAGAAATAAAATGTAATTTTTGTTTTGATGTAATGAACTCACACACAGGAACATTGAACACAGTTTTTAATTTCATCAAAATGGTTCTTCCTGGTAGCCAACATAATTGCCAAAGGGATCAGGGTGTTTTTCTCTAATCCGCCACATGCAGCAGCTCAGTGTCACCACCCCAGTTCCCAGGCATCCATGTTGCCAGATGGTGAACTGCCGGTATACTGAGTACTGATACTCTCTGCTGTCGGCCCCTGCATCCTGGCTGTCATTGAATGAAAGTATATCATTCCACGTCTGCCGAGCCAAACACAGGATGCCCTCGTCCAGACAGTAAAGTTCCATATGGGCCCTCCTGCTGAGACACCTCTCTGGATCCTGACGGCAATATTTATTTTCAAGGTCTGTTGGCATAAGCCGGCAGTTCAGGCAGGTGCACCATAGTTATTATACTTTTACTAAAGTTGTTAGTCATGTTTTATTGAAATTGGATTTATAAAGCATAATACTGTTATCAACTTGCTAATTAGCACAATATAGTCTAGTGACGTTGAACTAATCTATTCTTGTAGCATGATACATTGACTGCATTTATACTGTATATATCGGCGTTACTTAGCTAGCCAGCTTTATCAGTTTCTGTTTGTTAAGCTTTCACCAAGAGACCCAACAATGTCACCATAGCTAAATTTGTCACGTCACTGTGTCACAATAGCAGAAATTTTGTTGTCGATACCAATACCAGTGAAATGACATGGTTCTCGATAACCAATGCGATACCGCGGTAAAAAACAAAACAATGTACTTCAACATACACTCCTTTTATTAAAACATTTAAACATTACAAAAAAGAACTGTGACATGTAGCCTTCAAGTACTTAAAAGAAACAATACTGTGCTTAATTACAAACAATCAACTTGTTATGATGGCACAGCATTTCAATTGCAGTACCCAGCCAAGACATGAAAAAACATGGAAATAATAAATAATAATAAAAAAACAACTATTAACATTACAAAAAAGCTTCTGATATGGTTGACGGGGAGACAAGAGGTACAGTATGGTAGTGGAGAAAAGTACTGGAAGTGAGCTATGTTGGGGACAGAGGCTGAAGGTAAGCCATGGGATGGAGGACGCGTTGGAAGGAGTAATCAGAGCAGACTAACTATTAGACTATTAGAAACAGAGAGACTAGCTTGTGCGGATCCACAGAAAGGCTTTGTGACTGAATGTGTGACAGAGTGGATGACTTGTGAAGCTGGCAACAATGACAAAAATTATTATTATTATATGGCCTATTGTTACATCATAGGTAAACTTTGGTCGATGTTGACTGTTTAAATTGTTCTTTGATGGAGCTGACTGTCTTGCTGTACACTAGCCTAGTGAGCTGTGACACGCCAAATCCACAAAGAATGCATTGTGCCACTAATAGCACCGTGAAACATCAGTACTGATGTTCTGTTTGTTGCCCACAGCTGGTTGTGTGTCACAGCTGGCTGCAGCATCACACAGCAGCTGAAACGATTAGCGTGTCTTCAAACTGAGAAAGCAGCCGTGCGCATTTACACACATGGCACAGCAGTGGTAACTTTATTAACACCGGATCATTCAGGATCTGACGGTAATTAATGTTCTGTGTTCTGCTACTCATCTACACAGATCAGCTGTTACACACAGATTCAGGTTTAGATGGTGGAATTGTTTGTAATAAAGCAGCCCTAATGGATGAATCCTGAGCTCCATCAGAGCTTTCAGGACATTTTTATTTTTAAGTAGCTGAAAGTCCGAGATAAGCCCACCAACCCATACCCACTCGACCCCCCCCCCCCAATGTCTGACTGAAGATTTCACACTTGTCCCAACTTGACTTTAACCCGAGGTAATCTTAAGAAAAACGTCTGACTCACACAAGAAAGCCTGTTACAATTACCCTTTTTCAGCAGCACACAATTTCATTTTCTATTTGAAAATATACTCACAGTCCATTATTTTATTATTTCCAGCCAAATCTATACATTGACCAGTAAACATATTGACCTTCATAACAACATGCTGCTTTGTAAGCAATACCTGCAGTTGCATATACTGCTAAAGCTTTATTTTGACTGGAACCTGATAACCTACAAAACTTTTAAGCTGCTGAGGTGAAAAACATGATTACTGGAATGCATCAAACTGTGCTTTGAGCTAAAAAAAAAAAAAAGAAAGAAAAAAAAGTTTGAATCCAAAAAACATCATCTGAAATTTTCCCCCTGAGAATTGCTCTGGTGGCTCATTGATAAACAGCAGTACATGTTTACCTGATACTTGAGTTTTGTCTCTTCCTATTTTTAATTCAGTATAACCATCAAAATTAAAACACAAAGCACAACACCATTTTTTATTCACTTCACTATACGTTTCTGGCAATCTTGCCTTCAGCTGGGTGCCCTAAGAAAGTAAGTAACCCCAATAAAATTAAGTTTCTGTTTAATTTTCTCTGTCACTCATCATCTCTTGTGCTCTCTCTCTCTCTCCGTCTCTCTCTCTCTCTCTCTCTTTCTTTCTCTCTCTCTTATTCTAGATAGTCAACTAGTGGAAATGTAAAAATGTGAAATATAATTTGGGAAAACTGAAAGAGACTTTATTCAACCAATGCCTTTGTCACTTTTCTTTAATGAACATCCCTAGTTGTCAAGCCAATCATGCAAATTTTGATTTTCTTTTATTTTTACACTATAGCATACCAAAAGGAGAATGGAGGCGCCTATAGATCAACATATGATGTAAATGGTCAAGCATTCCCTGAACCCCCTAAACCCAAATTATTTTTTGGTGCCTGTAGCTTTTTAAGATGCACTTAGGATGCACAGGAAGATGAATGGGAACAGTTATCAGTATTTAGTAATTTTGAATCAATTAGGATTGAATGATAGAGTGAACAGGAGCACAAACTAAAGGAAAACCCAGGTCGATCATATGAACGAGTGACATTAGACGTGAAATGCTACCACGAGGGGGAGAGAAGGGAGGAGTACTAAGTAGAGCAGGCAGGCAGTGGAGGACATAATGCAGTTTTCTCTGCCTGAGGGGCAAGTTCGGAAAATAAAATTCACATGTGCAGGAGGCATGGAAAGTCAAATGAAACATAGTCAATACAACATGGGAGAGGGTCAAATGACATGACATAAAGACAATAAGAAAAGATTAAAAGCGACCAACTGCAAAACTGATTTATCACCAACCAGGTTGCCTCGCTCCACACAAACACAGCCAGGGCATGCACACACACACACTTTTTACTTCAAGACAGATACGCTTTCGCAGAATATTTTGCACAAATAGAATACTAAACCATGTGAATCTCATTGTCACTGTGTGGTCTAGCTTTGTTCTTTTCTCTTTTCACCTTGTTTTTAAAAGGTCTGCAGTTGCACGGTCATAAAAAAATCATTACTAAAAGCCTTATACTGAGATTAAAAGCCACACCTGAGGCTCATCCCTCCCCAGTCATTAACAAACTCACATCTTAGCCTTCAATCACCTTATACAATAGGCCATCTGAAGGTGATCTACAGTATTTAAACTTCATCCAACTAATTTGCAGATGTAATCTGAATAAAGCAAAGCCAAAGCTATAGATAGAATGCAACCTAACCACTTTTCAGTGTTGAAAGCTGTTAGTATTACAGAGAATATTCTTGATGTGTACAAAGTCAATATGGCCTTGGGGCTTGCATGGATGATGGAATTTATGTGTGAAGAGACAGCACGCACTGTATAGGATTGTCTATCAGAGCACACACAGTATGCACCCTGCCAAGCAAGACATGCTTGCGTGTATTTAATCAATATACAACATATGCAAGTAAAAGACAATGATAAACAAATGATAAAAACAAAAACAGCTATAAATTTAGAGAATGTAAATCCTCTTTATTATTAGTATTTTGATGCAGGTCCCTGTATGTGCTTGCACAAATTAGTTGTTAGTAAGTCTATTTGTTTGTTCATACCAGATACAGAGGCCCTTTCCTTTACTGCACTGCTTGTTTACTGCAGCCCAAGGTCGCTGTTATCACTTTGTCAAGTTATAAAACTCAATTAGTCATTAATCACTTTGTTTCAGTTGGCTGAGCAGATAAGCTGCTTATGTGAGATTTGACTGACACTCACACTAGAGTGTGGTCTGTGAAATGAATCCAGTCTTGATTTTGAGTTGATCTGAAAGCTCAACACTGCAGTGCACAAAAGAACTGCTGACCATCAGCTGGATGTGTACTGGTCAGTGCTTGTCAATTGGCGCAGTTCAATGAATTGTATTATTGCAATAAAGGACAGTTTTAAGTTTGCCACATCATCTTTGTTGCCTTTGTGTCTTGCTTTGAGCCTGGTACCTGTCTGAAACCTGTGTGCCTGTTGCCAGCCTGTGCCTGCCTATTTCCCATTCCTGCCTTCCCACCTCAACCTTTTTGATTTGGTTAATCTCCCTGTCCACTGCAGATTGTAAACCATGTTTTTTTTTTTTTTTTTACCATTGTCTGTTAAAGCCTACCTGCCAAGTCCTGTTGTTGCATTTGAGTCCAGTCTCTTGGTTTCCTACTCAGGTTAGTCAGCTATATTGTAGTCTAGTGTTCTGTACTAGTTTACCAAATTGCCCATTTTGCCTTTTTGTCTTAGTGTTTTGGAGTATTCTGCTTTCCTGCAGCTTCCCATCAGTTTATTGCTTGCCCGTAATTTGTTTGCCTGTTGTCAGCCTGTGCATAACTGGCCTAACTGCTTTTTCCTGGCTTCTCCCTTTGGATTTTTTTTTTGCCTTATGTGTCTTCCTACCCTTTGCCAACTGTTCCTATTTTTGTGACCATTGTTACAAGTAAACTGCCTGCCTGCTGAAACAGGTAGACAGATTATTTGCCTCGAATAGATAGACCACACACAATAAATTATGCAGTTTATTGCTGACATTCTTATGTAAACAAACACACATGTAAACACAATGGGCAAATATCAAGGTCAGCAAAAATGATCAAGGTCATGTCCATATATATTGTACGATAAGTTGATATATGGACATGATAATGTTGATAATTATGTTATCGTACAATAAGTCGATGATGTATTTATGGTGACAGGCCTACTTACTGTGGAAGCTGCGGTGAGTTGAATTGGCCTGCACTAGCAGCATTGTTGATAGCATAGCGTCTTGCTAGCTTAAGAGAATATGAGCAATTCAGTTAATTTGTGCGAAATTAATCTAAAACCAATTGGAGTATTTTCAACAGTATTTTGAACAGTACTACAAAGTATTTTGGATGTATATGGTTTGTCCAAGTGTATTTTTTTGGTTGTATTAATGATAATATGTTGAATGTAGTTATGCTTGTCTAATTTCTGCAAAAGTTATTCTATGTCATTTACTGTTACTTACTTTGACAGTTCTCCTGTTTCAGTGTACTTATTCAATAAAATGTCATGTTTTAGTTAGTAGCATTATGGAACAAGTTTGTCTGTATTGCATGGGTAAGGAAAATGGATGTGGTACGGACTTTGTAATACCATGGGATTAAACATTGCTTTTTGTTACAGTACAGTTTCAGTTTACTTTCTCTGCAAATTGTAATGTCTTATATGTAACGTTGCAGAACATATATGCTAAAATATATGGTCCCCATTTTTAGAGATCCCCTCCACTCAAAAACATGTTTTTTATGGTTAACTCTTACTGAAGGCTCTCAATTTTAGTTGAAAATTTATTTTTCAAAATAACATGCAAGTGGCATGTCTGTCAGAAAAAAAAAATTGTCATTATTTTCATAGAGCAGTGAAATTGTTAAGTCACTTTCTGTTATCCCTTTCAAAGAACGCTAAAATTGTTAGATTTTCTATATAAAACAAAAATCATTTTCTTTTAACATGTTGGTAAGAGATGGTTGTCAAGATTAATTTATTTCCAGTTGTTTCACTAATGTTTAATAGCTGTGTGATTGTTTCAAATTTACAAGGGTCACAAAGAGCATTAATACATGGTTAATTATGGTTAAGCAATGCTTTTTCAGCACTCATGCATTTATGAAGTGTTACTTAAGGAATACATGTTTTCAACTTTACAATAAGGGTCACAGAGCATCCGCTAATGGCCAATTATGGTTAAGTAATGCTTATACAGTATAACATGCACAATAATTAATAGGTTATGCTATAATTGAAGATAAAGGAACAAGCAAACCTCTACATGAAGACCATGGAGTGTGTCCACTGAGCTCAGCCTTTACAAAAATAGTTTACAAAAGTTTTTCTCTTAATAAAATGGCTTAGCTGTGACATACATGTTAATTAACATCTTCATCAACCATTTACTAATATTAGTTAGTGCCTTAATTAACATGTAAACCCTTAATAAATGTTAACAAGAGACATTTGTTAACAGTTACTTAATGCTTATTATTGTACTAATTAACTGTTACTTAATGCTTATTGCTCTATTAACTAATGGTAATAGCATCTTTATAAACTATGAAATAATAATAACAAATTGATACCTGAACATGAACACCATTAGTAAATAATTAGACATATTAGTTAACTGTTCATTAACTGTTAGTTAATGCTTATTACTGCATTAACTAATGTTCATTAATGTACCCTTATTGTAAAGTGTTACATGAACACACACCACGTTAAAAACCTGCACTAGGTATTTGAATCATACAGTATATACGTACATGACCATTCTAAAAATGATCCACATTTGATTATAATTTAAACAAGCTTTGACCTGTCAGAACATGCAGATACACATTAATTCCTTGTGTTTTCACATCTGTCAGTGTTAGAACCATTTGAAGTCACATGGGTTATTCAATAACCTCCTCATGACAACATCATAGGAAGTGCACCTGCATGTGTCTTATTGAATTCCAGCTATGCGAGAAACAAGGATGATTGATTAGTTACAGATCAACGTGTACTGACATGTGACTCTCCTCCTTTCTCCTCTCCCTACAAAACAATTCTTACTCCCTGTCCCCTGTGACTCCTTCCTTTTTTCCCGGCTTTCATAAAATAAAACACAGAGTCCTGACCCACATATCAAGTTGTTTGCTTTCACTAACTCAAGAATAAGACAAAGACAGAGAGAGAGTGAGGGAACAGAGAATGAGGAAGGTGATACTTCCAGGAATGTGATGATGATGATGATGATGATGATGATGCTGATGATGATGATGATGATTGTTTGTGCATTATAACCATAGATCTATTAATGCAGACATAGCCCTCTAAAGGTTGCACTATAGGCTTTAGGGGTGATGCCTGATGATTGAAACCCTGGTGCATGGCCTGAGCATAGATATACTGCACACTATAGAGCTAATGTAGATAGCTCATGACATCATACAGCCCTAAATAGCTAACAATGTCATTCAGAAACTTTCAGTGTGAAGCCACTTGGCTGCCATATTGGTACCATTGGTATGCTGAGTGTAATATAAATAGATCTCTATGGAACTAAACTAAATCAATAAAAATCTGTGGATAGAAAGGGTTTCTTGAGTCCACAACAGAATTAATTTCAAGGGTCACTGTAATACATTTTAAGCTGGTTCAACTTAGAAAGGTCCACTGCTGCATAGTGTGTAAAAACTGCTGGTTAGATTTTATAAGCCATTTGTGCCTCCTTTTTACACGCATTCTGCACCCGTAGATGCGTGTTATTTATCACAAGGCACCGTAGCCTGAGAGTGCAGTTTGTCATCTGAGATTTAGCTTACTGCTACTTCAGGGATATATATACATTTAAGGGAGGATCGTCATGATGATGCATGATGATGGCCTTGATGATGCATGATGACGAGGAAGATACCTTGGAATTAGCAATGATGAAGTAGAGACATATATATGGTGTACACTGCTGTCTTACTGGTACCACAAAAGTAGTGGCTGGTCTTTTTTATTGATTAACAAAAATATGTACATTGGAATAAGGACTGCAACTAATGATTATTTTTTTATTAATGTTTATTATTATTTTTTATTATTTCATTATTGTTTCTTTTTTTCAGTTTTGTTTATTAATCAATTCATTGTTTTGTCTATAAAATGTCAGAAATTAGTGAAAAAATTAGCGTTAATAATTTTCCATAGCACAAAGGTGACATGTTCAAATGTCCTGTTTTGTTTAGTTTACTATCACGTATGACACAGAAAAGCTTCAAATCCTCACATTTGAGAAACTGAAACAATGGCATTTTTCATAAAAAAAGAAGACTAAAACGATTAATTATTAATAGTTGATTAATTTTCTGTCCATCGATTAATCGATTAATTGACTAATCAATACAGCTTTAATAGGGATGCTGGTGAGTAGGGATGGGTATCGTTAGGATTTTATTGACACTACTACTCTTATTAATCCTCATTGGTTTGGTTCTTTATCAATATCAATATCAATACTCTTATCAGTTCTTTTTCATTACTAAAAAAATGCTTTTTAAAAAAGAATAAATTCAGAACAGGATTAGAATTGATTTATATTTGAAATATAACTAAATCCTTCTAGAGCAGCAACAAAAGTTTACAACAGCAAAGTCTCTATATAAACTCAATAATATCTCACTGTAAACTAATCTAAAAGGTCAATAACATAAATAATATTCCTGACATCAAAATACTGAGTGAAGTTTAGAACGAACACCTGCCTGCAGGTACCACTGGTAAGTCCGGTGATACGTGCAAATTTTTGCTCATGTTGAAACATTTTCGTGTTCACATCAATTTGCGTCTTTGCATTGACTTATGAAATCATGCCACGCAAAAAATTCACTTTGCATTGGGTCGGAACACACCATAAGAGTTGCCGTTAAGAAAATTATTTTTAATTTCTGTCTGCATCTGTTTATCACTTGAACATTTGGTCTTTGTCTGCTCAAATGCAGTGTAATTGTAAATGGGATTCTTTCAAGCGGTCAGACTGGGTCACAAAACACAGCAGAGATGGCCAGTTTGCCTCTCCCATTTCCCATCTCTCATCTCTGTATGTTTATAAAGTTCATTCATAAAGTCCGGCAATACGTGCAAATTTCTGACACGTATTCACGTCAATTCGCCTCTTTGCAATGACTTTGTGTGTAATCGTGCCACACATTTGAACATTTGGTCTTTGTCTGCTCAAATGCAGAGTGTAATTGTAAATGGGATTCTTTCAAGCGGTCACACTGGGTCACAAGATACAGCAGAGATGGCCAGAGGGCGATGAGAGGAGGATGGTCTGCGTCAGTTGACTTCCTCTTCACTGTGCTAAACACAACGGTCACAACTCCTGTAAAGGCAGAATAGTAAAATCTGAACCATAGAAGATTTTCAGTGAAAATATAAATTTTGTCTTTTTAAATCAATACATTAAAGTAAACTGAGAAATGATTTGACTCCTCTCCAATATGTTTAATCCAAGCACATGTTTTTGGCTACATTTCCTTCATTTGGAGAGTTTGGTTAACACAGTGTACTGGAGAGGTGTTGTTCTCAGTTTATTTTGATGGACATTGCCTCTGCTCACACTGGCTGGCACATCACTGTGTGTGCGCCGAGAATTACTGAATTAGAAATTACCAAATAATCAATACATTAAGCAAAATAACTGACCAAAAATTGTACTAATGATACATGGCAAGTATAACCAGAGTGTCCCTGATCACTTCATACATCACGTTCTGTTGCCAAGTCATCTCATTACTCTCTAAACATGAATCTAACATACAGTACAATTACAGCTTACATACCAACCAAGCGAGGAGACAGCATAAAAAGACAGTCATACATATTCAAAAACAACACCATTAAACACAGTTACATGATCAAGTTAAGCATCAATTTAGGAGAGGAAAAACATTTGCACGTTGTTGTTTGATCAATTTATTTTGTCCTTGAGATGTCTTGTGCATATTTCTGTTCGACATGCTGGAACCAGCTACCGGGCGGATGTCAGTCCTTTCACCAGGTGTATTCCTGTTACTGCTGTCCGTGTTTACTGCTGATTCAGGTAAGCATCAAGGTATCCTGTCCAAGACTGAGCAGATGGTGCTGTGGAACAGAAAAGAAGGGACATAAAGGCAGTGCGCACAGACAGAGGGTTGATTGTTTTACATGCTGCACAGGTATGAACATCACAAAAATCCTCCATACATGTATTATCCTTTGTTCATTGCATTGGACACTATGTTGATGTATTTTTTTTAACCTTTAAGAAATTCATAAATGTGACACAATATGATCATGAAGCCTTTACTGGTAAGTGATATTACTAAAAAGTGTGAAAATATAAAACTACCAATGTAGAATTTGTACGAATATAGCCTTTCACAGTACTGATAGTTTATTATAGCTATCAAAATGTGATCTAGATCAAACAGGATTATGTACATTCTGATTGGCTGCTGCTTTGCTCCCACCCCTCATTTCATCTCCATCTGATTTATTCCACTTACACAGCTCTGCACTGAATGAAGGCATATTTCTACATTCAAAAAACATACATGAATGGATGCAAAAGTGCTGCCATTTTCATTATACTGCATATATGAATTGCATTCTTTAAGGTCACACACATCCATTTTTCTTTTGTGCAACCAAGGAATGAAGACTGATGTGAAGTCTTTTATTTCTATTTTCCTTATGAATGATGCTGCCTCTAGATCTTCCAGTGCATTGTGAAATTGTATTCGAATAGACTCGGGAGCAAGGGTACACACACCAGTGTGCCTTTGCTGGTGGCAACAAGCTGCACTCGCTGGTGAAGATTAACCATGACATTTTGCTTTCACTTGCACTTCAAAGCCAAACCCATGCCCTGGTCTCAACCCCACCCCGCAGAACACTCCAGATATCCATTTTTTATCGTGTCATTATTCCTTTTTGCCTCCTCGCTATTATCTTTCTGTCTTTCTCCTTTAAGTGCCGTTATCTTTCTCCTGTACAATGTATGTAGTCCAACATTTAAAATTATTATTATTAGGGGTCCCCTGAGGATTGTACATTATGGTGAGATACTTTCAATAGGGCTCACGAGTCCATGTCCAGGGGTTAAGGTGAAAATGTTGGAATAAAAGCACTCCAGTCATTTAAACAGAGAATTGACAGTTAAGAGTAGCAATAAAAAAAGAATGGTTGAGATATTACAACCCTTTGAAAGACATTCTACGTGGGGGGAACTACAATGAGAGCATGCTATGTGAAGAAAAATAATCTGGCACATACAGTAAAAGGCTGAGACTAACAGGAGTGTGTGCGTGCGTGCGTGTGTGTGTGTGAGAGAGACAGAGAGAAAGAGAGGGGAGATGTAGTGTGGAGAATGCATGTGTGAACAAGAAAGAGTGATTGAAAGCAGAGCAGCAGAGAGGGGACTTGGGGGGGAGAGAGAGAGAGAGAGAGAGATAGAGAGAGAGAGAGAGAGAGAGAGAGGGAGCTGCAGACAGAGAGAGGGAGAGACCAGCAGCACAAGGCAGCAGCACGTCTTTCTTTATCTGTCGCCTCTTGGATCTCCCTGAGCACAGCTGTTGGGCTGCTACCGACTGTGAGTGGATTCTCTCACTCAGTGGCAGTGTGAGGGAGCACTCGAGTGCGTAGTACACGCCAGACTTTCCCGGTGACTGCGCCGAAGTCTACAGCGTTGCACCGTGTCCTGTGTTCAACTGTTCTGGCTATGGTGCTGCTACACATGGGTAAAGGTTTGACCAGCTTCGCTCCTGACTTGACTCAACACCCATGATCCCCAGCCAGCTCTGGCATACCCTCTCATTAAGGTAAGCAGAAAAACTGTTTTATTGACTTCAATCAGGGTTTTAGTGGGACTTATTCTATAGACTTTTGATCTTAGAAGCTAATTAAAAAAATAACTCTAACCCCAATGAGAGTTTTATTATATAAGCATGTTTAGTGTATATGGTACATTTAGAAAAGTAAGTGTGAAACTGAATGTACACCACATTATATTGCCTTTGTCCCAGGACCACTGTTTATTTTTGTTCTGTTCTGACTGGCTTTGTGTGTGCAAACAAACTGATGGATATCAAGCGATGAACCATATCAAGTGATGAACCCTGTGCTATCTCTTCCCAGCTCTTGTGTCTATGTAATTATTGTGCATAACACTATTATCTGTCTTCGACTGACAGTGCTGCAGCAGTCAAAGGCAGTGGGCTGATTATTTTCATATGGCTTTCGGAGATTGCTGTGATGAGTTTTATTAGTCTGTAAGCCTCAACATCTAAAGAGTACACTTGTTTGGAAGGTTAACAGAGTCCAAGCTAGGTTCTGTATGTACAGTACAGTTTATTGAGTGACAGTTACGTGGAATCTGTCATGTGGATTGCATTAGACATGACATAACAGGCTCCTCTCATTTCCATGTACACTAGACAAACCTAATTAGATCAGCATACATTGTACATTAAACGCTTATCGCCACTCATGGATGTAGTAGTAAAGTATGAGTCTTGATAGGAAGTGGCCTTCAAAATATATAAACTGTTTTAAAATGTTAATCAACAAGCAACAAATTGGTTCCCTGCCCGAGGGGTGACTTGCGCTTGCCTGTCGCTCCTCCACTAAAAAAGGGGGGTTGCAGTGAATGTGCTTGTAATCAAGACTCTAATAAAAACACAAATAGGGATAATCAAATGTCTCCCTTTGAAATGTGAACCATAAATATCTGAAGCACTCTCTGTTGTTCCGTCCCTGCTTCACGCTTAAACACTTTATACCGTGTGTATCTTTTGACTGGGTCTGCTTTTACATCTCATTAATTATGAACTTAAATTGCATGCTTTAACATTGACACTTCACATAAGTATAAAGCTACTTCATGGGCATTAATATGCTATGTATAATGACATTTAACCTCATCAAGCTAATAAGTAAAAGATCAGCAGCTTTTGAGCATTTGAGTGCTTCTTTCAGTCACTCTAAGAATAATTATGTCATTTTACAAATACACTGTAGTTGATTAGTTAACTGAATAGATGTTAATTTGATTTATATAATTGATTTTGCTTAGTTTTCATGCTACCAACATAAACTGTTGTATAACACAAAAGCACGATTCTTAGCACACAAATCACTGATTTATATGCAAATATGATTGCCTTGCAGGCATTGTGTTGTCTAATTTAATCTTAGCAAGAAGAAATCTTTATATAATATACTCAACACCCAAGCACAAACATTTCACACTGAATAACTGAACCACTTGTGTGATGGTAAATTTGATAGTTACAGCATGAATGACAGGACTAGAGTTGCATGACACCTCGGTTACACAAGGTCACGTGTCTCATTATTTGGAGAGGATATATGCCCTTATTAGGTTTAGGACCAGACATACAAAAATCCTATGCTGCTGATATTCTACACTGGCCTGACCAGCCATCATAATAATTAAGCAGCCCTTATCTGATATCCAACATGAGAAACCAAGCTTTGTCAAGCACTGCTGCCAGTATTGCTGGAGGAAATATGTAAAGCCTCGGCAGTAGCAGAGACTGCACTGGGCGAAATGGTGCATCAACGCAAAAGACAAAGTTGTACATGTAACATATTGTCTGCGTAACGTTCTCATTATAACGTGATACAACAAGAAAGTTTTCTTATTATAACGAGAAAAACAACTCGTTAAATTCAGCAAGTTATGCCCCACATTATGTGCTCTTTATGTGCTCAAGAGCTCATGAAGAAATTATGATATGTTATGAAAAATGACATACAGTGAAAAACAGGATTAAAAAGAGGAACCTTTATTGTAATATTCCAGGGGAGACCATTACTATGTGCTCACTACATTTCACTCACTGTTAATGAGAAACTGCTAAAATACACAGAGACAAGCACAGCAAAGTGCTGTTTTACATGCTTTTCACTTTCCGACTGTTTGGGGAAAATCCATGTAATGTGCTGATGTGCATGCATATTACCAAGGTTACATACTGTATATATACGCCTTGACAGTTCATGTCCAGAAGGTGGATTTAATAGTAATTTAGATACATTTCAAGCATTTGTTTCACACCAGCCTAAACTAGATGGGGTTTTTATCAGCAAGCGGACACTTAGGGATATTGTCCACTCTGCGTCTCTATTGGAGAAAGAACCAAGCCCATGTTTGTCACAGTAAAAGCATCTACTATTATAAGAAAACTTACTCATTGTAACAAATTTCGTAAGAACGAAGTACATTTTTTCATTATAATGAGAACGTAACTTGTTTTAACAAGAAAACTTTTTCATTATAATGAGATACTGATTTTTTTTTTTCTCATGGTGGCAGCAATACACAAACCCGCAATACCTGTAATTATTGGATTGTTTGCAGTAGAAAATTACATGGAGGAGAGAAAGGGGATGACATGCAACAAAGGTCCCTGGTCAGAACTGAACTGGCAACATTACAGTTGCATGGTGTTTTAGATTTCTAGTCCAGGACGCCTGATCGCTGTGTTGAACACATACACAGAGTGGAGAAACTATTAAGCAATTAATCAATTACTCAATGGGCAGAGAATTTATTATGCATAATTTTTCAGTTGAAGTAATTTATGAAGTAAAATGCCATCTGCAGGTTTCTTGCTGGTTTTCTCTGTTTAAAAAGTTTTTGGGCTGTTAGTCAGACAATACAAGCAATATGAAGACATCACTTTGCGCTTTTTTCTTTATTTTCTTTTTACATTTTATAGACTAAACAATTCATCAATAATGAAAAAAATCATATTACGCAAGTATGCATCCATGTATGTCCAATGTGTCATTTGACTTTCTATGTGGAGGTGATATAACCCAGTTAGTCCTACTGTGCGACAGTTCGGAGGTGTTATTGTAAGCAGCAGTTTTCCACATCAGCGTGGGAGGGAAGGAGTTTTGCAGTGAGGTGTCAGTGGGGGGGAAAGGCTGAGTTTACAATTAATCAGGTTTATGGAACAGCTGAGGGTGAACTGAGAGTGATATTTTATAAGACTACTTGTCCATTGGCTGCGTGTGTTCTGTCTCTGTGGTGGTTACATCTTGTTTATGTCATCCTGTTCAAGAAAATACCTTTGTTTTTTTTTTTCTTTTCTCCTGTCTAATGTTTCTTCTTCTTTTCCTTTCTTTGCTCTGTGTTTGTTGAGTTGAGCGAGTAAAATAGTAAATTACAGTGTATTCTAGGAACTGATTAATGTAATCTTCATATATAGTTGTGAAATACGTATGCTAATATTGTAACAAAAGTCAACAGTATGTCATTGATCATGGTAAAGGAGTGCATATAATCATGAGCACACATGTGCACACACACACAAACACAAACACACAGTCAGAAAATGCCTCCTTATCCTAATCTTTATACCCAGACATGAATGAGAGAGGTGACTGACATAGTGTGTAGGAGTGCATATTGAATGAACATTCATTATATTTTCAGTGTGGGCAGATAGTTGCACATGTACTTGCTAACTCCATACACAACTTCTTTCGTAACACCACGCAAGAGTGTCTATCCATTGACTTACAAAACCACCCACCCAGAGTGCGGATCTGGCTCACTTTACTATGATTCATTCACTTTAACTGGCATGATGTCTGTTATCTAAGCTCCATCTTTTCCAACTCACCGCACTTTCTGTGGGAAAATTGAAAATATTGAGTTGAGAAGTGAAGAAGAAACCAAAAAGCTGATGTTTCTGAATTATATTGACACATCAACTGTTAGTTACTGTGTTTTGCCAATGAATAGTTTTGTCATTTTTATGTATTTGGAGTAATACAACATACATTTTCTCTCATTATCCTTATAAAAGTGAGTAAGCTCATTTGCATCCAGCCAACTACTGTGCATGACTAAAGTCTGACGTGTAACCCAGAAACTTTAACACCAAATCAGCTGTGTCAAATTACAAAACAATCCAAGTGCAAAATTCCTGCAAGCCCGGGGAAAGTTTTTTGAGTTTTTGAGCAGAATAAACATGTTTTGCCTGTATGTAAGCAAAATTGCAGCACAATGTTAGAAACACTGACAGTTCAATTAAAGCCTACAGGATCCACATTTCCACCACGACCATGTTCACTTTACCTTCACTTTACCACCTTTTAACTGAAGTGTTTCCATTGTTTTGTTTATTGCCCTGTAAAATAACAGTGTGTATGTTTCTGGATACACGCGTACTGTAACTTTAGCTGCAAAGTTTCAGACTGTGTTGTCAGGTTAAAGCACTGTTGGGAGTTCAGAATTAGATATGGTAAAACGGGTCATTTTTGAAGAGACAAACATTGTTCTCAAGTGAGAGAACATTAAATTAATGAGAAACAAATAAGTGAGAGCTCTTTTTTCAAGGACCAGAATACTGGAGCTTGTTGTCTCTCTTATGTCAAGTTGGATCCAAATACTGCTTGCCCATCACAAAAAACATGATGTAAAAGTATAATGAAATGCAAAATGGAATATGGTAGATAGTCCATAATTGCAGAAATGTTTGGTTTCTTGGTTGTTTTCTTCAATACGATTATGAGCTATCGATGAACTGATGTCTGAGGTACATCTGGATTTTGTGGTTTGATTGTGGAATGATTACCAGCTCATTAAGCAACATGACTATGCGGTTGTGCATTTGCCCATGTGTGTTTGTTACAGGGTGCCTTATTTCTTTCTGATAACGGGGAATTTGATTTTAAAAACAAATAAAACCACTGCAGTCCAGCGGTTTTGCCATTGTTGCACAATAAAACAAAGTCTGGATCTAGTCCTTGTTCCATTAAATATAATTAAGAGCAGGGCAGCAAAAATCTATACAGTTTAGTGATCCAAATGAGAGCAATTAAACACAGGCCAACTGAACTTTATATACAGTAACTTTATAATTGCACACACCTAGTTCTATAGATAACTAACACAACTAACAAAATACAAAAAGACACTGACTACATACACAGAATGGTGCTATGATGACAGAGCAGATAATTGTGACAATGCTCTAGGTATCTCAGGGATACTGTTAAAGTGAGGTGGAGAGAGTATATTGTAATCCAAGGCCATTGCTACTACTGAAAGTAGCTCTTAAAAGGAGTGGTATTTTTAAATTGTTGATAAAAATGTAGTTAATAAATTCAGAAAATCAGACCAGCATTGAGCAAAGCATTTCTCGCATGCTTGTGGAGATGGTAACCTTGCTGTCGAGTCAGTGCAGAGCACAACTTGCGGTCTGCTGGAGATGGTTGCAGGGCAGCGGATGGAGAGACAGGAAAACTTTGTGCTGGTCGAACTCCAATCACTGAAATACAATAATTACACTCACAAAATATAGATTATAGTGTAATATAGATAATAGACCGTATAGAAGTCAACTCTTTGTCCTGACAAGGAATCATGAGGAGTGTGTGTGTGTTTTAATACACACTCAACAATATGGTCACTCAAGTAGGTCCATGAAAGTGTTCTTGCTGTCCTTGAAGTGCTATCAATGGGTTTCTCTTGAGGTGCTCACTCTTCTTTTGTAGGGGGATTTGAGTCTTTTATTGCAAAGTCAGGACTCAGCTGCATCTTTGGGATGACACACCAACAAGCTGAGTACTTGCAAAGCCCTTGTTACCTACTGTATTGTATTGTGTTTCCCACTGTTTGCTCCTTACAAGTATAATCTTTCGCTCTCTGAGCTGTTGTACACTTTAGTTGCTGCATTATGCACTCCAAAAGTTCTCAAGGTCACAGTCCTGATTTGCCAAACGGAGCTAAATTGTGTGGTGGGTGATTAAGTTTCGTTGATCAAAGGATGATTTGGATCCCAGTGGAACTTGACGATGTCTGAGAGAAAAGGAGGTTTTCTTGTGTGGGTGTCAGGGATTAAGAGAATATGGGATTTTTATGGGACTGAGGGTTAGCACAGTGATGGGAACTACTGGATGCAGCAATTACTGACTCACTTTGTGATTAGGATTGAAGAAGCTGGACTTGTGTAGTAAGGTGATGTACATATTTCAAATCAATTCACTGGTGGCAGAACATAGTAGTAAACAGAATCCTGGGTCCTTTACAGCACAAGACATCAAGTTCAACCACAGTAAATGAGCCTAACAACATGCCACCATCTAGACAACATACATTTTCATTTTTTTTTAATTTTATAAAGTTACAGATTTCAGCTTTAGGGGTTATAAGAGTCAAAGCAAGTGTACATCAAATACTTTTCCCACAAAGAGGGTTTGTAGTTGGAGTTTTATTTGGGATCTTGTAAAATGCACAAGGACATTGTCAATGAATGGGAGACAGTAAGTGCACTCACTTCTAAACAGAGCATTAATATGATCTTTATCAGAAACTTGTATCTTTGTGTGATAATGTCCCTGGGTAGGTTGGTGCCTTAAATCACCTTCCTATTATAAATCTTATTAATTGGTCACAAGGCAGGCTTCAGGGATGACACAACGCCAAGAGCCCAACACATTCTTTACAGCTGAAGAATAATTTGTACACTTCTATCCTTGCTTGTTTCTTGGAACATTTAAGGCTTGTCAAGGCTTTTATATATAAAAAAAAGCCTGATCCTCTAAGCACCCTAATTGAGAAGAGTGCAGGATCTGTGTTTGACAAAGGAGTCTTTACATTTGAAAACCAATTTGTCCTCCATGTGGAGAAGAAAAACGTACCATTTACGGTTCTCGTCATTCCTAATCCTCAAGTATGCCCTGCACGTACCACTATCCTTACTCTATCCTTTGTATTGGCTCTTGTAGTTTAAGGACATGAGGACGAACACACAAAGCAACCATCAAAGATTTTTTTTATTGTTCAATTGTCAATCTGCTGTTTTGAAAAGGGGTCAGATGTTGATTTTTTTTCCCCACACAGTACCCTGTCCATTTAAATTTAGCCACTCCTGTGCACTTCTGTCTGCTTCTGTTAAGTAACGTCCACCATCTTCTGTATAGCACAAGCACATTTTTAATAGACTGACATCATACTGTACATCTATAAAGAGCAAAATTAGATTAAGAGAGAACTATCCTATAGTCCTTGTAACTGTGTAATGCAATGTCATGCATTACTGTTTGAAAACCATCCTCTATGTCCTTTCTATTGCTTTGCATACTGCAAAAAAGAGAAGGTTCTTAATAATCAGTGGTTATATATGGGCCCTATGATGGTTTTTTCTTTCACTGAAGTTATATAATCACATATGATGACAGTCTTGACAGAAACTGGTAGAAAATACATCACTAACAAAACAACATCTTCATCTCTCACCACTGAAACAAGAGTCTCTTTGCATTTACTTTTAGCTATATCTTTATTGGTATTTTCAAAGAAAAATTTGATGTAGATTTGCTTAAGTATTCTTCTAATATTTAGGTATACATTATAGGAAAAGATACAAGCTTTGTGTATTTTGTTTGAATATGGAATGGAAATCAGGGTCTGAGTTGGGGTTACTCCATAGATTTTAGACCTATTTTTAAAAATAGATTAAAATTTTTCTGGAGACAACGTTTTGTGTGATAAAGACGTGATGATTCCACTTTGCTGCTGGTGCATTAAGGTGTAATATTATAATTAGAATACTGTAATATAATAACAGTGAAATAGAGTGACATCTGGCTTTGCACATTCCCAGGACCGGCTCATTTTTCCCAAATTCAGGGCTTGTGGATATTTTTTGCTGAATCAAATGAAGCAACTATGGATAAAGGTAAGACCATAATAAAATGCTTCCTATATTGCATCAACTAGCCAGTTAATGTTCAGTACTATGAATCGTTATTGTAACATTTACAGTCCCAGTAACTTTTACAGCTGTCTAGATTACATTATTAGCTTATGCCCAGTTTAACAATACCACATCACTAATATTTTTTATTATTATTTTTACTGTTTGTCTGAATGTTCGCAGGCTCTGATTTTTCTTGCGCTCAATCTCACTCTGTTGTGGCAGTGTGGTGTTTCAGCCAGCTGAAAGAGCAGAGATCATGTTGTCAACAGCTGTGATTACAACTTCATCAACAATAAATGGTCTATGGAAGAGGACAAAAAAGAACATTACATTAATTACACAGTCTGCTTGTTTCTCAGCTGCAGGATAGGATTTAGCTAATTTGGAGTTAACTACTTACGGCACAGGTCCTGTTTCAGTGTTTCATTGATTTCATGGTTTAGCCATATAGCAGTAATTTGCACGTTTCCTCATTTTCCCACATGTCAAATGTGGATTGTGAGGATGCCACTGGCATAGGTTTCCCTGGGGACAAGCAGTGCTAGCCTATTCCGATTACGGCATATCCGATTATATCATACATTACCATAATCACACACTGCCTCTCATAACCCAATTAGAGCTTTTGACTCTCAGCCTAAAGCTCAGGGTCAAAATTTCTCCTAATTCTTCAGGTTTCACAGGGTAAAGTTTCATTTAATTTGTTGATGTCTTTCTCTAAATCAGAGAATGTTCAAAATGTGTTACAGTAACATTACACATCTGAGCCTCTGACCTTACCCTTTATTCACATTTCGCATTTTGTCACATTGTCATAATTATGCATATTAATACAGGAAAATTAATGCAAATCAAGTGATGCAGTCAGGTATGGAGCAATATTGACATTGTCAGCAGTAGCAAGGTATTCATGTCAAACATTGCAGTGTGGAAATCTAGTACATACAGTATACTAGTATGACATGATAAGAATTTGTGCTTAATTTGTCTCAGGTTCATTAAATCAATTTTTATCACAGTTTGTATCCAAACAAAACTTTACCCCGACCCACCAATCTCACAACTCTCAAACAAAATGTACACATGAGAGTGCTGTTATGTGATTAAGACAAAGGTTTAGATGAAGAATAGCATATAAGGGAATCCACAAGAGACTGAAAAACATAAACTAACAATATTTCCACAACCCTTCCGAAGCTGTGTTATGACAGGTTCATAATATTCCCCTCATTTGGTGTCCTCACTGGGGTGACAAATGGCCAGTTTAAAAATAAAGTGTGATTCTAACAATAGGCCATGTCTGAGCAGCTGCTTTCTCCATAACTCTGTGAGAGTCTATACTATCCTGTTTGTGTTTCAGAAGGCCACATGACTTTGTGTTATGGGCTGCTTGTGTGCAGATTAGTGTGAGTAATGCAGTGTTGTCATGCTACCCAATGTTCTGCCTAATTTTAGTCAATACACTTAAAGCATTAATGCTCCAATATCCATGCCTGCCTCATTGAGATATCATGTTAAAATGCCTGCATTAAACTGTGAATTTAAAACTGTGAAACATCTCTGAAGCCATACTCTATATACAGTGTTAAGTGAATTGTGTAATATGTTAGAAAAGGGGAGGTTGAAAATTATTTAATGATGGTACACATTGTCTTTGACTTGGACAGAGCCTTTGACTCTGAAGGGGACATCTGCCATTTACAGTACCCTGAAGAGAAATACGCTTTGGCTTTTGTACAGTGTGTACAGTGTGTGTGCGTGTGTGTGCATGTGTCTGTGTGTATGTGTGTGTGTAAATACCCGTGTGTGATTATCTGCAAGCATGGTCATTCCCCCAGGGTAGATATATCCTGAATGACAAGCAACCAAATGTCAGCTATCCTTATCCTCATGTACTACATGCATTATGTATGAGGCTGTCACTCCCAGCTTGGACTGTAAGAATAACATGAAGATGCTCTTACACATACAGACAACACCACGCTAATAAATACATCAAAACACACAGACTTATTTAAACACTGAAGTCCACTGGCAGGGGTGCAGCCACGAAATTAATAGGTTGTGTTCACTGTTACTAAATGTCTGCCTCTCCTCCTCTTTATATAAAGGCATAGAACGTGCAATGTTACTCTACGGCTTAACAAACTACCATGGAATGACAATATTATCGTAAAAGTCGTAGCTGTAAATGTGATACTGTATGAATGTTATTAGAATATAATATAATATATGAATGTTAAAATGTGCCCACACTTTCCACTTGTCAGTCACACAACTTATGGGCAGATTGAATGCAAATATCAAACTACACAGCCAGCAATGAGTATAATTTAATTATAACATGTGACAATATACTGTTGGACTTGGCACTGATTATCACCAATTATCACATCTTTAACAGTCAGAGCATGTAGTCTTGTTTTCTTGAACTTGTGTTGTTAAGGACAGTGATTGTGTGCTGGGCTCTGACCACTGCCAAAACACCGTGACCTACACTCAAGAATGTGCCTGAACACATCCCGTGTAGATGCTGACAGAGGACAGAAGCTGTTGCCGCTGCTAACGTGCTACTTTTGCTTCGCAGCCTGTGTTATCCTTGTGTCAATTCCTCTCAGAGTGTTAGGAATGATAGCCACTTATAATGCTCTAATTCAGGACTTTTAACAGTTAACAGTTTTTTTTTAATTTTTAATTTTTTTTACCATTGTTGCAGGCCAAGCAGGGACAAGAGGCGGTTTATCATAAACAAAATTACAGTACCAGCTCTAGGTCAAACTTGGATATGTACACCTTTTATATCACCTACTTTTTTTCTCAAGCTTCCTCAATCTCTGTTAAATGCTCAATGTTTTTTGTTGTTGTTGTTGTTCTTCTTAGTCATAACAATAATTGGACCATACATATATCAAGCAGCTAAGCAGGTGATGTAGGACTGATTACCTATTTCAG
This sequence comes from Scomberomorus guttatus, assembly GCA_038419695.1. NCBI lineage: Eukaryota > Metazoa > Chordata > Actinopteri > Scombriformes > Scombridae > Scomberomorus > Scomberomorus guttatus. Next base: position 21,822,516 of record CM076449.1, on the reverse strand, counting down.
CTCAAAATCAGTCTCCTGTTGTTGGGGGGTGTGACAATGAGTAATGATGCAGCACAGGCAGACCGTGTTGAAGCTAATTACTGCAAACAAGACTACGTCAAAACCTAGTATATGGCTGGACCATGTATGAAACGCTACTCTGTCAGTCAGTCAGTCAGTTAGGCACAGACTTTCGCATTTATATAGCTGGCCCCGCTGTTGCGGTCCAGCCAAAAAGACTATAATTATTTTATTATTTTATTTTTTTCTGACAACTTGCAATTTACTCGCAGCCCAAAAGCAAATGTTCCCCGGCCCAGTACCGGTCTGTGACCCAGGGGCCAGCTGCACCGTATGGCATTCTGTACATTAAAACTTGAACATACATGTATTAATACACACCATCTTGGTCTAGGATGACTAAACAGTCTTTTCTTTGGACTTATATTGAAAGAACATCGTGATCACAAGTAGAAGTACTAAATAGAGGTACATTGCACTTTACTTAAAGCTGCACTAATCAATATTTTTATACAAACAATGGATTAAATCATGTGTACGTGTAATGTGAAAGGGGTCACTTGTTGTGATGAACCCACAAAGAATTACGCAAGTCTGCAGTTCCTCTGCGCTTTATGGAGCTTTTTAGCATCTTTCAGCTCATTGTTTGTTTTTGTGGAGGGGAGCCAATCCTTTCAACCAATGTCCTGGCTCTGAATGATGACATTTGGCCCATCCTTGGGGCTAAACCCAAGTCCCGAGGCTGCTCCACTCCCAATAACTCAGAGCCCTGGTAGCTGGTCAAGAGTAGCAAGGGTCATCCTAAAAGCTCCCTCCGGCCACTCTCATCTGACACTCGTCAGTTGAGCAATAAATGGACCACAGTCTCCAGTGAGGCTCCAGCTGTATGACCATCCATCTTCTGCCAAGGCCTCCGCTCCCGAGACAGCTGGTGGCTCCTCCGCTGTCGTGGGCTGCACCTCTCCTGCTGCCCCCCAGGTGGTCAGGCATGTACACTCGGGTGCGGCTTGTTGTCAACACTTCTATGGTCTGGTCTGGCACGTAGGGGTATGTGGGAGTCAGACTTTCTGTTATCCAGGTGCCTGTGTAAAACACGCTACATCCACCGCTCTGTAGTTGATTGAACAACACATTTCTGCCTTTGCAGTCATTGTTCACGTCGGTACCAACAACATCAAAAATCAACAGTCAGAGATTCTCGAAGGGGAGTTTGTGTGCCTCGTGGACAGTCTGCTGGACAAGCAGTGTGTCTGGAACTTTTTAAACAGGAGCATCTCCACCCAAACCACTCAGGATCACATGTTTTATCCATGAACACTGAACTGGCCCTACACTCCTGCAAGGCCTTTCCAGTATGATATCCTGAAAGTCACTCTCAAAGTAAGATACTGCCAATATCTGAGTTTTAATAACTAATAGATTTTCAACTGCTCTTAGAAAGACATACCTAACCAAGAGGGACCTTTGCCCCATTTCTCTAGTTGCTAAAACTGCTGTGGCTACTACTTCTGACGTCGTTAGCTCTTTTAAATGTACAATCCCCTTTATTTTGTCTGAAAATCTTGATTTTATATTTCTTGCTGAGACCTTGTCCAAACCAGATGAGCACAGATTGATTTTAGAATTATACCCCCAGATTATGATTTTATCAGCTCCCCCAGGACTTGTGGTTGGGGTGGTGGGCTAGGTGTTGTATTTGAAGTTCGAAGTTTTTTTTAAACCTTCTGATGATCTCTCTAGGTTTGAGGCCCTTGTCCTAAAAACTTACTGCATTGACCCTGTCCTCTTTGTTGTTATGTATCGTCCTCCAAAATCCAGCAATACCCTGTTTTTGCCTGAACTGTCAGTTGTTCTCTGTCATAACAAAGTTTTGATTGCTGGTGATTTTATAATCCACATTGGTGATATTTCTGATGGCTTTGCTTCTGAATTTTTAAACATTATGGAGTCTTTTAATTTCACTCAACATGTGTCAGGCCCTACTCATAAATGTGGCCATACATTGGACTGGGCCTGGATTTATCATCTTTGGTTTTAAGGGGAATTTTTATTTCTGATCATCTATGTCTTATGAATCCTCATAAGTGGGAAAGTTGCTCATACATCTTTAATGACACGAGTGCTTCAAGATTTCCCTCTTTATTTGTGGGGTATATGGTAAATCCTTAGATTTGCTTTCAAACACACAACTGCTTTAGATAATGTTGCTCCACTAAAACATTTATTTAAATCCAATTAATCTACTATATCATCTTGGATTACTGAAAGAATCTGTTGCATGTAAAGGGAATGTAGGAAGACTGAGAAAGTTGAAGAAATCAAAGCTCTCAGTACACTATGAGCATATGAATTTTTTATTACCATCTTATAATAGTGAAATTAAAGATGCGAGAGCAAAATATTTTTCAGAGCTCACCACCTCCAACCAGCACAAGCCTAGTTTCTTATTTAAGACCATTGATCGATTAGTCAACACTCTCCTGGTGTCCCAATTACTTCAAATGCAGATTGTGAAAGATTTTTAACCTTTTTCATAAACAAGATTGAGGACATTCAATCGTAGATTCACCCCTCAATAGTTCTTTATTTTCTGGATGTGTTCCCAATTATTTTAAGACTGCTAGTGTCCAGCCACTTCTCAAAAAACCTGGTTCTGATCCCTCTGACCATAGCAACTATAGACTAATTTCTAAGCTTCCATTTACAAAAAATCAATTGTTGGAAGTCTTGATGTATAACAGTATTTTTTAGAAATTTTAATTAGGTTTCTGACAGCAACACAGCACAGAGACTGCCTTTGTGAGAGTTGTCAATGATATCTTGATGAAGGCTGATGCAGATGAATGCTCGGCACTGGTTCTTCTTGATTGTAGCGCCGCGTTTGACATGGTGGATCATAACATTATTATTGAAAGTTTGAGAACATGGGTTGGTATCTCCAGGACTGGCCTCAAGTGGTTCTCCTCATACTTTTCTAACAAAAATTTTGTCGTGTCTGTTCATGGCTTTACCTCCTCTCAAGCATTGTCTATGTATGGGGTGCCACAGGGCTCCATTCTAGGACCAGTTTTATTTTCTCTTTATTTATTCCTATTGGGACACATTATCAAAAAACATGACATTTCATTTCATTGCTATGCATATGATACTCAGCTGTACCTGTCCTGCAAGTCCATCTGAATCAGATAAGTTATCTGCCCTGCATAATTGCCTAGCTGCGGTCAAGGATTGGATGGCAGTGAATTTTCTTCAGCTTAACTCCTCCAAAACAGAAATCCTTATTATAGGCCATGAGCACACTCATAGCCAAGTTCTGCCTGCTCTTGGCTCTCTGTCTCAGCATGTGCTACCCACTGTTAAAAACCTTATTGTTATAAGTGTTAACCTCACTCTCAAGCCCCATGTTAAGAGTTGAGCTCAGTTGTGCTTTTTCCACTTGAGAAATATCTCTAGATCTTTTATTTCTTTTAATGATCTTCAAAGAATTATTCATGTTTTATCACTTCTCATCTAGATTATTGTAATGCTGTGTTAACATTCCTCAGCCAAGCATGATTGCACAGCTTCAAGGTGTGCAAAATGCAGCTGCCAGACTTCCAAATCATGAAAGCATGATCATATCTCCCCTATTTTAGCTTCCCTTCACTGGCCACCTGTCTGTTATAAAATTGATTATAAAATTTTACTCTTCACTTTTAAGGCCCTGCATGGTATGGCACCGAGCTACCTGGCTGATCTTCTAAAGCAGTACTCAGTACAGTGTTTTGAAAAAGTGCTATATAAATAAAGTTATTATTATTATTAGTATTGCAGTCGCCCTCCACTCTCCTTCACCCCCCCCACATTATTCAAAAGATCAGGACCACCTCTACTGCAAGATCAAATATGCACAGATACACAGTCAACAATTCGTACACACATTCATACACATTTAAATAAACACTGCATACTGCACACTCACACTCCCACAACATGTATTATGTACACAAGCCCTCAGATCTCATTAACTTCAAAATGACTCATTGAAGCATCTCTATGGAGTTTGGTTTGAAGTTAGGGCCACATCTCTTGCTGTCTCTTCTCCTCATCTCTTACATGACTTTCTTTGTCTGTTGAAAAGATTACATCACAGCCTCCTTCTCTGTGCTCCTCTCCCTCTGGCCTCTCATGTCTGTTTGACACAGATCCTAATCTACAGTATGCCCCCCTCCTACTCTCAACACCTATGATTATGCTATTGTGTCAGGTCTGAGGATGTCATTAAAGTCATTAAAGAGGTGCAGTAAAAACGATGCTCAGCACTTCCAGGGAAAGCAGCTCATCAACTGAATTTGAATCGGGAAAGGAAACTGTAGAAGGGAGAGGAAGAGGAGATGAAAAGCAGTACAGAGATGGAGGTATAAGTGCAGGGGAGGAGGTGTTCCAGTTTTTCAAAAGATTAAAAGGCTCATGTATAGTGGAAGAATAGTAGTTAGGAGAATGGGAACGGTTAAATGCCATAGGGGCAAGACATTTCTACAGTGTGGTAAAGTCATTCATCATCAGCCAAGTTTTATGGTGAATTCTTGACAGGTCAATTCTGAGGGCAGCACAAATGAATTATAATCCTCTGGAAAAAGCAATAAATATTATTACTGTAAGAGCTTATAGGAACCTATAAATTGCAAGTTTATAGAAACCAACACTAAAATCACAGAGAAAGTGACATCCTCCAGTCAGCAAAATCTGTTGTTATTCTCCAGAGCTCAGTCTTAAAAGAGGAAATAAACAGAATGCAGATGTGTTGCAAGGCTATGCTAAAATAAACACAATATTATACAGGCAGAGTGTGTTTATGCAGTCTTCTTACCTTTAACCCCTCTTGTGATTATTTGGAAAGATCTCTGTGACTGGACGGTTTACTCAGTAGGCTACTACTGTGCTGCTGCCGCTTGGAAAACCGTTTGTTTGTATAATCTCAAAATATCAGATTGCCTGGGTTTTCATTTCCGTTCTTAAACATCACAATCATGTAGAAAATATACCAAGGGGGGAACAGTAAAGTCTGCTGCGGTAGAATATAGGAAAAGTTGACAAAGTAATGGGATACTGGTGTTTTTATGGTGTTTGGATGACATTCTCCAACTATATTTTGTTCTTATGGTATTGTTTTTTGTGTTGTTGCTGCAGTAAAGTGTCCAAGACACAGGACACATAAAGGTAGTTCAATCAGGAGAGACAAGTGAATGAAGCAAAAATAATTGTTTATTATGCAGATGATATTGATGATTACGTCTTGTCAAAAGTCTTGTCAAAAGTCTTTGGCGTTTAGACTCTACAGGGAGATTTTTTAATCGAGGGACATTAATCCTGAGCAGCAGCAAGATAAATCTCCCCATGGAGTCCAGACACCGGTGATGGTGGTGGTGGCTGATGACTTCCGCTGAGTCTGATAAGGCTGATGAGGTTGATAAAGTGATGCACTGATGAATCTGCAAAGACACTGGGCGGTAATGCAGAGGTGGTGGGGTGCGCATAAGGGTAGCATGAAAGCACTATAAGGCAGAGAGGGAGAAAACATATTTAAAAAGACAGACAGCAAGATGATAGGCTGACAATGAAGGTGTGTCACCGTGCTATTGGTTAGATGTGACCTGCTGATGTGAACAGCTGACGTCTCAATTGATGGCCCTGAGCAATGACAGCAAGGAAATTATGAGTGAGCATGCCTGAAGGATGGTGACACATGGTTTGAGTAATAAAACTACAGACCTGAGCATGCAAAAGATAATCCTTCCTAACCGAACTTTCGCTAAAGCTCCATAAGTAAATATTATTATGGAATTGAAAATGTTGCAAAACAACAATGTTGCTATTACTGATTTTAAAAAAGTACACTAAAAGTTGGAGGTGAAAGTTGCAGATGCAGGAGGCATCTGTTGAGTGGATGCTGATGATGAATGAAGCACAGAAGAGGCACAGAGGGGCTTGACAGCACAATAAGCAAAATAGACAAGGGACAGGGTGCCCTTCAGCAAATTGCATGATGAATAAGGTGCCACCACATCATTAGGTGACAAAAAAAGGGATTGAGGCAGCAAAGATAAAAATACAGACAAATTAAAATACAAAACATACTTGCATAACTGGCTGTCTTTCTCTGAATGGGTATAGATAGGACTCATTTACATTTTGAGGAGGAGGGAAAACTGTTTCATAAAAAATAAGGAAGGGGAAGGAGAAAGACTAAAAGATTTGTGAATGAATCAGTCACACTGGCATGTCAGTCATGTGATAAGCTTATAACTCCAGTTTTAATGAGTTTCAGGTTTCCACTGAAGCTGGAGGATGATGTGGTTGTCTATGGTATAAAAAAAAATGTTATGACTGAAGTATGAGATGATGGGTCCCTCATGTCTTCTTTTTCTGTCTCTATGTGATGTTACAAATTGTACTCTCATTAATTATTATCTATTGTCTCTTTCTCTTCCAACTGACTGAATCAGTTACCATGCACAACAAAAGTCAAGTAATTTACCACAGAGTCTCTTACACTTAAAGTTCATTTTTAATGACCCTTGACTATCTGTTATTGTGCTTTCTGTTCCAATTACTGGATATTTGAACCCTAGATACTGGAGGGTAAGGAAAGCAGTTGTTTAGAGGTCTTGCCTTCACGATGGTAGTTACAAAAATCCCTTCCTACACTCCGCTGAAGTGGAAATGCTTTGAAACGCTTTCTCAAAAAGGAAAAAACTACTTAATTTAACACAACACTCTGAACACACTCACAGGAATTCAAAACGAGGTGAACTAATCTACTGAATGTTGTTTTTGTCCAACAGTGACGTTACTGGTGAATCTAATCTGTCTGCTGTGATCCAGTGACTGCAGGCTGGTATGTGGGATGCATGAAACAATTCTAGGCTGAAGGGAAAGACTGTGTTGTAATTTGATTTTTCCTCAAAGTCTGGACCAACACTGCACAGTCTGGCTATGTCAAAGTGTATCGAGCTGGATGTGTAGGAGGGATGCTGGAAATGTGATTTCTTTCTATCATAGGTCATAAGCATACAGATGTGATTCATTAGGCTTAATTTATCAAAATGTGACAAACCCAGCACAACAACCCTAGTCTGACCTGAAACCCAATATTTTGAATAACTGTCTGGTTACTGTATGACTTTAATTAGTAATAGTGAAGTACTGGAGGATTGTAATGTTACCATGGCAGCAATCATTCTTCCCCTCCGCCTGGATACTAGTGAGGTAAATGATACATGGCACACGCTACAATGTCTGTTACATGTAATTGCAACGCTGTGGTCTCATTACAATGAATGGTCTTCTTTTGCTGCAGTGTCACCATCTGAATGGGCCGTAACATTCTGTTTGCGGCACCTGTTTGTCTGGATCCATCCAACAAATAATTAAACTATACACTCTCATCTAATCTCTTCCTTCCACCTCTAACAATTACTTAAATTCCTCTTGTCAGTTCCTTTTTTCAAGAATTGATCCAGGATCCATCTGTCTATCAGTCCTATGCTCAACCAGTGCCAGCACAGAAAAAGCCAATTTCCTTTGATGTGAAACTCTCAAGCTGATATCTTGAACGTAGCCTGGTTTGCAGAGTAATTAACACCTTGTTGAGAAAAAAGCCTTTTCTCCTTATCTGGACCAGCCTGCAGGTACAGACAGCTACTGCATGCTAGAACACAAAATACGAGCAATGGATGGAAATAAGGAGCAAAACGTCTATGAAATGTTTTGTTAGTTTTCTGACCTTCACTCTGGTTGGATGTAAATTAAATTAGTGAGCAAGCCTTATGAATGAGTGAGCACTGGCATCTTGCCAGCACTTTGTGGAATCTCTCCTGGAGGCTTTTAGCATGCACATGTTCTTCTGCTCACAATCCATCACTGTAGCCCCTCTAACAGGCATCGCAAATAAATGAGGTGTAGCCCACTGTGGAAATGAAAACAAAAAACAATTAGGAACACAATGTAATCCTTTTTCTTTCATCACATTCACTGTATATATCTGATTAACCAACGTTAGATTTAGATTCTTTATTTACCCTTTTCATTTCACTCCAGACTCACCCACTCTGGGATTGCATCAGCCATACAACTGATCTGCTCCGCTATGAAAATGCAATCCACTCGTCAAACACAGTGTTGCTATTGGATGTTCCCGCAAAGCCTTCGATTATGTTCGGTGACTACATTTCGACTACATGTTCACTGCTAGTGTTTTTCAGTTGATTATTCCTGTAAAATCAACACGTACGGTATCAGCTACAGTATGGCTGAGGATATGAATGCACCAAATAGATTTTTTCCATCCTGTTACTGATTTTGACACCTCAGGTCAAGGTATTTGCCGATAAGGATTCCTGATCCAATACTGAGCCCCCTTATTTTCCCAAATTTAAAATCTGTGGAATTCATTGTGATCGTTTTTATTTTAGGTAACATCAGGCCAAGCTTTGTTGTGGCACTTAAAACTGAGTCAACACCTCGCTGTGACTGAATAAATGTAACTGATAACTGACTTTTAACAAAGACAAAGAAGAAGAAACAGCATTTAACTGAGGTCCAGTCACATCTGGCTGACCCCTGATCTGCTTCAGCCCCAATACTGATCCGGTGTACCAGACTGGTGCATCCTTAGTTAAGAATGACACCTTAAAATGCCAATTAAAAATGCATTTATAAAACTAAATAAAAATAAATTACTTCATCATTCTGTTAATTTACATAGGAGGCATCATTTTATTTCGCTGTTATTGTTCTTTTTTTTTACTTTAACTCTGACACACTCTGCAAAGTCTGGTTCGATATGAGTGCTACAAACTTGATTACATTCCTGACTTTTAAAAATGATAATGAGATAACACTGCCGATGATGGTTTACAGGTCCATGTGATGTATTAATCACATGGATGCTATAAATAGCTCATGATGACAGCTGTTCTGGTGCCTCGCCGATGCAACACAATCATACCTCTTCTTTCCAGACTTCTGCTTTGGAAAACATTGAAAAAAGGCTGAACCATCTGTGTGTTAAAAATTGGGCCATATGGTCTTGACTTATACCATAAAATTAATTAACCTGCACTCATAGCGAACACATCCATTTCTTTCTGTATGATTTTATCAGATGCTTTCTTGTTCTTTCTCATGATATTGAGCTCCTGGCTTCTTCCACCATGCCTTCAATTAGACACATGCAGAAATATTACATCTTCTCATGCTGCACATGTAAGACACTTAAGCATTACTGCCACATCTTCTTACTGTACAGTAGAGAGATGGGGAATTAATGTTGATTAAAATAATTGAGGCTTTTTGTGGAAAGTTCAGAGTTCATGCTTTCACACCATGTGATGCGATTCAGCCAAAGAGGCTCATCTGTACAGACATACAATTAGCTGCATTATGAAAAGTCTCAGGGGTCAGCGCTGAGTAATTTACAGTTCAGCACCAACGCAGTCCTTCACCACATGCCCACTACTACAGCTGTGACGTTCATTGAAACAGTCAGCCAACACGACCATAACGCCATAAGTGTGTTTAGTTTTCTAGTGAAATGAATAAGAATTAGCTTGTTTTTTTTATTCTGAAGATTGAGCACTAGAGCTGATTAGTTCACTTGACAAACAAACTGTAGGTCTCAAGTGAATAGAAAAAAAAGGCATGCTCATTACTCATTAATTCCTCTCTATTATGGAGTTTGGTGCTTTCATAGACATGACCAGCAAGCACAAAGGACAAGTGAAGGGTACACTTGGTATGTAAAAAGGTGTGACAGTCTGCTTTTCAATTACTAGTAAGAGCTGTGATAGGAATACTGATTTTCTTTTACAGCCTTTATACCAAAATCAGGTAATAAAAGCTTAGATTAACTGCAACACTATTTACCATTATAGTCCCCACAGCTTATTTTATTCACTCAAACATATTCCATCGAAACATTTTCAACTCCCTATGTAGACTTTAAAGGTTGCTGTTAAAAGTTTGTGGTTTCATTAGGGCTGCAACTAACAATTATTTTGATTCTTGATTAATTGATTAGTCATTTGGTCCACTAAATGTCAGTAAAAAAGGTAAAAAAAATTGAGGTGCAACCTCAAACGTTAGTTTTGTCTCGACCAACAGTCTAAAACCCAAAGATATTCAGTTTACTATCTTAGAAGGGTGAAATTGCAAAGGCGAAACTTGCATATAAGGAAAAGATTGTATCCAAATTCAATGTCTATGACTTTAAGTCTGTTTGGAATGGCATGAAATCGATGACAGTCTCTTTGAATGGTTTTACTTCTAATGTGCAGCTGGCTGATGAATTAAACGTTTTTTATCTGAGATTTAATTCAGATAAACACTAGGCTTTTATTCATTGATTTTTCATCTGCATTCAATACTATCCAGCCCTATCTCCTTGCAGAGAAAGTCCTCGGCTGGATAGTGGACTCTCTCACCATTGCTTTTTATCTTGTACACAAATGACTGCAGAAGTAATTATGAAAATGGGCATGTTTTGAGGTTTGCAGATAATTCAGTCATAGTGAGTCTTCTAAACAATATATTTCCAAAATACGGCTAAATACGTCGCTTTCATCTCAATCTTTTTGCACAACCCTGTCAAGCCCAAGAGAGGGTCTGTGTCAGTTGGCATATGTTACGATACGTCCGCTGTAATTGAAGCCTCTATCTTGGCTCACTCAGCTGCCAGCTTGACAAACCCGTCTCCAGCTCAAATTTAAATGGTTAATTCCTCAATTACCAAACACCAGACCCAAGACAGCCTGCTCTCCTAACCAACTGAAAGAGCAGGAGGCAGAAGATTTAACATGATCAGACTAACACATGCCACCCAAGATGTTCGCCAGAGTTGGATTTACCACTTATGGACACCTTTATAAAACTTGGAAGTCAAATCTGTATACACATTATGTTAAAAGACATTCCATATCAAAACCACCTTTTAATGAAAATATATGTCTTAATCTAAAACTTTGTACTTTAAATTGAAAACCAGTACCACTTATCCATGTAACACGATAAGACACAGTGTGCTTTTCAGCTTTTTTGTTTTTTGCCTTTCTGCAAACCAAATATCCATTAAGCTTAATTAGTTTCGGACTGAATTCCTTTGAACTTAATAGGATTCCAATAAATCAAATTATGCGGCAAAAAGCGTCTTGTGCATGCAAAATAAAGAGTATTTGTAATTATTTACACCACATTCATAGTAAGTTAAAAGATATGTAGTTGCAAAATTCACATATAAATTCACATATAAATATATCACACAAGGATTTTGAAGTTAATCAGTTGCTTTTCTGTGTGTGTGCAACCATTTTATTGGCATACATAGAGCTAATCTACAGCCTGGGGCGGAACATTAACACCTTGTAACACTTTCACATTACAGAGGAGATCTGATTCAGTGTTCAAATAATAAGAATAAGAATAAAAACAATAGAAAGATGCCACTAATGTCCTCACTGTGTGATCAGCTGACTGAAATATCACACAACATGCTTTCACGTATTCTTTTGGCTGAGCTCATGTGACACAACGTAGGCTATTGTTTAGGTCCCCTGTCGTAGTTACAGTTTTTCTCAGTTGCTTTGGCTCAATTCTCGAATGAGACGCTAATTTCAAGAGTACACGGTTCACATTCCACTTTGTAAAGCAAAAGAGCACTTAGATTTTCATGTAATGTGAGGACAAACCATTTTATTTTCCTGCAATACACAGTCCACAACACAGTCCAATACACTAAACAGAAAAAACACTTAAAATTGAAACAAAACAGGCCTACTATATGCAGTAGTATAGTAACAGACTAAAGTTACAGTGCTGGGAATCACAGTCACACAGTCATCCTGGCGCTCCTGTTTAGCCACAGATCCTCATCTACCTCACAACTAATGCTCTCCCTTGCAATGCAACAGGGTAAAGATCGTCTTGTATGCCGCAACCATCCTCCGCATGCTTCTGCTGTTATGTCATCACAAGCAGCATCCATTGCAGCAAGCAAAGACATTTGATTTTGTAGTCAATGATCGTATACTTTACACCTTCACTTTACACCTCCGTTGCCCCCGTCTAATGTTCATCTGAGCAGGCTCCTCCATGTTCACAAAATGCAGTAACTCTGTTGCCCTCAAGCTCTATAAATGTGTTTTACAATACCCATACTCATGACTTACATCTGTAAGCTAACTGGACAGCACGTGCCATTGGTTGATCTAAGGTGTGAGAAACTCCCCATTCATAAGTGAAGTTCGAGTTACACTTGACAACAAATTTATCAATTCAGCAGACTTTACAACCACTTCATATTAATGCGATTTATCAAACATGGGCTCGACAGCTTGTAAAGCCTCTCTTCAGTTTTTTTCCTCAATTATTCTTACTGAAGCTACAGCCAGTAGCTGGTTAGCTTAGCTTAGCATAAAGACTGGAAACAAGGGGAAGCAACCAGCTCAAAGCAAAGGTATCAAAATCCACCTTGCAGCACCTCTGAAATGCACTAATTAACATACTATATTTCAGTTTTTTTTATTGTTGTTGTATTGTTTTATCATTTTCACACTTCGACTTCTGTCCGAAGTGTCTAACTATTTAGAGCAGGAACCAAACCCACAAAATTTTGTGCTACTCCGGGTAGGGGTAGAACATAACATGACCTTGTTTTTTCGTTTATCAGATCGGTTCACCCCTAATGTGCCTGAAAATGACTGCACCAGCTCTTTTCCCACAGGTGATAAAAAATGCGAACACTTGTTTTTAAAGTTTCTAATTTAATACAAATGCAGAAAATATTTCAAATAAATCTGCAAACCTTTATAGTATTTTATATAGATTTTGGTAGATTTAAATAAATTCCTGTGAAGAAATCTCACACTGAGAATCATTTGTTCCCCATTCCTCAGTACGACATGACATGTACATTCAATCTGGTATTAGCCAAATGGATTGCTGATATTGGCAGGTAACGCAGTAGCTGCCTAATACTTTCTGAAGGTTTTCCAGTCTCAAAATGATATAAATAGTTAAAACCCAACTACATCTGGTCCTCAGCGCTCCAGCGTAATTCGGCTTGTGGCTTTTCTGTCCTGCATTGGTACCACCTGGTTGTCAGTGGCTATTATTTCTTGTTTTTGATTAGACAATGTCAGTGACTACCTGAAATGAATTATTAGCATACTGATTACAGTATTATGAGATTAGGATTAGGACTAGAAGTGAGTATTTCTCAGACATACATTAACATTGATATTTCCGCCTATAATAAGGCTTCATATAAAAGGCTGCTGATTCACAATAGAACCATATTTTGACATCCTGGTCACTTTGGAGTATTGGGACACTACCAGTAGACCATCAGTGCAAATATGATGTAAATATAACCAGTAGGTAGAAAATGACATGGGATTAACTTGGTACTCCCTCTTTCAGGGCAGGCATTTTTGCAATTTTTTGCCTATGTGGTCAATCACTTCATTGATTAATTTAATGGCTTTTGCAGTAAAAAGAAAAATTCCATTTCATGAAGGGGACGTCAAAGTACAAAAAAAAAAAAAGGTCATGTTTTGTTCTACTCTTTGTAGGGGTAGAACAAAAACTAAGGCCCTTTTTGAGGGTTTGTTCCTACTTTAATCAATGAAAAATGCAGCAACTTGCTGCAGTTAAGCCTCAGTTAGATCTAGTGTCACTGTTTAAAGCACTACTAATGGCATTTAAGATTCAGTGCCAGAATTTTACAGCACTTCTGAACATTTTAAGCTCTATTAATGGTGTGAGTAAATCAGCTTGACAAGAGTCTTATACAAGACTCTGTATCTTGTATAAAAGCATTTATGTGATCAGTTTGTTTTTCCTGAAGCAACGGTCAGTTCAGCAGGTCACAGTTAAAAGGGGAACAAAAGCTCCACTGTATCTATTGTTTTTATTCACTCTCAATGACATCCTCGTGCAGAGCACATGCCAAATACTTAATTTGTTGTGCATTCAATGAGTTTAGAGGGTTGCTGACCTTAATTGTGCAATCGCTATCGTCTAACCAGATGACAAGTCCCCTGGCCCCACCAGACGTAGCAATGATAATCTTTGTGTTCTTTCTAGGATAAGTCTTGTGTGTTGGTTTTTCCATTTCAGCAGATCTGCATATTCCTTTGAAACCATAAATGTCAAACTCAGTTTCAGTCAGCCACACTGAACAGCTTTTCATTTCTTATAAATAAACAGTACTGTCTATTATTCTTCATTGAACAGGAAAACAAAGAGTCCGTTTTTTCATGTTCAAGAAAAATAAAGAAATGGTTTACCACAAGTTGTGGGTAAATGTTGTTTGGTTGTTTGAGTGTTGTATTTCAAGGTGCAAAAGTGCAGATGTTTCTTCTTGCATTTGGCTCACCCACAAACAGCTGGAAAGGCTTTGAGTGTGTCATGCACGACTGTCCTGTTTTCATCTCTATAGCTTCACACAAAGTCAAATAGAAAAGTGAAGGTATAGCATTAACTGGAAACCTCAGGGTTTCCTCTTTGGGGGTTATGAGGTTTAGGTGATTTCCTCATAAAAGAAGCTCTTGACTCAGGCAGCCTCTGTGCTGAATGTCTTGATTTGTGTTTAAGTACAAAGAGATCTTGCGGCAAAAGAGATGCATGAACAGACATACAGTAATTTGTTTACACCCTTGAAACTCTACACTTTCATCCCCAAGTCTCTCTGTATTTTTCTCATCATTGTACCTTCTGAATTTTTTATTTTTATTATTATTATATTATATTATAGTGTTTTATTTACTTTGACACTGGAAAGCAGAAAGGAAAGAATAAGAATAAGGTTTGGTCCTTGACAAGTGACGGCATACTATGTGGCTCCAGAGACAACAACCTTGAGAGCTAAGTGTGATTGAATGGATAAGAGTGGCATCAGTAAAGAGTGAGTAATAGTCCTTTCAGTGTGCCTCCTGGGACTTGTATCCTCCGTAACATCAAGTACAGTTGCTGAGTGACGGACAGCTCATTCTAATATGAAGGTTAGCTCAGAATTTGTCATTTCATGGACCCAGTTCACATGCTTTGACTATGTGTGTTCAAAATGCTCTGTATATTGCCTCTTTATAGGTGGTTTATAGGTATCCTGAAAGCTTTCTGTATCTGAAGTGCAGTGATTGGTGATACAGTAAGTGATAAGTGTTGTTTTTTTTTAGCAGAATAATGTTGATTGTGTGATGCTGTGTAAGTGGAAGTCAGGAAATGCTGCACTTAGTGTCCTTGTTGACAAGACTCATAAGCACTTCAGCATACAGTGGTGTGCTCCTCTCATACATATGTTTCCAAATGAATTTTCCATTGGTAGTCTCACAAATAGCTACTAGGCAAGTCGTAGCAAGGGCTGGCCTTAACGTGTATTTTTTCCGCTGTTTCCTTTACTACTGTTTATGTGCCATTGTTCCTCACAAGAAAGGAATCATTCATCTCCAGTTGATTTAACAGTAAATCTTGTCATAAACCTTTGAAACGATGGTGACCAGGGGAGAATCTGACATAGTCTTAACCTGTCCTGTGTGCTGGCAGCAGGTGACAGACACAGACACAGCCCAGAAAACCTGACCATCACCCATTGTTAGAATCACACCTTGAACACTGCTGTCATCCCCGTTTTTGTGTGTTGCCATTCCCCCCTTCACATATACTCCACGCCACTGCTCTATCACCTGAGACTCGCTCTTATCTCGGCTCCAAATGCCACTGCTTGTTTTCCTCCCATACAACAGCTTCATGGCAGAAATCTGAAACCCTAAATCCCAAAACAGCTGCAAGAAAACAAGAACCTAAGCACAGACACATGCAACACACACAGCCATAGACGGCTAGACAGTTCAAAATGTGCTTCGGATGTGTTTTATTAATTTTCGTTAACAATTTTATACTATTTTCTCATTTTAAGTTAATGGAGTCAGATGGTGAAAAATGTCAATCACTATTTCCCGAAGTCCAAGATGATGTCCTCAAATGTCTTCTTTTGTACTGACCAACAGTCCACAACCCAAAGATATTCAGTTTACTATCATAGAGGACTAAAGAAACCAGATATTCACATTTTAAAAAGTTGGAATCAGAGAGTTTGGACTTTTGTTCTTTAAGAATGACTCAAAAAGATGAATTGATTATCATGATAGTTGGCGATTGATTTAATAGTTGGCAATTAATCAATTAATATACTAATCATTGCAGCTCTAATTAAAACATAAGACTTTAATTACCATTTTCTTAATTCTGTTGGCTGCTCATTTTTATAAATCCCTCAAAAATATAATATTGCGTCACGGACTGCCAGCTTTTCCAGGTTTGTACAGGAAGGAAAGTAGCAAAGGGAAAAAACCCAGTAGAGATATGTGAACCTTTTTTTTTAACAGGATGAACAGTGGATATTCATTGCTGCAAGTGCTGACTGTTGCACTGAACAGATTACCTTAAAAATATTTGAATGACTCAAAGTGCATTAAATGCAAAATACAGCATTTTTCTTCATGCTGCCTTGTCTACCTTGATCCATCTTCGCAAGACCACCAACCCACACACACACACACACACGCACACACACACACACACACACACACACAAACACACACACACGCGCACACACAGCAGAACTGAGCTGATTAATCACTGAGTACAAACATAACATACATACAATAGTAACAGCATGTTGTATCTTTATGGAAGTTATATAACCACAACACTATAGAGTGAAAACCAAACTTTGAGATTGTGCAGGGACAGATTTGTAATTGCAAAGCAAGTTTTGTAAAAAGTGTGTAATACCTTAGCTGCTTTGAGCTGGCAAGGATCCTGTCACTAATTCAAGCAACCAGCTTCCCAAGCCTGCTATATTAAGACTTGCAAGGTGTCAGTTTTGTCAGTTTTTATCCCATGCACTCACGGCTTCAAGCGAGAGCCGAGGATTTGGAATTGAAGTGTCAACCTGTGAAGTGAGCCAGCTCTCACTGGAGCTTTTTCACTGACCTACAGTATCTACAGGTGTAAAACTGTTCTTAAAACATATGAACTATGAACTGTATCTACCTGTTAGTGTCTTGTTGAAGTCTGTAAAAATAGTAAGTTACCTCTCGTGTTCTCACCAGCTCAGAATCGCCCAGACAGAGAGATACAGTAAAACCAGATTTCAACTAAACATACTCTCATTGCTCTCAAAAAATTACAATGAGTCCATTAGATTCATTATATATAACATATTGTATACTTTTCATGCTCATGTAAATATGCAATCAGAGTTTAGAATGATAAAAAATTACAGCATTTCATGGTACAGTTACTCCATTTGTGGTTAAAAAAATCAGGATGAAATTCAGCTCCTCTAGGTACAATAGCTTAAACACACGCTGTGCATCAAAGACAGTCTTTATTTCATTAGAAGCAGCTCCAAGCTGTAGATGCTATCATGACTGATTTTAGTCCTGAAACCATAGACTGTAAGGAATAGTTCAGGGTGTTAACTATGTTCATGTTTTTAAGAGCCGTAAGAGGACACAGTAGATCTAGGGCCACATTTATTTTAGACTTTATATTTTCAGCTATGAGTTGGGTTGGAGTAGGACGAGGAGTTGTCCAAATTAAACAACAAAATACGTTGTTGGTCTACGCACTTCAGAACGACACATGGAAGTGTTTTCTGATCTGACAGCATCATTTGTCTGTGCCTTCAAAACTGTCACAAATGACTTGAAACATAAATACATTTTATGATGTGATAATGCCATCGTTGAGGTCTGGTTAAGTTTAGGCAGAAACCACTTGAGGTTTAGGGAAAGGTCGTGGTTTGGGTAAAAATAAGTAGCTACTATGTAAAAGGGGACATATCATGCTTTTTGTGATTTTCTATTATTTTTATACTGTTACGATGTTGGATGTCTATGTTACACATAATCAAAGGTCCAAAACTTTAAGTGAACATATGTAAAAATGTTCCCTGCAAGTCGAACAGACTTGAGGCTGAGGGGTTGCATAAAGAGCCAGCATAAGATAAATGAGGAATTTTGATCTGTAGATCTGTAAAGAGCCCCAGAACATAAACATAGACAGACTTTGTTGCACTGTATTAACATCACCTCTTTCCTCTCTTGCTTCAGTCATTATTACTATGGCCATAAGAGGCTTTGTCACTTGAACATCAATATATGTCATATTGTTGTTTGGGTTACTTTCTGAAATGACTGATCCTGTTATTTTTCTTGGGAGGACAGTCTCGTAATACGATGAAACATGGAGAAAAAGAAGGGAAGCCACTGCGTGCACAAGTGCGCAATATAATTTGCTCAATTCATGCAAACAATGCAAGAGGAATACAGAACATGAAAGAAGGCTTGGGGGAAAAATTGATACTATGGAATATAAAACACAAGACAGGTCTCTCATGCGTACAGAACTTCTAGAAAATAACTGACTCCCCTCCTTTCACCACTTCATGTACTGTACAACAGAAAATAACACGCACATGCATTACACACAATCTAGCATCATTGTGTGCAACATAGGCTCACTGGAACAAGACTAGAAAAGAACGTCAAGAATGTGGCACATCATCATTTCAGAGACCCAGCACACTGAGACCCATGCTAGGAGTGGGAGGGTGTCAGAGGGCACAGCCTGCTCTGCTGGACTAAAAAAGTATTGTTTTAAACTGCATTAGGCAATATTTTTTATATTAACACACCGAAATAATTCCACGTGAAGTGAAAAGGGTTGCTTGTGTTAGCTCAGCTTTTAGTTTTTGGTTTCCCAGGCCACACATAGACTGTATGGTTGAGTCTCACTGTTCTCATCAACCACGCCACATGAAACCAGAGGCGGCCAAGCAAAGAAGCTGTGACATGCCGAGTGTAGCAACTACAAACAGCTGAAGTAAGTTAGTGGCTGGTAAAGAAAGAGAGAGCAAAAGACAAACATTTTTCTCAGGAATTGATGAGGAGTAAAAAGGCAGGTGGACGTTGAACTAACATTCATACAGTATATGTACATATTCTTTTTCTTAAAGACACTGTATTCTATGTATATGTCTATAAAACATCTGGATAACATGAATATAAATTTAATTATTAAATAAAGGATATTATATATTATAGTTATTTGTAAGATGGCCTGAAAAAACTCTTGTAGTCAAAAAAACTTATTGCAGTTAGAAGATTCACAAACCTCTTGACTACAGTTTTTTTCTTCCCTTTTTCTTTTTCTGACCATCATGGGCTAATAGTTGCTAAACTTGCATTTAAAACAAACTGGTTAAAAAGTTTCAAGTGGAATGCCTTTTTATCTGTTTCATTTTGCATGCATGAAAACACTGATGTGTACCCATATTTTTTAATGATGAGCTGATTCAATTATTAAGATAAATTACAAGATCTAATTAATTCATTGATTTGCTTAAGCAAAACATTTTTTTACTTTGTATGACTGTAGTTAATAGACTGTAAAACAATGCATATAAAGGGTGAGGAGCATAATCTTGGAATGAATGTAAAATGAATGTAGTGCTTACAGTGGGCGTAATTACAAACAGAATAGCTGCAGGCAATATAAAAACTTAATTAACACTGTTATGCTGTATGCTGCGTGTTACGCAGTCAAGTTAAATTATGAGTTTGAAACAAGTGTTATCTGCTATCATGTCTGCTTCACTTCTGTCTTATTACTGTATTCCAGGTTTTAAATGATAAAAACTGAAGCTAAATATCTGTTTTCGTTCACTGAGATGAATTCGCTCAATATCGGGTGCAAGCCGAACTTATTACTTTTCCAGTAATGATTTTTAGTTGCAACATTCAATGAGCACCTTCCTTGAGCATCAATGAGCATCATTATAGCACAATTTTTTTGACTACCTTTGTTTTTTTTAGCTTTTGTTTTTGTTTTTTTTTGTTTTGTTTTTCAATTTTATAAATCAAATTCCTTCCACTTGTTCAATTTTTTGTAGACTTTTTGGTAGTTCCCACCATTTCTATCTTTATTTTGGTTTTGATAGGTAACAGCATGAGTTAAAAGCAGACGATATGATACGGTATGACCCTTTAAAAATACCCTCTAATGTTAATGTAGTCTGTATACGAGACATATGAGACATACAGCACTTAGAGAAATTGAGAGAGTGAAAGTTATAAACCATTCCTGTGTTACAATGTCAGCAGAGTGGTCATTGTTTTATTATGGGTGTGAAGGTCAGCCAAGTCGTTAGAGCGATTGTCTGGACAAACAGTTCTTCTACAAAAGACATGACATTTAAGTCTCTTGTTCCACCTCCAAATATCATTGCTATTTAATCTTTCCTCTAATCAAGTTCGATGCAATTTCAGTGCTTGGTTAATCAATCACATTGTGTTTGTGCATCAGTGTGACTTTTGTGTTTATACGCTCAAAATATTATGGCCACTTCCAAAAGCAAAAGTCACCATTCCAGTAATGAACTGGCAGGGATTCAGTTTCACAACATCTACATTAGACCAACACACTCAATGTCACCTCTATTTAAAAAAAAAAAAAATGTTGTGAGAGGAGATTAAGGGTCGAGCATCAAAGTCAGCTTTATTGTCATTACGCAATATGGGATTACATAATGAAATGCAGCTGTAGCCCTCCATATAATGCCACATATTTTGGGAAAAATAAAAAAAGAATACAAGCAAAAAATGTGCATAACAGAAAGTGTAAGAAGTAAATAGTATAAACACATCAAAAACAAAAAATAAAATCAAGTAACTAGAGCTACTTTGTAAATATAAGTACAAGGAAACACTCAACACACTGTGAAAACAACCGTGACAACAATATAGCTGCAGTACGAAATGATGAATTATCACCGCATCCTTCTCTCGACTGAAACACACTGAAGGAAAAACGGCAAACATTAAATATTAAGAGGACATATTGTGCATCATTCACAATACAGTATATGTGCATTTGTATGTGTTTGGAGGGAAACACAGTGTTAGATTGCAGCATTATCAGTGACATTTTTACTCTTGCTCTGTGTTAAATTGATCAATATCCCTATCTGCTCTCTGTATTAGTATTTGATGAAGAGCAAGAGATCCCCTACTGCAATACATGTCTTCCTACTGCACACAATTCACAATTGCCTTGTGGTAAATAGTACGTCCTGGAGTTGTCAGTGTTAAGGTCTCAGCTGTGGTGACCTGTGGATTTTTATTGTCTTTATCTTATGTGAGTGATGGAGCTATGTTTTTTGAAACAAGCTATTAATTCCACTCTGACAAGGATGTTGCTCTCTCCCGGTCCCATGAGAATCAGGATAATCATCTTTGGAAGATTTATAACTTACATTTGAGACATTTAATAAGCTTTCAATATGTATTACATAAGTGTTCCATCTATACATATATGCAAGGAATTAAATCTAATCATGTTAGTGTAGTTTACCATAGCTAATTCACCAGCAGCATATGGAGGGCTCAAAGAAACCTGAAGGTACCTTTGAGAAAGAAAGACAAACATTAAGAAAGAAGCGAATATACACAGCATATAAAGCAATAACGTGTTTGTGCATATTAAGACACCACGGTGTACAAACAAATATTATGTAAAAGAGGCTCAAAATATGTATATCTATGTAATTACACTACTTTTGAGGTCTAGTATGGCGTGCTGTGACTGCTGTAGCATAGCAGTATATCAGCAAACGAAACAAATGTCTTTTAAGTCTTTCGAGTGACAAACAAATCAATGTTTAGCTGTAAAAAGAACATGATGAGTAGTAGAAAAAATCCTCAAAACCCAGATCAAAGAGTCATGTTCACATGTCTGATTAGTAATGATAAATGCTTTTAATTCGCAACAAATTAAAATTATTTTCATGAACCCTATATTCTGTATGGAAAATGATGGATACATTGATTATACCCTGCCCAAGTAGTGGAGGTCTGGTGACTGAGTCTTTTACAGTATTGCAAATGCACCTCCCCTGTCTGACAGTGTGTGTGTCTCCCTATACAATATCCTGCACCTGTCTCTTGACTTGGCTTATTCTCATCTAACTGTTGAACTTGCCAAGCTAATCTTGCCCTGGCAGGCTGCTAGGTCAGTTTTGTTTACATGCTGTCAGTAGTGGGACTCAGTTCCAGAAAGCTTTGTTTTCCCTGAGATTTCAGCTTGCCAGCTAAGGGAATAAGGGCCCTTGCTGGACTACTGTCAGCCACATGCCAGAGGCAGGAGTGCAGACAAGCTGTCTTTAGCTTCTTTCTTGCCTCTTTTGCTGTCTCTTTCTCTCACTATTGTCCTTGCTGTGTGTGGGGCTGCTACTCCAAACTCAGTCTTAGGCTACATTCACATTACATGTTGAAGTGGCCCAAGTCCAAATTGCCTCCAAGTGACTCAGATCTATTTTTTTTCATGGAAGTGTGAACAAAACCAAATCAGATTGTTTCATGTCAGATCTGGGCCACTTGCATATGTGGTCCTAGATCTGATTCATATCCGATCTCTGACTATGCGACCGCTGTCGTTTTTGTAATGCCTTTAACAGCATCCGCATATTGCCTGTCATCATCATTCAGTGTCGGCACCTCACAGCCCGGTAAAAATAAACATGGGGACGAGACAAGGAAGTTTCAAATTTGTTGGACCTCTATGGAGAAGCTTCTATTTAAGATAAACTGGAAGGAGCTTATCGTAACCAAATGCTAGCACAGCCATGTCATCCATGTTTATGATTTGAGTGTCGCACAAATTACATTATTGTTGTTATTGTTGTACGCATGCAGGGTAGTTTAGGACCACAATGGTGTTCACACTGGAGCCAGATATATGCCACTTATAAACATGAATGTGAACTAACAACACAAAAAACAAAAATTGGCTCTCACTAAAAAATTTAAATTGAGCATTAAGGACTGTAACGTGAATGTAGCTATAGGCTTCACATGAGTTGCAGTTTCCTATTTATTCTCCATGCCCACAGTGATTGGTGATTATCGCAGCTCAAACAGCTGCTCTTTTCTGGCTTTTTGGGTACAAGTACTTGTATTTGCATGTTGTGGCCATTTGCTTATATAATTTGATTCTGACAAGCGAGGGATTAGTGAAGATAAAACAATGAAAACCCAAACAATCACTCAGATTTGGCTTTGTGCCAGCACAAGCCGGCGTCTGGCACAGGGACAGTGCCTATGATGCAGTCCATCAGAGATTCTGTGACCATGTTTCTGCTGCGGGAATGGCAGAATTGATCTAAGGCCAGAAACTACATCAGAAACAAAATGCAGGAGCTGCATATTTTTCCCACATATTTTATCATGTAAAAGCATTTTATTTGGTTCTTAATCCACTTTTGAATATTTAGCTCTGGTCATCAGGCCTGTATATCCCAGTCTAGTGCTCACAGTTTAGAGCCTTCCAAAGCTTTATATCTGAATTTGGTGAACTTTTATCTAAAATCTAGTGTTCAGTATGACTCAATTCTTATTTCTGGTGATTTTAACATTCATATTGATAACACCACAGACCATTTTGCTAACCATTTCACTGACGTTATCAACTTTTGAGTTCATACAGCACACTGCCAGGCCTACTCATAATCAGGGTCACACTCTTGACCTGGTTATTTCTAAAGGCCTTGATATAACTCCAAAGTGCACTCTAGATGTTGTGATTTCAGATCACTGTTGTATTTTTTTCAATGTTACTTGGATGCCCAAACATGTACCTGGTTTAAAATTTGTCAAAAGACGCTCCATTTGTACAGACACATCTGATAAGTTTATCGCTGGATATACTAATTCTGTTAGGTGTACCTGGTCACATTCTGATTTTAATTTGCCTTTGTGTGACAATATGGTCAATAATTTTAACTCTTCAGTGACACAAATTATGTATGACATTGCACCTATCAGCTAAGCTAAGTTTATTTCTGGTAAAACAAAAGCGCCTTGGAAAGGGCACTAAAAAGAACCTGCCGCAAATCTGAGCACAAATGGTGAGAGACCAAATTGCAGGTTGAATATCTATAAGACCTGCTCAGGAAATATAACAAAGAAATTAAAAAAATCTAGACAGCACTACTTTTCTCAAATTATTACTGAAAATTTGAATAATTTCTGTTTTGTACAATTGATAAATTGGTTCATCCTCCAAGACAAATAACTGCTGAGCTCCACTCTTTAGAGAAATGTAATGAATTTGTCTCATACTTGAAATACAAAATTTCCAATATTAGGAATAAAATTTTGTTTTCCTCTGCTGGTGGGTGTGACCTCTCCTCTTCCACAGTCTTACCTTAGTGCCATGTTGCACACACTCTGTCCAACGTTGCTCTTATTCAACATAGTGAACTACAAGAAGATAAATTCTGCAACATGTGCTGTTGACCCAATGCCTACTAAGTTGTTCAAAAATTTTCTGTTTGGTAGATGATGTCCTTGGGATTGTTAATGCTTCCCTACTCTCTGGAATCTGACCCTCAGCTGTTAAACATGCTATTATAACAACATTGTTGAAAAAGAGGTAATCTTGATCTTCTAATCTTTATGCATGTGTTCTTGAGAACGACAGACCAATCTCAAACCTTCCATTCCTGGGAAGAATTCTTGAAAAGGTTGTATACCAACAATTATTTATGTATCTGTCATCTAACAATTTGTTTGATGTTTACTCGACTGGTTTTAGAGTTAACCACGGTACAGAAACTGCCCCAGTCAGAGTTGTTAATGATCTTAAAATTAGCTCAGACAACCATGAAGTCTCTATTCTTGACCTCAGGGCAGCCTTTGACACTGTTGACCATATAATTCTTCGGCGCCTAGAACACTGTTTAAGCCTAAGAGGCACAGTTCTTAATTGCCTTTCTTCCTATCTTACTGGAAGATCTTTTTCTGTTTCTATTGGTAACTGTGAATCAGTTGAAGCTGCTATTCCATATGGAGTCCCTCAAGGGTCAATTATCAGTCCACTGCTGTTTTATTTGTATATGCTGCCACTTGGGTCCATCATTCAGCAATACAATATTTCATATCACTCCTATGCCGATGACACACAGTTATACATCTGTTTCTACCAACAACCTTAGCCCAATGAATGACATCATCCAATGCATTGCAGATATCAAATAATGGATGGCCAAACATTTTTTACAGCTAAATGAGGACAAAACAAAGATTCTTTTAGTTGGTCCCAAGGCTTTGAGGCACCAGATGCACGCTTTGTTAACTCCTTGTGAGCACGCCAAAAACTTGGGTGTGATTTTGGATGCTGATCTTAACTTCCAGAAACACATATCAAGACTGCCTTTTATCAAATTAGAAATATATCTAAAGTAAGATGCTTACTGTCACAGTCAGACTCTGAAAAACTGGTCCATGCATTTATTTCTAATAGACTAGATCACTGTAATGCATTTTTTGCTGGATTGACAAAGCAGCTATTAAATAAACTCCAGCTCATTCAGAATGCTGCAGCCAGAGTATTAACTAAAACCAAAAGGTTCGAACACATCACTCCTATTTTAACTTCTCTTCACTTGCTCCCAGTAAAACAAAGAATTGATTTTAAAATACTTCTTACTGTTTTTAAATCTATTAATAGCTTAGTTACATTGTTGACATGCTCACTGAGTACACACTGGACAGATCCCTTAGATCATCAAGCAAAGGTCTCCTCACTATGGAATAAATTCTAAATCAGCTTATGGTGCCTTCTGCTACAACAGTGTCTTGTTTTAAAAGCAGAGTAAAAACATCTTTTTTTGCACAAGCTCTTAGTTACGTTTAAAGTATGTGGTTAACGGGTAAAACTTTCATTTTTGAATCAGTATTATTATCATTGTTCCCTTAATAATAATTAATAATAATGGTTATACCTTCTTATCTTATTCCCTTTTTATTGTTGCCCTTTTTATTTGAGTTCTGAGTTTAAAGTCAGAATTCTGACTTTAGACTCAGAACTATGTTTTTTGCTTTTTATCTTGAAGTACATTGAGTCTACGCCTGTCGTATGAAATGTGCTTTATAAATAAACTTGACTTGACTTGACTTGACAGCCATCCAGAATAAGACAGCAGAGGCTTCTTTATTTCTGAACCAGCCGGCTGAACTCTCTTCTCCTTTTTTCACCCTTAACTGCAGTTTCTCTTCTCGAAATCTGATATTTGGCAAGAAGATG
Organism: Scomberomorus guttatus; assembly: GCA_038419695.1. NCBI lineage: Eukaryota > Metazoa > Chordata > Actinopteri > Scombriformes > Scombridae > Scomberomorus > Scomberomorus guttatus. Next base: position 21,796,329 of record CM076449.1, on the reverse strand, counting down.
AGCAGTGTGATGTAAGCTTTCAAATACATTCTAATAAATGATAGCCCTTCTGGCAGGGATAGAGGTAGCCATGAGATGAGAATTGGAGGCAAGAAAGATTTGAAGCTGAAGGCAGTGGGGTAGAAAGAGACAGAGCAGTGAATGACTTACTATACCTAATATTACATTATTTACTTAGAATTGTAATTTTGTTACTCCATATTATAATCCTATTCAATGGCTGTCCATCCCTGCTCTTTTTTAATGTTACAGGGCTTTTTCATTGAGTTTTTCCTTTATCCCAGTTAAGGGATAGAGTATGTGTCATATGTTCAGATTGTGATGCCCTCTGGGGCAAATTTGTCAGCACAAAAGAGCCGGGAACCTTTTCTCAATATTTCATCCCGTTGCTCTTTTTTTTCTTTCTGTTATGTTGTAAGAGACTGATGAATGTGAGTGCCCAAACACACAGGCTGGCACAGAGGCAGGAACGCTTTGGGGCTCACACATGCACATGTATGCAATGCACACTCCTGCAATGTACATGCACTTCACTAGAGTGAATTAAGAGTTTGCCTTTGAAGTTTTTAGTGAAAGCAATAATAAAACTGTGAAAATCAGAAAAAGATGAGATACCATAAAGGGAGTTAGACCAAAGGTTTTGTAAAAATCAATCAGTACTGTAACAAGACATTGTCCCTCATGCCAGGAAGCATCTCCTAGAAATTATGTTTATAAACTACTAATTTGAAACGGCAAATACATTTGGAGAGAAACATAATGCTGCCTGAATCATGTTTTTTATCAACATAATGAGGAAACGTTATTAATGAATGTATCTGCCAGGTCGTAAAATGTTCAAACAGAATGTATCTGCAAAACGTTAACTGACAACATATTTCATTTGTTTTTCCTAAAATATCTACTCATAGCAACTTAAGCATTACTGACGTTTCTTAGTTGAATAATGTAACTTCTATAAGACGTAGTGTAGTCATAGGAAGATGACTAATAGACAAATGATCAAGTAAGTCCCCATTGGAGGAACAACACATTAATTAATTTAGTTAAGTTCATAGATTCCAAGAGTTAAAGTGAAAAGAGTAAAAATACATAACAATTAGTCATTTAATAGTTAACTAGAATGTTGTATTAGGAACAAATTAGTCTCAGACAGCTATGTAGTATAATGGTTAGCTTTGTAGCACTTACTGTAAATAATGACCCAAAAACCAAGTCTAATCAATTCAAAAACAAGAATGTTTCTACTGTTTCTACTTACGTATATGAAGGTTATAAGAGTTTATTTAGAGAGTGTTGTTTTTATGGGAATTGAAAAGAGTGTGACGTAGATTTTAATGCTTATCTTACTTAATTATGTAAAGCAAAGACTCTGATTATAGTTTGCAACTACAGCTTTGCAGAAGAGAGAAACATTCACAAACGCTGAAGAGGGAAGATTACTGGGAAGATTTGAGGATTAGCAAGAAACATGACAATTTATGCACTTTAATTAGGGGACCAGGAAAGAAAAACACCCATGAAAAAAAAACAAAACTGAAGCCTTGCTTTGAAGAGAGAACAATTACCCTAGACCCTAACAGCTTAATGTGTGCTACAATAACTCAAATTCCCTAGCCACAGTTTAGTAAGCATAGAAAATTAGGTTCTTACCAAAGATTTTTATTCAGAACCTCAGTATTTGCTATGATGTTTGTGGTAAGACTAACAAGATTTGTGATTTGTGGATATGTCAACATATTTCTGAGATCCAAACTCATCCATTACAGATTTAACTGTTTCTCTTCTGTATTCTCTGTATGCGTGTCTTTCAGCACGTAAGATTCAAGTTTTAAGTCTGCTCTTTATCAAACACCTGCTTGCTCTTGTGACACACGGCTGCTGTATTGGCTGGTTGGAAAATTGCCTGTCAAACTAAAATGTTTTCCTTCCTCCATATGGCGTGGAAATTGTATTTAAATGACCATATTTAAATGTAAACACAGGAAACGATTCATATGTACATCCCACTTCTCAAAGCTCTTATAAAGAGACGCTGGAAAACGAGAGCAAGAATGAAAGGATAACAAAGAGCAAATTAAAGAGGGAAGACGAGAGATGAAGACGATGATAAATAGCAGAGGTTGAATGTTTGCTGTCCTTTAGCCCCAAACTCTTTAGCACACATGTCAGAACTTGCAAGTCCTGAAAGCCCTGGTCCTCTGAAAACTTTTCAAAGCTAACAATCAAAAAACTTTTGCTGAGTCCTTTGAGGAATGAAGTCCCAATGTAACCTGTTTGTTTTGACAAACACACAACTACATCCATCTGTTTGTCACAAAGACAGATCCCCACTGATATATGGTAATGTCTGAGGCTTGTGTTTGCAGCGGGCAGCAGCACGACTTGAGGTGAACAGATGGGAGAGTGAGGGATGGAGGGATTGGAGTCACTTGTGATATTAAAGACAGACTATAAGCACCAAGAGAGAATGTCAATGTGTGAGCATTGTGCTGTTTGAGAGGTGTGTGTCAGAGAAAAAGAGGTGAACAGATGGATGTATAAATGATGCAGGGGCAGGACATGTGGGGAGTGCAAGAGATGACTGCAACACATATAATTTACATGAACTTGAGTAAATGTTTAGATTAAAGGGGGAGATGTATGCTAAATGGATGGATGACTGGAAGACACACGAGTGTTGCAGAGAGGAATAAATGATAGAGGGGAAGAGGAAGAGAGGACGCAGCCGTCCATCTGGAAGTCGAATACAGCTAGACAGATATGGATCCTGATGTTCATGCACAACTGAACTGCATGCTATGAAATGTATGTTTGATGGCATGCAAGGCACAAAATGCATCCCGGAGCAGTAAATGTATGGAGTTTTTTGTATGGAGAATTTTTATTTTTTAGAATTACAATAAAATTATGACATTATGTGGTTGCATATCAATTTAATACTTACAATGAAATGTATTTCAAGAAACTTTGCCAACATTTCATAGCCCCACAATCACATGCACAGCTTCCAGCATGTTATATAATCACTATCATCTCCATCTTTCTTTATGTCGACTGAGAGAGAACCGCACTGACACCCTGCTGGCATGCTCATGTCTTCAATAATTTAAGTCACATTTTGTCTTGTCATTCTCTACCTGTTCAGCCTCCAAGGCAAGGCTTGATTCTGCTACAGTGGTGTTCACGAGACTGACAGGCACAGTAATTCCTCCTCTTTTCTTCAGGCGAATTATAGAAGGTTGGTCAATCAAATAAATTGTTAATTGTCCAAGGGACAATATGATTGTCAGGTCATCTGAGCTTTTTTAGTGATTCCAGAGAAATGCTGATAGATTTCCATTGGGAAAAAAGCATGATAATGATAGTGTTAAATCCTGAATATATGTCATATTCATATTCATATTAATATAAGACTAATCCCATAAAATGTTGCTTTATTCAGAATTGTTGAATGTCTACAATTGTTCACTTCCAAAGTAGGGACTTTTCTTTTTTTTCACCATAGTAAGTTTTGAGATGCTTTGATTGAGATGCACATAACTCTGCAACAGGAAAAACTGTGTACTGCTTTCACAGCAGAAGTAATGATACCAGGGAGATGAAAAGAGAGAAAAAAGCAAAGTTTGTAAGAGGAACAAGATTAAAACGGGGTTAGATTAATGGATATCCTTAAGGGAAATAAGAGGATGAAAGATGAAAACATGAGACTGATAAAAGAGACAGTGTGGATCTAAAAGCATTTTGGACTATTTTTCCTCTCGTCCCCTCGCTCACAAAGAAGCAACATGCAGGAAATGACAGGAGGAACAGAGTTGAAGAAAGAAAGGAGTGGGCCATAATGGAGGCCATTCGGGGCAGTTTATATTCTACTTCATTGTCAAAAAAGGACATTATTGATGTAGTGGCCCTGTCAGAAGTGATGCAGACCAAGCTTGACATTTGAAAATACAATTGCTGAACTGGCAACATTACAAGTTATAAAGTTGCGCTGACTGTTGTCGTTAACTGTGAGTTATGATATATTTATAACTTCCCTACTGTGTTTTTCAAGTTCTGCCAGTGATGTGCATGCCACAGTGAGGTTGCCTTTCAAAGCTGAAACAACTCCCTGTGAAGGATACACCTGTGTGTCCTACTGAGAAGAAGCCCTCAGGAGTGGCTTCCCTTGTCTCTGCTGCTGTGAAAGCAAAACATGCCTCCTCATGAGTACAGAGTAAAGGATGAGTGATGTGTTTTGTTCGCAGAAGGCTAATTGATACAAGATTGAGGAAGAGGAAAATAGAAAAGGGTGAGAGGGAGATGTTTGGTGAGGGGAAAATTTTGGGTCTCTGTATCTTTCTCATCAGTACTATCTGGAGGAAACAAGATAATCACTCATGTCCTGTTTACATAATCATGCTTATTTATTGTAACTGGCTCCCAGTGTATCATTTCTTTGAGTCCAGACTTGTTCTACTCTTGGAGATGCATCCTTCGCTGATTGCTTCTGTTCCCCTTTTTTTGCTCATTTGTCTTTCTAGCACTGTGAAAAATACTAATTTGCCTAATCTGTGTCACAGTGTACAGCAGGCTTGTAAAACAGAGAGACAATCAGACTCAGTTGTACCTTTAAATAAGCTGCAGGCCGAGTGATTTGGAGGGTAATGTGTGTTCACCTCTCCTGAGGGCTGGATCTTATTTCATGCACAGTTTAGGTCACTGTAGCAAAATTTTGACTCATTATTCATGAGTCCAACCAGACTTGTAATGGCTCAGTAAGTGCCCAGGTCTGAGCAAATAGCATAACTCATAATTCTCACACAGCTACATTGGTGTGTGTGTGTGTGTCTACAGTCCACGTTTCTCATTTGTCAACTCACAAGGATTTTGCAATCATGTTTGTCCAGCTGAGGATCGTCAGCCTATAATTCAGTCTCTTCTATCTTTTGTCGACCTTGAAAAGTGAATCCATGCCGCCATTTCATCACAGCTAGAATAATGTAACACCTGCACTCAGGACTTCTGACTCAGTCAGAAATTAATTTCCCACCTCCAGCTGATACAATATGCAGCTGCTTGGCTTTATCAAAATCCAACAGTCCTGATTATTTTGCACCCATCCTTGCCCACCATGCTGAGAATTGATTTTCAAGATTTAACTGATAACATTTAAAACTTTAGAGGTTAGGTGACATTTTGGATTCGTTGGATCTTAATTAGCCCGAGTGTAGCCTCAGAGCTTCTGGTGTGACCCTCCTGGTTGCTCCTAAAACATATTTTACAGAGGATACACATGTCTTTGCTGTATTCTTTTGCAGGTCTGAACCCCCTATGCACCTCCTGATTTGACGCTCACAATATTAATAACATATTTTATTTGCTCCCTTGTCTTGTTATTATTAGTTATTAGTGTAGTTGGTGTGGCTCTTTTCCTCTATTTGTGCCATTTCCCATCATACTGTAGATCCATGTGTCCTTATATAACCTACATTGCCTTCAGATTAGTTATTTAAATGTGCACAAGAAATTATATTCTGAAGAGATTTATGACAGTGTAAAGATATAAGCATATTTTCCACAGAGATGTGGTTTAAAGGGGTTTTCCACTTCCTTCCAAGTTATAATTGTTTTGTCAGGCAGTAACGAAACATCCAGACTTGAATGCCATGTTGGGCGTGGTGTTCCTGATGCATCTGAAAGGAAAGCGCTCACATACAACTAATTTGCATTACCAAACATGTATTTGGGGTAGGTAGGTAATGCTGCTTGTTTCTAATCAACATAATGAGAAAATGTTTATATTGAACATATATGCAAACTACCAACACATGAAAAACTGTCAACATATTTTATTTGTTTTCCCTACATCTGCTTCTCACAGCTAAAAAAGCATTTTTATGTGGTAAAGGGCTGGGAAAGTTTGCAGTCTTGGTTTCATACTGAAAAAAACAACACTGATGCAAAATGAGATGTGTTGACTTTAATATTGAACCAATAATGTGTATGTAAGTGTTTCAGAAGCCTTAACCCAACAGCAATGCATGTTGTGAACCCCAGTCTACCTGTCAAAGCTCTATGCTTTTAAATCCAGGCAGCAATTTCCTCCAAAACACATTCAGCACTCATATTAGTAGTACTGTATAGAAATGTATGGGAGGCCAGGTTGCCAGATGTGGGTGTACAGTACTACAAATATTCTGCTGAGGGTGTTTAACTTTGCAGTATGAGCAATGACAGCCAACTGGAAAACAGAGATATGATGATCTATAATAAATCTTTTTTAAAATGAGTTCTTATGCATGAGGAATTAGTTAAATAAGCTGACGTATGACAGCAGTATGTTCAGCTAAATGTGATTTTATTTTAGTCTCAATCTCTCTCACTGCTAGATCTTAAAAACTTTCTGTGATCTGAAAGCATGGTATGTTTTGCTGTGTAACAAGATTTATGATAGGTTACTGTTGTCAGGTATCAATAACTTATAGCTGGTACAAGAACAACCTCCAACCAACATTTTTGAGAATTAACAACTGTGGATAACGCTAAAGGCTACCACCCTCAAACTGGGGTCTTGTAAATTTAAAATGTGGGTGTTTGTCAGTTTTATTCCGTTGCTGCTCTCTGTAATTTCAGATATGCTGAGGAGGAGGAGGATGGAAAAGTAAGAAGGTTGCTGCTTTTGGTGTGATAGAAGAAGAACTGTGAAAACTGATTACTGTAGCTTGGAGACGCAAGGAATCGATGTATGTGTGAACATAATTACAATAATTTGTTTCCCAAATTGGAAAACACACTCTTGGTTCCCTTACCTACTTTGCATTTGTTCAATTACATGTGTGTGTGTGCAGGGTGGATGTTTTTCACTATCACTGAATGTTTACATTGTCAGTGTCTCCCATTCTTTTTATGAGTAATCTCCATTATTCTCAATCCGGTGTCTCTGACAGTTTCAGTTATAGGATTTCTCTTATCCTTCACTGTGCTCATTCGTTCCAGCCTCCCATTCTTTTACAACAGTCTTCTTCTACAGTCCTCACTCTCCTTGACAATTTTGCCCTCTCTCTTTCTGTTTGCACTGTATGTCTATCTGTGTGTGTGCAGACTGTAAATTTGTATGACAGCGAGGCTTAAGTTGTCACAGATGTCCTCTACAATGATTAGCACCAATTCCACCGTTCAGCTACAAGCTGGCAGTCACTTTATGACTTTCCCTCACTCTTTATTGCACTTTTTCCCCCCTCTGACAGATAAGGGTGAGCAAGGTTCCTGCCTCTTACCCTGCTTCCCTCTTCTGGTTGGTGTTGGCTCAGGAGGTAGAGCAGGTTGTCCACTAATCAGAAGGTCAGTGGTTCGACCCCCTGCTCCTCCAGTCCACATGTCACAGTGTCCTTGGGCAAGATACTGAACCCCAAATTGTGTGAGTGTGTGTGAGCAACACTTTGGATAGGAAGCACTGTATCGCTCCTGATGAGCAGGTTGGCATCTTGCATGGCAGCCTCTGCCATCAGAGTATGACTGTGTGTGTGAATGGATGAATGTTGGCATGTACTGTAAAGTACTTCGAGTGGACGATAAGACTAGAAAGGCTCTATATAAATGCAGTCCATTTGTACCCCTGACACTCCTGAGAGGGCAGCAGACAGTAGAAGGAGATGAGAATCACATAAATAATCAGACAGGCAGGCAAAGACAGTGTCATATCACCAGATACTTCTTCTGTAAGATCCCTACTGACACCATGATGTCGCTGTCGGTTGAAAACCCTGTGCCTCCCAAATGTCAATTTTTCAGGAATTACGAAAGAGCAATCTTGTTTTTAGACAATTTTAAGACACTGCAAATGATGAGTGAAATGGTGTCATAAGCCCAACAAATCAGCTATTTGGAGAATCAAACATTCTGGACTAATACTCGTTTTTTTCTAAGTTACGAACAAAAGGGACCAACAGATGAAATAACATGATGTTCAGGTCAGATTGAGTCTCATATTGGAATAAAATCACTATCAATAATTATAAAACTACAACTTAAACTTACAACAATATCTGCGTGGAGATCAATATAATCCCACATGTTTGTGTCCAAAGACACAGTGGATTGGTATTGGCTGCTGCAGAGCTGATAACTGTTGTAGATGAGTGGTTTTACCATAGAGTTTAGAAAAGGCTTGCTGATAGTCCAACCACAATGTAAAGTCTGAATAAAAGTGTTTAGTTATTAAATGGTCTGTACTTGTATAGCGACTTTCTAGTCTTCCGACCACACAAAGCACTTTTCACACTCACCCATTCATATAATGAATGGGTACAGGGGCTACCAACCTGCCCATCAGAGGGAATCTAATCATTCACACACATTCACACACTGATGGCACAGCTGTCAGGAGCAATTTGGGGTTCAGTATCTTGCCCAAGGTCATTTCGACATGCGGGCTGGAGGAGCCGGGAATCGAACCGCTGATCTTCTGATTAGTGGACGACCGGCTCTGCCTCTTGAACCACAGCCGTGGCTTAAGGTGCATAAAACCCTGAAGGAAATTCAGCTTGGTTTTCACCTACACTCCACTTGCTCAGAATGCACCTAATTGCATATAAAGTGAAGTCTAAAAGTCTGAGTGTGCTACAAAGGACTAATTTCTTCCATTGTTTCAAAAAGTTGAGTTTGAATTTTACTTTCAGGAATGGAGAGTAAAAAAAGGGAAACATATTATATAATTTTCATTTTAAAATACAAGAGATGGCCCGGTGTGAGGGTAAGATGAAAAAGAACCAGACAGACTCAAGTTTTCCAGTTTCACGTGTAATGTGAAAATTGCTTGTCACTAAGTTGGATGAGCTTGCAGCCTACACAAGACAGCAGGAGTATTGAAAGTGAAGCATAGTTTTGCGTTGAGGCATTGCTTCACAGAAATATAGGCTACCAGACTAGAAATAGAGGGCTTCTCTGAATAGTCACAAAAACAGTTAGAAAGCAAAGACAGGAGACAACTGGGCTGGTGCAAATTGGACACTTAAGTGTGAGGGCTGAAGGGGTGAGTATGCGTCAGCCAAGGTGCTGGTCAGATAGTTGAACCTCCTTCCCCAACAATTTTCTGACTTCAGAACCGGAGAGGGCTGCAGCCAACAATTTCTATAACTTTCTGGAACTGATAATCTGTCACTTTTCTTGTGAGAGAGAGAAGAAAGTCTGCCTGTATTAATTTTATATGACACATTTATATAGTTTAGTTTACTGGTACCAACTATGATATTATTTAAGGACACAGTATGCATATATATTTCTAATTCTTATTCTTATGTACTTATACAACCTCTTGGAACACTTGTATATTAATGAAACCTGCACACTATGTGCCTTTCATTTGGTACACTGGTGTATTCATGTCATTCTTCCCTCTAATGTCTGCATTCCCCATAATAGTGACCCTTGACACACTAACCCATCACTACTTGTACTTGTTTACACAGTGGATTCTTGTAAGTGTATCTTTCATCTATTTGTGTAATTTATGTGCCTATTCATCTGCTGGTGTGACATCTAAAGCTCCCCTCAGGGCTTAATAAAGTATCCTCCTATCCCGTTCATCCTCTCTGCAGTCACCAGACCTCAAACCCACTGAACATCTGTGGTAACCTTTGAAAATGGGAAAAGCGAAACATGTTGTAACATCAAAAGACAAGACGGTCTCTGGGACACTGTCAAAGAAGGCTGAGATCATTTAGATTCTCTCATGCTGACAAAAAAGATAGATGTAGATTGATGCCGCAAGAACAAATTGTGATTAAGACAAACTGTGGACATAATGCATGGGAGTGGTTTATGGGAAAGTAATTAAATAGCAAGTATTAATAAAAAGTACAATGCTATATGATGTCATCTGAGTAAAAAGCCAATTTAAAATTCTTTGTAGACGACTCCACTGTAACATATTTCTATGCACATATGCTAATACAGGCAATCACTTGCATTTGTGCGCAAACCTGTGCAGGATTGTATTTGCTTACCAGCTGTGCTACATGCACAGAGGCCACATAAAATTCTAAAGAAAGTCCTCACAGAATAACGTTAAAACAATTTCCTCACCTCTAGTCCTCTTTGAAGATAATCTCCCGAGTGTATGTTAATAGGGATTGGTCCAGAAGCAGCTTCACTCTTAACCCCAGATGATTAACATGTCTCTTCCCCTTTCTTAGCTCCCTTTAATGTGTAAGTAAAGATGAAGTCATTGAGTAAATAGAAAGGCTATGAATATATTTTTTATGTTATCTCCACTCATAAATTCCTTTAAAAAGATTGCCTCAGCAACTTGCCTTGGGCACAATGGACACTGTATTGTCAGGTCATACTATGTATGCAAATAACTGCCTGGTTTCCAAGATGAGACTGAATTTGAGGTGAAGGATGGAATTGAATTTGTACACGGAAACAGGCTCTTCTCTCTCTGCTCTTTGATGAGACTGTAGGTTGCAAATTATAAAAAGCAGAAGGAGTAGAGGAGAAAATGCCCTTCATGGTTCGTTATGTCACTACTTACGCAGAAAATGCGTGGCGGAGCTAACCAGAGACAGAAGGAGTGTTAAACACACTTTCAAAACCATTTTGAATCAAATACATCTCCCCATGCTGTGTTGTGATACAGGTTATTATGCATTTCTAGTTGTATGTAGTAGTGAGAGATATACAGGTGCAATAGCTTACGTTAGCACAGATGTGTACCACAAAAGGCTTTCTGAGACTGGATGAATCTGGTTTGGCCTGTTGATGAAAACAGTACTAATGAGGCTGGGGGGCGTGAAGCTAAACTGTGTTTAAAATTGCAACTTGGTTTTAGGGCGTTGTAACAGTGGTTGTGGCCTAATTGACAAGTCACTTTGTTTTTTGTCCTATATCATGTATCAAGATTTGAATTTGTAATGAAGTTGTTTTTCGCTTGTTTTTGTAAATTGCCAGAGGGCAAAAACACAAGCTAAAAGATTTATCTTCCCCTGTCTTTTTCTCTGTCTCTGTGTCTGTTCTTCCATTTTTGTTCTAGATGGGAAATGCCTCCGAAACGTTTCTGATCGTGTCCAGAATATCAAAAGACAGTGACTTCCTCATGGGAACTCTCTATACCATTTTTGGTATGTTTTTTTTTCTAAGTTTACACTCTTTAATTATATAAATGTGTATTATATTCCAACAGCCCTTATATATCCTGCAATTCTGTCTTCCAGGTGTGCTGTCGGTGCTGGGGAATGGGATTCTGCTGTTCGTGGCCTATAGAAAGAAGTCCTCCTTGAAGCCAGCAGAGTTCTTTGTAGTTAACCTTGCCATCAGTGACATGAGCATGACCATCAGCCTGTTTCCACTGGCTATCCCTTCAGCCTATGCTCACATGTGAGTGACCATTCAAGTCCCCACTACTCGTTGTCCTTTCATCTATTCAAAGAGAATAACAAAAAGTTAAAGAAGCAGGGTTGTAGCTTCTGAGGATACTCAGGTCATGCCCTCCTTGGTTTTGGGAATTAATAACTTAAGCCATCAATAGTGGATTCTTTAAAGCTGATAACCTTTAGACTCAGTAGATTTTAAATATAACTATTTTAGGTAAAAACAAATAATGAAATTTTAAAGGGATTCAGCATTTGGGTTGTGGTGGGGGATTAAGGACCCATGACCTCAGTATTTCTAAAATCCTATAGAAGAGGATATTCTAGTTTCCATCACATGAAAAATGCAGACAAAAGTAGCTTTCAAAACAGTCAAGGAAATGCTGAAACACATAACACTCTCACATGTCCTCTGCTTCATCCTGTGGCCTTCACTGCTTGCAGCTCTGATCCCCTGAGCATGTGCAGCTGACCCATGATTGGGTCAAAATGCATCATTATTCACTGCAGTTGTATATGACCCAGGGGGAAGGCCAGAAAATGTATTCCCTGTTTCATCTAATGGGTGTGAATTGTGTAGTTCACCAAAAGAATTTTGCAGAGAACCCCTGGCCTGATACCAGGATGTCAGTCAGTAATCAATGCTCTCTTGTCTTTTTCAGGTGGCTGTTTAACAGGACGACCTGTACTGTCTACGCCTTCTGTGGCGTTTTGTTTGGCCTGTGTAGTCTGACCAACCTAACAGTGCTCGCCTGCGTCTGCTGGCTCAAGGTTTGCTGCCCAAACTATGGTAAGACAACCAGCTTGTATGTTTTACTTTGTTATTCCACTTAAAGATACCACCATCACAGAAAAACAGACTATTTTAAAACAGGGCTAAAAGTGTTACTAATACTCATTTTTTGATTCTGATTAATCAAAAGGTGCGCTTTACCCTTATTGATCCCCTTGTTGAAAATTTTGATTCTTGCCCTCCCCTGAAGCCAAATACCTTGAATCTGAAAAGAAAAATATTAATGTAGGAAGGCCAGTACCTCAAGGGCTTGTTATAAAGCAAAAGTGGCCACGTTGCAATAATGGCCGTGTTTTTACCTCTTTAAACTGCAGGATATGTAAATAAGTCTATGTTTACAAGGCCTTTTAATGCATTCCCTTCCCTTATTTATCTTCTCCCCTGCGGTGTTTTTTTTTACGTTTGAAAAAATCACAAACCATCCAGTTATTGGAAATGCATGTTTTGACTACATTCACACTGTCAGTGTTTACCAATGAATTTCAATTTGCGTCATTCATTTTACAGAATAGCTGAGTAAATGAGCATTGAACATATAAAACGAGTCAATTTTTTCAGCCATGAATATACTGTAACCCCTGTAAATGTGTACAGACTAAAGATCGCAGACTTCGGTCAGTGGTTCCCCAAGTACCGTGGCATGAGGTACCTTAAAGATAGAAGAAGAAGGCTTCCACTGTACGTCTCTAATAGCATTTTTACAATCTGAAAAAACAAGACAACATATACATTTGTAGTTATGCCGCAGCTAAGACTACTGACATGGTGACGCTTGTTGATTGTTATACTTTCCTGTACATGAGATCCAGATGCATAGCAGTCAAAAATAGCGACTAATATAAAGATTTGTAAGTGTAAAAAGAGCTGAAAGAAAAATAAATCTTAGCCATCATGGTGGTCATTCTCATTCTGACGGGGAGATGGCCTCACAGAGGCAAGATCCAACATGTCGACACCCTGGCACTAGCAACAAACTTTTGTAAACTCCACAAAACTTCTTTCAAAAGAACTACTACAAAACATTTTATTGGGAAACACACATTTTCCACTGTGATATTGATCACAGTGGAAGAAATAACAGACCTCCCGAAAAAACAGTGGACAAACTAGAATCACTTATCAGCATATGACAACTCATCTCAAAACACCGCCAGACATTGAGTTCACCGTCTTGGTACACAAAAAGTGAAAGGACCCTGACCCATCCTGGTTTCACCCTGGCAACTCTTGGGACCCAACCAGAGATGCCTCCCAACAGCACTGTAGCTTTCTTCTTTGTTTTCTTTCTCTTCTTCTTCTTTTCTGTCCCTGCTGCACTCTCTCCCCTCTTTATCCTTACACACACACAGACATGCATCTAGCATTAAGCCAGAATTTTATGTTTTTATTTATTTATTTTTTGTTCATGTTGTTGTTTAGTTTGGGTTATTCTCTGGTTCTGTTGCTTACCCCATTTGTACTGCCCTGTGTCATATATTGGTTTTTCTTGTTGTTGTTAGGTTTTTTTGGGCTTTTTTTTTTTTTGTTAATCACTCATCTTGCACAAAATTTTAAAAAATCTTCTCTTCATCAACAGAGTCTGAAAACTATTTGCATTACTGCTTTTCATGCATAGGAAACTTTAGTTGTACAGATACAGTCAAATAACACCTTTCTTGTTATAATGAGTACTTATTGTTATTATAACAAGAAAATGCACTTGTTTTAATGTGAATAAAACACAATAACTATTAAGGCAGCTTTATTTATATAGCATCTTTCAAACACAGAGGCAATTCAGAGTGCTTTACGGCCCCTACAGACTGTGAGATTTCAGCAATCTTATAAGTTTATTGCAAGCCACACTGTGCGACATGGATCCAATAAACTTGGGTACGACATCAAGTTTGATGTATGTAAATCAATATACGAGAAAACGTCATCAGCATGCATCACCCATCTGTGCCGCTATAGTGGTAAACAATGAAGCTAAGCAAGAAACAAGCTTTCCATGCTATGTCCTTCTTGGCGCAGTCATGATAACAGCTGGAGGACACATCATACAAACAAGGCTTCTGCTGCCACAACTCAACAAGATTTTCTTCTTTGTTGGAATCCCAACAATTCGTTTTGCTTGTTTTACCTCCATCACTGGGTTTAGCGCCAGTGTCGTGTTGATCGGTGTGTCATTTCATGCTGCATTCCTATTGGTTGGTTAGTAGACGTAGGTCGTAGCAGCAGTCACATTGTGAGATGGTTATCCCAAATTTTTGACATTGTCAGAATTTTGTCCCAGACTATCTTTGATCGGAAGACCGTGACAACGGCCATCTTTGAACCTCTTTGGAGCCACAACCAAAGATATCGCCATGTTTCTTTCATGTTGGTCATCTTTTATCTGGGCTAGCCCAGAATAGCACAGTGTATACTTGGCTTTACATAAGGCAAAGACATGTGTTAGAATGACATTCAAAAACCAGGCATGAAACACTTCTCCTTGAATTATAGCACATATTGACTCATTCATGAAATATTCACTCCTAGCCAGCAGAGATAATGGTGTCAAAGTCTACTGTTGACGTTCAGATGTCAAGTACACTTGAGGTAGCCATACAATCAAAATTCTTTTTCAAAGCATTCAATAGCAACTGTGCACACATGTTAAAGTGATGTCAAGGTGAAAGAGTTTTTATTATAATTAGTGGAGTTTAAGGGAAGCTGTTCTCAGTTTACAAATCAATCATCAGAGCTCGGTAGGAATAAATAAAAGAAATAAATACAGCATATGTTAAGAATAACTGGCCCCATCAAAATTTGAACTGACAATATATGTATTTACTCAGAAAAGTACACCTATATTTTCACATTTTAAGTTTATTTTTATTGCAGAATTGGCCTTACATTTACTTAGTGACTTTTTAACACTGGCATTAAAAAGTCTTAACTTCCTGATACATGTAAACACCCTGAAATTGAGTTTGTAAAATTTTCATGGAGCTGATTCAGTTGTCATGCACGTTCAGTCTGATCATGTTTAATTCATAAGCTAACACAGATGAGAAGTCCAGTAAGTGCTTCTGTATAGACAAAATCAAAGCAGCTTGCATGTCAACAGTTCCAGCTGCATGACAACTGAGCAAACTCCATCTGCTGATAAAGACCTTGTGATATGGTTAAAATCCCTGGAAAGGCTAAGTGGACCTTGAGTTGGAATTATTTTGTGAAGCTATTTCCAAGTTCAAAAATGAACTTTCATGCTTAAAATGCAGCAAGGTTACCTGAAATCACTCCCTATTTACTATTTACAGCACTATATTTACCCTCTACCATTTTATTTCAGTCTGTACCCTAAAAAATCCACAATTATAGATGCAAAAATTACTGTTGTGCATGTGATGATTAGTGAGTCTCCAAAATCTCGATTTGCTGCTCATTACTGAGTAAACTACTGAGCGTCTATTTTATAGGGAGTCGTGAATGAGTGAACGAGGGAGTGATTTCAGACACAGTCTCGGTAGTCAGTCAGAGTTGTTGCCTGGCAGCAGGAAGACCTGTGTTTGAATCCCAGTCTGTGTGGGGTTTCCATGATCCCCTACTGTTTGTGTGGGTTTGCTCACGATTTCTCCCACATTCACTGATAAAATGCCCATAAAGGGGACTGAAAAAATAACGGAATCCTCTTAAGTCACAATTTAAAACAAAGCCTGGTTATTCTAGGTGGAATGTTAATTAGATGAATTTGCTAATAAGCTGAAATAAAGAGGCCTGGCAATCAGCACTGTGATATCAATGCAACATGAGACAACTAGCAGAACTCCAAAGAGGCCATAGCAAATGTACCCAAAATGCAAATGCTGTGGTTCAAAAGGCTGCAAAATCATACTCAAAAATCAGTAACAACTACTGTTGTATCTACCATACAATATCAAGGAAGTATGTACATATCATATATCAAGCATGGGTGTAGATTTGGGTATGGACAGTAGGGACATGTCCCTACCAATATCAAGGTGTTGCTGGATTGTCTCTACCGATATTTTTACTGATCTCAATCAATTTAGCCGCTTTAACTCCAGGTAATGTTAACGGTAAGATCTCTGCAGAGTTGCCAGGTTTGTGTGTTTTCTGCAAAAAAGTGCACTATTATGATAAAGAGTGAAAGAACAGGATATGGGGGATATTCGACCTGATGATCTGGCAACCCGCAACTTCAAGCTGTACGCACTGACTAGCAGCAGCAGCAGTAGCAGTAGTAGAGTCAGTGAGGTGGAGAATTTGAAGCAGTTAGTATTTATAGTTTAAACTTTGAAAACATCACAGAAATGAAAACAAGTTCACTGGACAAAACTAAGATCATTTGATATTATATGTAATTTCAGGCATTAGGTGTTGTTAGCTAATTTGTGATTGTTGCTCAGACATGCTGTTTAATTCAACAACTTTATTACTGTTGGTGAAGATTCCTCCAAAAAGCAAATTAAGACATCTGGTCCTTTTTAAAGAAGAACCAAAGTGTCAATAACAGTTGAGCTTAGTTAATAAGAATCAATCCAAACATTAACCTTTGAAATTAGTGGGAGAATTATTTATTATTTAATTCCATCTCTCCCCTTTTCAATGAGTAGAGCAAGAGCAGAGATATTATGAACATGACACGAACATTATTTATAAGCCAAGCTGAGCAGCACATCACCTACAGGTTTCTACACATTTATTTTATTGTAACAATTACTTTGTTATTTTTAAATATAAATTTTGGTCTCAGATTTGTAGTCTATCAATAAAATAAAATGTAAAAATCAGAGAAAAATTCATGATAAAAGTCTGGTTTCAGGCAAGTCAGCGAATGCATATTCAGTAAAGTGAATATTTTGCAGAGTCAGGCTCTTTATGTGTGTATGTGTGTGAGCACATGTGCCTATGAAAAAGAGGAGTGATAGAGAGCAAGTACACGCACACTATTATTTTGACCCTACCAATTTTAAAACCAAACCTACGCCCTTGATATCAAGTTATCTACAAACATTCATACCTACCCTGTACTGTAGACATGAATGTTTTTAGGCTTCATGATGATTATCAGCCACATCCAGCAAAGATTTTAGAGTTATCATGCAAATAAATTCTGATCAAGGGCATTAAGAGGTCAGCTAATTATTGACAGTTGCTAAGGCTTTCTGTTTTAGATTAATGTAATGCCCTCTCTAATACTGAGATTTAGCACTCTCTGTTTCTGTGGGTCTTAGTTCCACTCATTTCCATGGCCGCTGGGAGCCATAGTTACCAAGTTCATTATCTGACAACACAATGAGCTATAAGGAGCTGACATATTCACTCTAACATCAAAAACATCTCCGCACAGAAGTGAAATACTGCATGACTCTAAAGTACATCTTACGATTGCAGCGGTGGAAAAAGTAAGGTGATTATACTGTAACTCATTATTTATTATTGTTATTTTCTACTGTAATTTCCTCAATATTGATTAAACAGGCAGCGGATTACACACATTATTATGGCCATGTGGCAACTGGCATTTCATTTATCAGGCAGTGTCACTGAACATTAAGTCATCCATCTTTCAGTCCTTGTGCACTTCTTTCAGTATGAATTGGTATGACTGCCAACTCTTCAAGCAGCAAATTTCTAAGGAGGATAATTAATCTTTTCGCTACTGAGCCCATTGAGGATTTATTTACATGATTGCCCATGTCTAAGCCAAATCTCCTGAGCAGCACAGACAGTTGAGTTAGGGTCTATATCTTTTTTTTAATACACTGTTAGAATGCCAGTTATTAAACCTTTGATTTTTAATGCTTTCATCCCACTAACTATAAGTTTCTCTATCAATTTTGCAGGAGGTTAATTCAATTCAGAATGATTTTTATCCCAAGACTCATTAGTCACTCCTAATTTGCTCATTAAACTATCATTACATATTTTTTTGTCTTTCTGTGAAAATGTGATAACTTGTCACAGCACCACTTAGCCACAACTCATAATTACTGAACCATAATTAATTTAGAAACATCCCATATGTAATACTTATTAATTTGCCAATTGTTGACAGAAATATTAATATAATTTAATTTCACTCAGAGACGCTTGTCCATAATCTATAAACGGATGCACAGTTGTACTTTGCAGTACAGATTCTGCACTCCAGAAATCCGCATCCTGGTGTGCACAATCCAGGGATGCTCCCATTTATATGCTCGACACACTCACACCTGCCCATACACACCACAGGGGTACACAGAGCAGAGCCAACATATGACACATATTGTATCAATTCTGTATCAATGGGATGTGTACTACACAAGGTAAAAGATGGCCTAATGAAGTATGATTGCTATAAGAGACAACAGAGAGGAAGGCCGATTTTGTCAAGGAAGAACTAGTAACAGCAGCATGTAGCAAAGAGCATAAGAAATGTGGTGTTAGCAGCCTAGATGAGTTATAAAACATATTCAATTGTCAACATTCAACTTCACATGGGTTTTGAAAAATTGATGCACCAGTTATGAGCTTCTGACTCGAATTAGAGGTCTATTCCAGACTCCAATACGTTTAACGATTGCTTGTAATAGGCACATATAATTGAAGTCAAGGCTGTGTTTTTAAAGAGCTCCACTTGTCTGTTTTCCAGAGGAACACAGTCTATAATGCAGAGTGTAAAAAACCCCAGAGACAACAAGCCTCACAAATAAAACTGTTTGAAATGCAAATTTGCACAAATAATTATGCCTTTATGAGACCACAAGGAACCTTGTACAAAGGTACGCTGCTTACCGACACACTGTTTAGTCATGCTGTCCCGTTATTTCTAAACTAGTTTATGCACTCTCAGCAGTATGTGCATATAGTTAAGTGCCTGAAAAAGCAAAATGTTATGCCCAGTTCAATAAAAGGTTACAAAGAAAAATAAAAGATCAGTTTATAAAATCATACATACAACTATTATTTGGTGTTTTACAGCCACAAGCTGAATTCTGTTTGTTAAATGTAAAACCTTGAACACACACGCAGAGAAAAGCACAAAGAAAACAGCAGCAGCTGCCACTGCCTGCAGGTACTATAAGTGTTAAAATTGCAGCTGCTATTACCTTATTTGCCTGTAGAACAGGACATCAAAATGTCTACACCCACATGTAAAGGCCTAAATTGCTGCTGCTACTACTTTCTTTGGAGCTTATTGTCACATGAATAAGAGGTCTGACAATGACCAAATACTTTTTCCCTCTGCAGAGTGTGTTTGTGGGGAGGTTTCAAGCCAGTACCATGGAAATACTTTGCAAAAAGTATGACAAAAGAAACATGTAGCGTAGGAACTGTATTTATACATTAACAGCAAAAATGTCAGAGGATTGGGTTTCTGAGGGACAGAGAGCAAAAACTATGATAACATTTATGGGCTGCTGACACAAGGCTTAGTGTCCACATGTGGAGTTATTATGGAGACATTATCACATTAAAGTCAACATGGGCTACTCTGTATCAATTGTCAAAGGACAATAATCTCTGATTTATTTGGACTGGATGTGTGTGTGAATTTTGTGACTCACTGAAATCAGAATTAGAAATGCTTACATTTTTCAAATAATTTTGTAGCTTTGACAAAACTTTGAAAAAATGTTAAAAACAATGAAAGAAATATATCCAGCTGGGATTATTATTTAGAGCATGAAGTCAAATTTCTTCATAGAACTGTTGAGATGGAAAACTATTTCTACGAAGATTTCTGTTCCAAGTTCATCGCCTTCTTAAAGGTGCAGTGTGTAGTATTTAGTGGCATCTAGCTGCCAGATTTGGCAGAAATGGAATATAATATTCACAAGTATGTTTTAATTAGTGTATAATCCCATGCAAATTAGAATTGTTTTCGTTACCTCAGAATGAGCCCTTTATATCTACATAACAGGTCCTCTTCCATGGAGTCCGCCATGTTACACCGCTATGTTTGCAGCCACCGTAGGTTCTCCTACACGATTGAAAGGGAATTTGTCCGTGTGGTTGAGTCTGAATATCACGAATATCATGAGAAGAGAAAAACAAGATCTGCAGAGATTTTAAATCCTCAAATCTACCAAACTTACTTCCTCACTAATCTGTCTTAAATTATAGATTTCATTTTAATGGGTATGGGACAAGTGTGTAAGAATGCTACTCATGTTGATACTAAACACATGCATGTTTAAAACCATTCTTACAAAACCTTTTCATAGCGGTTGTCAGGCTGGCCTCATTGTTACAGCTCACGCAACTGGATATACAGTATGCCATATTCTTGCTGAAAGGTGTCCTTGAGCAAGGCACTATAGAACATGTTAGGTGCAACTGATACACTGAACGCAAACAATGGTGGCAGAAGAGATGGAGTATTTGGAAGATGGGTAAGTATGATGCAGAGGGCTTATTTCTTTCTCTCCTTTATTAGTGTTTTGCCATAGCTGCAGTACCTTCCTAATGCTATTCTGAATGGACACCTGCTGACAGACAAAAAAGCCCCTACTTGTTGATCTCACAAGAGAGCATGGATTTAGTGCTTCCTATTTGGTTTAATCTACAGCCACCGATGACTGCTGATGAACTTGTGAACAGTGGATCGAAGTCAATCAAACTAAAGACTCGAGGTGGATGAGTCAGACACGTCCTCTCACCCCTTCCTACTCATCCCCCCCTCAGTTCTCTTAATAAGAGGGTCTAATGAAAAGAGGGAGATGGGGTGTGAATAGCAGAGAATGAGAAGGGGAATTGGGGAATATCGTTACAGTTAAAGAGGACTGACTTAAAGACAACTGACAACAGAATCAATGATGGCAGTATATGATATGGCAGTGAGTATAGTGTCAGCATTTCCATGTAATATTGATTCATGGACTGACTGGTTTCTTTTTGTACGATACAGGATTCAAATACTGCACTGTAAAAAATAAGCTATAAAATGTTTCTCCATTCACCTACACAATCTGAACTAGAAAAATACATACTGGATATTGGATTGCTGCATCCCATTTAAAATGTGAGAGAACATGTTTGACGGCCTTTGTTAGAAATTGAGCTCAGCTCTGCGTGTCAGAAGAGCTCAGGTTGAATCCTTCATGTGCCACTCAGATAGCTAGAGAGTTTGATCAGTGAAGGGATGCTTCACATCAGATAAAAGCCATCTGTAATGGCTAACCAGCCCCCTTCCTTAGCACCACGCAGTTCAGTGTCTGCCACAGGGCTTAATCACCAACACCCACCCTCAGTTTGAACTCTAAGAGGGGCTGACATCCAGCTGAAGAGGCTGTGTGGTGCAGCAGATAAGGCTCCCTGTGTTCTCCTCCACACTGATTCCACAGTGGAGAAGCAATCATCTAAATCAATTACAGTCGATGGTTAAAGGGCTAATTCATTTTTTCCTGTGGATCTCCTTATTCATCCTGTGGCACATGAGTAATGAGAAGCGAGTGATCCACCACTAATCATGCTACTCTGGACAGAAATGTGTCATAAATACAGCTACTTAGGTTCTGATACAAATAAAAAACCAAAACCCATCACAAAATCAACTTTATTTTTTTATATGTCACAATGTTATGGAGTAGAGTGTTTAGTGGAGTCAATCAGTCATTTATAAATTAATACATTTTTCACTATTTACATTTTACTTTACCCTATAGTGGCAAATTCTGTGAATCCCTAATCCAAATGTAAGATTGTGCACAGGCGCTCACAGATGGCAAACAATTTGGTGACTTTGTTTGTGGACAGTACAGGTAAATGTGTAGCTTCTTCAGCTGTGTAGCTTCTCAAATGGTTTTTCTCACATACTTTGGCCTCTACGCAAACATGCTGCGCAGCTACTCTCCTTACACACAGAATAATATTTATGTTTGGGTCCCTGGCTTTATGAACATTGCTAACTTCACATGTGCATTCCTGTGAGCCATGTGCTCGCTTATCCTAATACGCCAGAGGTCAAAATATGCACACTAAAAGCTTGACTACCATAAATAATATCACATGATATTATCTGCAGAATATATTTTATTTTCCTTGTCAAATCCTCCCGTCCATCTTAACAGCAACTCATTTTAAATTGTTCATCTCTTATCGGATAATATTTCTTTACTTCCTCCTCCTTCTGTCTTCCTCTCTCTCCTCCTCACTCAATGCCTATTTTCAGCATCAGGTAACCAGACTCAATATGCTTCAGTAGCATATTGTTGCTGTGCTGTTGTTTCTATATCCTTCCTCTATGTCCTCATCTGTCAGTAATCATTCCCTCAACTCTCTTTCCTTTGTCTCTGGCCTGTTACACTTCTCCTCAGGTAACAAGTTTTCATATTGCCATGCCTGCCTGCTGGTTGCCGGGGTCTGGTGCTATGCTGGAGTGTTTGCTGTAGGTCCCCTGTCGGGCTGGGGAGAATACGGGGCTGAGCCTTATGGCACAGCATGCTGCATCAACTGGTATGCACCCAGCCAAAGCTCTGCAGCTATGAGCTACATCATCTGCCTCTTCTTCTTCTGCTACATTGTGCCCTGCACTATCATCTTCCTGTCCTACACATTCATCCTGCTGACTGTCCGGGGCTCCCGCCAGGCTGTGCAGCAGCACATGTCCCCGCAGAACAAGATCACCAATGCACATTCACTTATTATTAAGGTAAATACGCTGACTCCGTTTACAAGATTACTTTTACTATATTTACATACATATATTTACTATATAAATCTGTGTTTACATGACAAATGTTTTTGGATGTTGTGCTTCTTTTCAGCTTTCTGTGGCAGTTTGCATCGGTTTCCTGACAGCATGGAGTCCATATGCTATTGTGTCCATGTGGGCAGCGTTTGGTAACCCAGCAACTGTTCCCCCCATGGCTTTTGCTCTGGCAGCTATATTTGCCAAGTCCTCCACCCTTTACAACCCTATTGTCTATCTGGTCTTCAAGCCCAACTTCCGCAAGTCCCTCTGTCGGGATGTGGCCCAGTGCAGAAGGACACTCTGTGGATGTCTGTGTCAGCACAGCTCCACACAGAAGGGAACTTGCAGGCAATCTCACCGCAAAGAAGACTGCAACTCTACAAGATTGTCAAATGGGCTACCGGAGAATCACGGTTCGTGCAGACACTGTCCATGCCCTGAAGCAGTCGTTGGCACCAGAGAAAACTTTACAGATTACAGCCCCCAGCAGACTGCCAGGATACTTAAAGGATCACAACATAGTGAAGTGGCTGTCAGTCAGCTCTCTAATGAGTTGCAGAGTGACTTCCTCTAAACTCAAACTCAGCCAGACGGTGTGAAGGTGAGCAAAGTGGAAAAGAGAAAAAGATGGAAAGAGAGAAGGTTGAAAGACATTAACTACAAGTCAGGGAAAAGGGAAAATGTAATTAAAAAAAAACTAAAAGATTAATGAAGGAAAATAACGTTAGAACTGTAAAGGTCAAAGTTTAACGACAAAGAACTTCCCTCATGCCTCAAATATGTGATACTGCCAAAATACACATGACCACAAAGTTAAAAGCCAATACAGGAGGATAAGTGAGTCACACAACCAACATGCAGCCACAGATGTGCACATTGATATTTCATCAGGTCAAATTAACATGCGCCAATAACGATCTGATCACTTTGATTGATCAACATAAAGCAAATAAGACTGAGTATCCATGGAACCATGATGCAAAACAAGCTGGATTTAGAGGGATTACAATTGTTGTAACATTGTTACAAGTGTAAAAGTGAACATGGACATCCTGGGTGTTGTATTGATCCCTCTGCAGAGAGGAGTTGCCAATGTCAATTTTGTCTAATCAGCTGAGTCCAGTACAGGGGGCATCACTGAATTATACAGTAAAAGAAGAAGATGTAGGGTAATCAATCTAAATCTATAACATTTAACAAGCTCTATTCTCTCTCACGGTACTCTATATGGAGACCTCAAGATACTAATGTACAAGATTGGATAAGATAGTCGGTACAAAAGGTACCATTTCTAAAGAGCATCATATGAAATAAGCTACAAATTTCAAATTGTACCAAACATGTATTGCAATGTGCGTTTCTGGCATGAAATACAGACAAAAATACACAATGAATCAGAGTGATTAACGAATGATAATGAACAGTAATTTTAATTTTTATTCCAATAGCAATCAAATATTTATTCAGAACAAGAAGACTGTAGTTAAATTGTTTTTGGCTATTATTTAAAAACAGAGAGCTGGCTCTTATAAGCATGGTGGACAAGGATGATAAGCTAAAGAGGGAGCTGTGTTCTCAAATTGGCATCTTTCATTTCCGGAAGGCTGATCAGGTGCAACCAGGTAGCTATTTCATCCTAAAAACTGAGCCCTGCAGCAGTGGGAAGTCTTTTTTTTTTCAGCTTGGGTTATTTTCATAGTTCTGGTAATGTTTTCTGTTGGTTATGATAACTCACCAAAGTAACTGCTGAGATCTGTAAACACTGTGACAGATTACTACAATAAAGTCAGACAAGAAACAACAATCAAGCAGATTGTAAGCAAGCCAACATTTTAGCCAGATTAATTTAAACCACTTTATTTTAAACCATAATGTCGATAATAACTCTTAATTGCACAGAAAGGTCAAAGTTGCTAGAAAGTTGGAATTTAATGGGCGTTTTTCACCAAATGATTAATTGATTAATCATGAAAATAATCTGCAGGTTAATCGATAATAAACGTAATCATTAGTTGCAGAACTACAGCAGTTTGAGAAATAATTTGCCTTTTTTTTCTCCAAATAAGTTTTATTAACCTGGGAATTTATTTAAAACCTGTAAAAAGTCAAACCTGCATCTCTTATTGGTCTACTTTTTAACAATGTTGCTGTGTTCCCAGATCTCAGTAATTAACTTACAATGTTATTATTACCATCCCTACAAAAATAAGACCCAAATTGCAAAGCAGAATTATCCTTTAAAGTGCTCTGATAACCCTGAAGCCTGTTTGTGTGTGTGTGTGTGTGTGTATGGAAGAGAAAGAATTATCTTGTGGTTGACTTATACTGTATGTATATGTTTTTTTTTCTATTGTGCCTCTGTGAGCATGTGCTTTCATGGGCAGAAGTACAAAGTGTGCACTTCCTGAGAGAAGCTCACTGTGTATCAGCAAATTTTCTGGGCTCTGATGCACAAAAAAAAAAAAAAAACGCTGAAATGGGCATATTAAACATGTTCCTGAAGTCATTATAACAAAAGATAAAGAAGATAAGAAGATACATTTACCTTATGTCTATGCATGGATATAGGCCACTTGCCTTTAGCACCCCTCTTGCCTCTTACAAAAGAGAGTTCCTGTTGTTCGATAAAAGGATTTGTAACGTGAGAGACACAAGGCCTACATAAAAAAATGCCCAGCAAGCATAGTTGAGCTTAACCGCAGTGTTTGTCCAACAAGCAGTTTTGTACTTCTCCCCTGGCAGCATAGGTCATCAAATGGAAATACAAGAAGACCTGCCATGGACAAGATTAATTAGACCTGCTTGAGCACATGTTGTGGTTGATTGGCGTGACTTTCATGCCATGTCATGAATCTTTTCTTTATCATGGTGAGAGGACAGATTGCAGTTCTGTGTAGTTTCCACAGAATACCTGAGTATAGAACTGCTTCCATTTATGTTCTCCCGCTCCGTTTGTCAGTTTGTTTGCTTTAAGTCATGCAAAACAATCAATTCAGTACATGTGATGTATTTTGCTGCTGGTTGCACTCCTTGAATTACTGCTCTGACATTGGTAGTGATTGCCTCTTGAATAAATTTACACTAAACCACCACTGCCACTTGAACTAATACCCCTTTTGGGCTTTTCACATCACACTCAGCGGTGGTCTTACAGCTCTTTTAGCTGTGGGCTTAGACCGTGTTCAGACTGACATTAGCTCTGCATGAAAAAATGCAGCCCCCCAATACCCATTTCAGTGAGGCCACTGCATTGACACAGAGGGCTCTAGCAAAAAAACACAGTGTCATCTTGCAAAAATAGTTTAACCTGGCTCAATTTTTCCATGGTGCTTCCCATGGCACCTTATATTAGCCAAATCAAATGCGTGCAAGTGCAAATTCCTTTGTAACCTGAATGGGTTATTTGTACTGTTTACCTCCCAAACAACACAACGAAAGATAAAATAACTGCCGCCATGATAACTTTCTAAAATCTCATAGTATATTAAACACTGTGCAGTGTTTTGGCATCTAATGAGCCTTCAAACTCTTGAGTCTATTATGTAATCAAACTGACCTTCCTTGATTGTATTTCATTGTCTCATTGGTACCTGAAACAACACAAACACAGGCCCTTGCATTTTTATAATGCAGCGCTATTTTTGTTCTGAACATCTAGTCACAGTTGTTTCACAGTTTGATTGTGGGATATCCCCTGCAAACATTTAGCACAAAGTTTACTAAACCCCAACCTGGAGCATACTCATTCCCAACTTTTCATGTTTTCAAAAACCTGATATGATTGTTAGCGTGATTCAAGGTTAGCATAAAAGCAGTGGAACATCTGATGTCCAATCAAATCACACACGTCATATGCTGCAAGCAAACATTAACTCATAACTGTGATGTTCAAGTGTGAATCCTTAACCTTGGGCTAACTGTGAGGTGAGTTTAAAGAAGCCCCAGGTTTTTGGTTAAGTTAATTTCAGCCAGGGCTGACATGAGCGTGTGAATGCCTTACTGCTATAAAAAGACTCAATGTTTGCAAAGACAAACTGACCTTTTCACTATACTATACTGTTGATTCTTATCGGGGTGTGAGAAAATAATGTCATGTTCATCAATTTTCTGCTATGTAACTTACAACTATACAACTACGTGGATGTACAGGGTAGCAGCTCATTACTGTTTCTTGCTCTGTAACCTCCAGGGTGAACACATAGGTGATAAGTAGCCCACTAACTGTGCATGGTGCAATTGTTTTCCTGAAAAAAAAAAACAGAAACGACATGATTGTACTCTGATTACTACTCTGATGTGTGAAGGACGTTGCTGGTTTTATGTTGGCTATATAATTTAGGAGAAAAGCGACGTCAAAGCTGAAGGATCAATGAAATGCAAGAGGAATTTTCTGCATGTCATGCTGGAACCAAAGGTTACAGTCACCTTACACTCACTGTCAAAGCCAAATTGTTGTTTTTGAACACTGTTATTTTTCTACCAATATGCAGGTTGCCATTTAAAAGACCATACATATCAAAGACTTGGCTTCCAGTCATGCACTGGATGGGCTTTTCTCAGCCCACACTCTCGGGCAAATATGGACGTACAAACCAGGAAACATAACTGTGAAAATTTTTATTTCTGACTTTTTTCTATTCTGTTCTACTCAAGGAACAAATACTGCAAGTATCTGGGTGTATATTCTGTATCACTAGCCATTCCCACCTGGGTCATCTTCACTGGCTTTACCCATTCAAACTATGTGCATATACTGTATATAACAGATGTCAGGGATTTCATGTAAACATTGGTTTGCATGTATGTAGATAATATGTTTATGTACAGATGCCAATGTTAATTAATATAATATGAATATCAGCCTATATGTGTAAATAGGGGATGGAGAAACCCCTTGCAGTGTCTTGAAATGGGGGTGAAGGGTTTTATGTTATTTCAGCTGCTGCTGGTGGCTTTACTTTGAAGGTGTTTCCATAAATGTTTCGTATTATATGGTTTGAGTGCAAAACAGCTCCCAGGTTTGTGGCTTGTCTCAGTGCAGCTGGAATCCATTTTCCTTTAGCTCTCTTAATAGCTGTGCGAGAGAAGGAACGACTTAACTGAACTTAAATATTGTACTTGCATGATCACTAAAATTACACATCCAGAATACAGTTGGCCATTATTAAGCTCACTTTCCCACCATTGTGTTGTTGGTTTTCTTGGAGATACAATCATCCAAGTGGGAAATTGAGTCTATTATGGCATTATGTATTCATGGCTCTCAGTTTATGATTGAATATACTGCAGATGAATTTGAATTGGAGATATACAACATTTAATATTAAGGAATCCAAGTAGCGCAAAAGTGTTTGATGTGATTACATCCACTTGGATGAACAGTTTACTGCAAGCAAGTTTAATTACTGAGAAGTGAAATTGCCAATATTTCGGAAGTCTGCATGAAACAGCTCGCTGGATGCAATTATCATTTGCCCTTGCGTCAAGAAATCCTCTGTTGTGACATGAACAGCGTAAGAGTATCAAAGCGTTTGTTAAACATGCTCATCTTAACTCCTTTTACTTTCTGATCCTTACCTGTCAAGAAGCAGCCTGGAAACATGAGTTTGTTATTCCCATTTGAGAAATGAGACTGAATCAGTAGAAATTTCTTATGCAGTATTTATAACAGTTTATAATGTACATACTGAACTCTTACACCTACACTGGTTCTGAATAGTATGATAAATCCTATACACACAGCTCTCTATATGTTTGTGCTATAAGCCACTGTAAATAAAGTTAAATGCAATCAGGAGGATGCAACTAGAATCTGAATTATCTGACTGCAGCTGAAGAGCAAAGTCTTTGTATCGAATCCCTTTTTTCCTTTTTTCTTCTGAAAAGCAAACACTCAGGAGATTTGCAAATTTAGACTGCACTGTATTATGCTGGCATATGTAGATACAAATACACGTCAGAGGTTTTGCGGCCCCTCTCCCCCAGTTTGTAAGACACAAACAAGGCTGAATGTGATGTGTTGTACATATATCTATATGTTTGTATGTGGAAAAATTGTATGTCTATCTATCTAAATAGGTTTTATTATAGGTAATATTATTATTACAATATAATTATTGAAATTATTATCATTGTTGTCAGTGAGGTTTCATATGCACTGTGAAAAATGTTTACATGTTTTTTGTTAAAAAAATATTGAGGATTGTATGAATAGTGTCAAATACATCTATCCAAGAGCATATCATTTGTTCTGGGGTAAAATGGAATGATAAATAAATATAATTCAGGATTCAATGAATAAGTATTTCACTACCTTTATGTTCTCTTTTTTTAATTGTTTTCAATAGTTACAGTAGAGCATGAAGAATCATACTCGTTCAGCTACAACGAGTCAGCTAACGCACAAAAACAAGAGTAAGAGTCTAAAGCCACACTAGCAGCTCTATGAGGCTGTAATGCTCATTGTAAATAAATATAAATTGTGAGTAGATAAACCAAAATATTGGACAATTGAATTTTGACCTGAGGATGGCGCTAGAGGGAAAGTCAGGGGATGTGAACATGGATTTATAGTCAACACAAGTGGCTAACGGGCGCCCATTGATTTAGCTTTTCTATATTTTTCTTATTGTCATTAAATCTCATGTGCAGAGCTAAACCAACAATGAACTCATCCTACTGTTAAGTATTGTGTGCATATCCAAAGCCTAATATTTCTTATTCCTCTCCTCTAAGAGTTTGGGCATGTTATTTTGTTTAGAAACAGCTCCAAAGACTGATAACTCTCCAGAGAGTTCTATGTAAGGCAGACACCTACCCACATGTGTAGGAACGTGATTCCATTGACAGTGCTTCACTAGCTAATTGTGCTACATATCACAACTTTTTTACAGCTATATCGTTTAATGTTATCTTCATAACGGACGTCAGCTACAGCGAAGGCTTTGAAATAGCTTCAGAGCCATAATGTACAACTAGAAATTCAGCTTCATTCAAATTCATCCTCTGGGCACCACAGATATATACATAAAATGTCATGGTGATCCATCCAAAAGTTGTCAAGACATTTTACTAAAAACCAAAAATGTCAATCTCATGGTGGCTCTTGATGAAAAGTCAGCAAAGTCAGTAGGCTTTATCCTCTGAGGACCATGAATGTCTGTACAAAATTTCATGGCAATCCATCCCAGTTGTTGAAATATTTCAGTCTGGACCTAAGTGGTGGACTGACCAATATTGCCCCATAGATGCTAACAAGACTAGGTCAAAACCTAGTATATGGCTGGACCGTCTATGGTCAATGTGTTACATTTTGTTACAGGGACAGTCAGTGGTAGTGTCTGTAATGTGAATTCCTGGACGTGGTTCTAGTAATATTTGTTGTTAAAGTGTACTGAAGTAGCATATCACATGACATGGTTAAACTATGTTTGAGTCCAAAAAAAAAAAAAAAAGGGTATAAATGCAGTTGCAAGAACAATACTTTCCACTCACTCATATCCTGGGATGTTTGATTTGAAAGCGAAGTTATTTTAATTCTAATTATAACTATTCTAATTAAGTATCTGCTCTATGATCTGTTTCACTCTGCGGGTGTCTCTTGTTTTTCACTGTGCAGTGAGTGATTGTTTTTCGGGGTGCTTTAACTGTGCGCTCTGCCTCTATGCACCTTTTTTCTGGCTCTTTCCCAGTTGATGATTACGGAGGCTGCGGTGAAAATTATAAATGAAAGTTTTGACAACATTTTGGGTGCAAATTCAGGAGGCTCATCTCCACCTAGTTACCGCACTCACAATCAAATCAAGCACACCTGCAGAGCAGCTGCCCCACACTAAACTGATATAACAGCCTACATGAGTCGCGTGTTTTACCTTCAAGACTCATGTTTTAATGCTGATGTAAAACTGTCAGAGAAATACAAATAATTCATCCTGGTATTAGTTCAGTTATAAAATCCAAACACCCCACAAAGCGACTCTCCTGCCAGCTGCTGACAGCGCTGCCAGCTGCAGAGTTGATCACACTGAACGGTAGAAGAGGAGACGGTAGAGACTCTGTTATGTGTCTGTTTAAACAGGAGTTTAGCTGACTTCACTGCATTTAACACCAGAGCCGAGAGCGTCAGAGCTCGGAGCACAGTCACTCTGTTTCGCGCTGCTGTCCTCTGCTTCCATCATCTCGCGCCAATTTATTTTGAAAGAGAAACGGCCAATGGTGAAACTTTATCACTCACTCACTCACTCATGGACAACCGTGGTTATAGGGCTGGTCTGTGGCTGGTCCAGCCAAAAAAAAGGCCATCATACAGTAAATTCTGAAATGGCTTTATTCAGTGTATATTTGCATTCTAAAATTCACCCAAAGCTTATTGTATCAAGATAGATTAGAAAAATAGTTACAATACTGACTCCAAGAAACTTCAACCTTTGTTGAAATCGGTGAAAAAACCTTAAACGTTGCTCTTGGAATAGAAAGTCGATATATTTTTTCCACAGCAGGTTAGGGTTCAATTATTAATTCCACTTATGGTGATGTGTGTCTTGGTCGTAATTTGGAGAATTGTTTTTCCATTAAGGAGATTTTTAGGCCCTTCTCCTCTGTGCCCATGTTTTTCTACAGGATGTGTACACACAAACATACACACACTCGCATATGCATGCTGTCTTTTTAGCTCTAATTGGTTTTGTCACAGTGTTCTGCATCTCCAAAACAAGACTATTGATTGAGATTCATGTGTTTCCTGTCTCTGAAGACAGCTGGGTCCTACTAATGATGCTTTACACAACACAGCTGCTTTTCTCACCTGATGTTCACATTTGTGCATACTGGGTGGAAACGGGTAACAAACTGGGGATATAAATGAAAAGTGAAGATTCTCTTGATTTTTCATTTTGTGACTGAATCAATAATCTCTTATGAGAAGCTACTATTACATAATAGGCTTTAATGCAATATGAGCCCTCAGTGATATACTCAGTTTTAATCTTACTCTTTTATCACAGTTTCAGCAACATCTCTGACCTTGAACCAACAAAGAGGAGAAAGCTTCTTTTCCTACTTCATCTCATTGAACACTTTTAGAAAAGGTACTGTATCTGCTGCTGCTTCTGTTTCTACTCAACACCTTTTCCTCTCACTCTGTCCTTGCGCACCTGGCCTATTGCATTAACCCTGCAGATTTATGTGTAGTCGAGAGCACTTACACTGTATGCAGATAGGCAAAAAACAGATGGACGTGATCTGGCTGCCTCACCTTAACAAGATGTCCCTGCTGAACACAATCTGCCAGAATACCTTCACTCTGCCAAGTCTGCAGTAGAGCAAGAAGGGGATGTTGGACTGCAGCAGCTAAGCATAGGTTTATCATTTATGTCAATCATAAATTACTGTTATCAATGTACAAGCATTATTGGTGTTTTAACTAGACTAGTAACATCATCATATTCATGCAGGTGTACAGCACAGACATTATAACCTAACACTTATCACTGTTACTCTGCTGATCATGCTCATGCTCCTCCACCAACCCACTCTCCTCCTTAAATTTAGTTTAGTTAAAAAAAAAAATCATTCATCTCACATAAGGAGAAGAAATGTATTGTGCCAGATTTAGCTAGTTGCTAATTTCCATCTGCTGTCCCTGGGCAGGTAGACACAAAACACTAGTGCAACTAATGCAATGAATAGTACAAACTGCAAATAAATACTAAATCCAATCGTACATGCATATTTCAATCATCAACCCCCGATGTACAGTATTGCACAGTATTAGAAGACAGCGCCCTGTTCTGCAATTCTTCAATTGTTCTGCTGCTCCGCAACTGACCACGAATGTGAGTACCATACAGCCCGGCCCTCTCCTCTGTGCATGTGAATGTTTATGATAAATATGTAGATAGATGTGACTACTGGCCAGGTTAGGAGACAGCTGGAGAGACTCCACCAAGGCAAGGCAGCAGACCCCAAAGGTATCAGCCCCAGGGTTCTGAGGACCTGTGCCAACCAGTTAAGGTTGGAGGGTGCTGGAGAGGCTGGTCTTGACCCACCTTAGACTGCAATTGAAATCATTGCTGGACCCTCTGCAGTTTGCCTGCCAACCTCATCTGTGAGTGGACGATGCCATCATCTACCTGCTGCAGCGATGGAACTGGTTGCACCGTGAGAATCACATTCTTTGATTTCTCCAGTGCATTCAGCACCATCCAGCCACTGCTACTGAGAGATAAGCTGCAAGCGATGAGGGCAGACATGTCCACCATCTCCTGGATTATCGACTACCTGACAGACAGACCACAGTTTTCACAGTGCTCTGTCTGAAATGGTGGAAAGTAGTGCAGGAGCTCCAAAGGGGACTGTGCTGTCTCCCTTCCTTTTCACCTTGTACACCTCTGACTTTCATGCCACTTGCAGAAGTTCTCTGACAACTCTGCAGTGGTTGGATGTATAAGTGATATGCGGAAGGAGGAGTACAGGGCAATGGTGGATGATTTTCTGGAGAGGTTCAAGAGAAATCATCTGCTTCTGAATGTGGCCAAGACCAGGGAGATGGTGTTCGACTTCAGAAGGAAGAGGACGACTACAAGTACCTGGGCGTCCACATCGACAACAGACTGAACAGGAAGACCAACATCGAGGTTTTATATAAGAAGGGGATGAGCAGACTCTATTTCCTGAGGAAGCTTAGATCCAGCAGCAAGATGTTGGAAATTTTCCACCAGTCTGTTGTGGCTGGTGCACTGTACTTCGCTGTAGTCTGCTGAGGGAGCAGCATTGGATCCAGCAACACCAACAGACTTAATAAACTGATTAAGAAGGCCGGCTCCATAATTAGCATCAAACCAGACACCTTTGAAGATGTGGTGGAGAGGAGGACACTGAACAAACTGTTATCCATTATGGATAATCCTGACTATTCTCTCCACCAGCTACTGGACAGACAGCGGAGCACTTTCCCTAAGAGACTGGTTCAGCTTCACTGTCACAAGGACTGATACAGGAAATCTTTCCTGCCCAAAGCAATAACTTTCTACAAAACCTCATCTCTGTCTAACAGAGAACTCTCAGAATTCTCAGCTTTATATCTATCAAGTGGATCTATAATTAACATTTGATATGAAGTGATGTTTGTTTTTATAAATCCAATCTTTTTCGTGGGAAGTGGCATATGACTCTTTCAAGCCCCATTTTGTGTGTACACAACAGTTATAAAGGCCCCAGAGACTTTTCCTGTATAATGATTTGCTATTAATTCCTTGACATAAGTGTCTCTGACTGAACTGTGTACACTCACTTTTCCAAGCATAATGTGACTTATCCGTTGGTAATATATGTGAATGTGAATAAATTTACACTTACTACTTACTGTGATTCTACAATTTATATTGTGAGCAAAACAACAAATCATTCAAATTAAACAGCAAAATACATTGTTGGTAATTACCCTTGTTTTCTGATCTGAAGCTCTGAAGCAGGATGACATAATATGTCAGTTCATGCACACTTTTGTCATTATTTATTCTTCCTGCATATTTAAATTTCTATAAGTCACTTCCATCCAACACCATTACTATTAAAAAAATAAAAATGTTTTTTTGATCTAATACTATTATGGTTGGGTTTAGGCAAAAGATTTGGGAAACATCATGGTTTGAGTTTGAATAACTCTTTGTTATGGTTAGGAAATGACTGGGGTCATGGTTAAAAGAAACCACTGTTAACTTTTGGCAAGAAACAAAAAGAAAACAGCAGTCTCCCGAGGCAAAGTCCAAGATTTTTTTAAAGGGACATATCATGCACATTTCCAGGTCTATATTTATTTTCTCAATCTTTGCATGATTTACAGTTCAAAGAACTCCTTATTTATCTTATACTGGTTCTTTCATTTTAGCTCTTGTCTCACTACAAACAGTAGTAGCAGGATGTTCAAGCCAGAATCCATCCATAATATACATGTGGACAATGTGAACAACCCGTGGATCAACCTTAGCAACAAAGGCCATGGAACAGAGACCAGATTGAAAAGCTGGACTTTTGACTAGCAGGGAGAATTTTACATATGTTCACCTCAAGTTTTGGAACTTTGATCATGATAACATAAACATCCAACATCATAACAGTATAAAAATAACAGAAAATTACAAATTACATATGTCCTCTGCGGGCTTTGTTGCTCTCACTCTACTCTGCTCCACATAAGTCCTATGTCCGCTCTGATCTTTCTCTTAAATGTAAACATTATTAGACATTTGCTGAAAAAAACTTTCTTGGGAGGACAGTCTCCACCTCAAATTAGCTTTAGGAATAACTTGAAATGCAAATTCAATGGTAGAATTGGTTGTTAAGTAAGCAGATGGTATTTATAAGCACAGAGCAGCGTCTACATTGTAATAGCTGAAGCAGGACACTAATCCTATTTTTCAGTATCCGCATTGTCAGCATTTTTGATTAGCATTTGATGTTCACAGTGAAATTGTACTCAGATAAGGCCGATAATGGCTGACCTTGCTGCATTAACACAGCTGTCCATATGCTCATTTTATATATACCAATGTCCTTATGTAAACTGGCAGCTAATAGCCTGATAAAATGTATTCAAGTGAGCAGTTACAAAAGATGGGGTAGTGATCACAGTTTGTAACCATTATAATACACAGTTTTCACTGCTTGTAATATTTTTCACAGTTTCATGGATCATTTTCATGTTATACTTGATCAATATTTTATCTTAGTTGTTTATGATGTTCTTTTTTTCCCCTTGTCTTACTTCATCTTCTCATAATGTCAAAAATGTGTCTGCCGGGACCAAAGCCAGGCATTCGTTGCCCGTGGGCAGACTCCCTGAAAAGCAAAAAAAACAATTTGTTTAGAATGATTGTTCTTGTCTTTGCTCCCACAGTCTGTATGGTATATTGAACTGGCACTACATTGCCAGTATAAATAATTTTAACTTTGGCAATTAAGATCCAATCTCCTATACATGAATGTGCCATCCATAAACACAGGATATTAGTCTAATTTG
This sequence comes from Scomberomorus guttatus, assembly GCA_038419695.1. NCBI lineage: Eukaryota > Metazoa > Chordata > Actinopteri > Scombriformes > Scombridae > Scomberomorus > Scomberomorus guttatus. The sequence goes on along the minus strand of CM076449.1, from coordinate 21,760,495 downwards.
ATTTTCTGCCTGATAGCGTATTGAATTAGATTAGATAGAACCCCGGTATACTACCACAAGACAACATAACACAATGGCTATTTCCAGATATACAGCATGCATGCAAAAGTAAATACATGATGATGAAAATACATTTTCTTTTTGGTTAGGTACCTGAAAAATATGATAAAATTAGAAATAGATAACACATTGGCTTTTAATACTGAAAAGAGGACCTGTAGTGTAATATTGTGAAATCCTATTGGCTTTTCACTCCTGAACCCAAAGAGAATATAATTTTCACATTTTATGTTCTTCATTCAGTCCTCTAAACATCATCCAAGAGCAGCAAATCTCCTCTTATCACACCTGTCATATGGAGACCCAGAATAATTTGCTCCTTATAAAAACCACAAGGTATGCTGCCCCTAATATCAAACCCAAACCTACTCTCCCTACTCTCTGTCCTTTCATTTTTATATGTTGGCATATTTCAAGAAATTGGATTTTTGCCTATTTGTTGAGGTTTGGATAGCTGAGAATAGGTGTAGGTCTTAACTGTCATTCAAAATGCGCTGAGCTCATTGTGTGTGCTATATCTTAGCCTCAGAGGTGTTTCTTTATGGATTTTTCTTGTGCCTGAGACACAGTAAGATACAGTAAAGCACACTTTAAAGCGAAATTACACAATTATTCTCATTTTTTGGTGATTGTACACTAATTAAAACATACTTATGAATATTATATTCAATTTCTGCCAAGTCTGTTCCACTAGATGCCACTAAATTCTACACACTGCACCTTTAAATTCGAGAATGTGCTATTGTGTTACAGATAAGTGAACCAATCTAAAGCTACAGCTGTGATAACAACCCAGTGCAGTGAAGTAAAATTGTACAATCTGTTTCAGCAGCTGAGTTATTGCCTGAGAGAAGTGCATTACCCTTCATTTACTGTTAAAAGAAAATCATTGCTGATTTTAAGATCAGTAATTAATTATAGCCCTTATAATTGCTTATTATCACTATGGCTTCCAAGTCCAAATCCAACCAAAGAAAGGTGATAACTAGATGGACAATTTACAAAGGTCACAGAGCTGCTTATAAATGAAATTGGGGGGACACCTGAGGTACTCATGGTTTAACACTTTGGTAAAGGCCATATTAAGAATTGTAGCAAAACACATCCAAAACAATTTCAAACTGCTTAGTTTTATGAACTAATGAACAAATCAAAAATGGGAGTCGGAATATCAAATAATTCCTGATATTTTTTCAGGGGAGCTCTCAAACATAAAGAATGGATGCCCAAGAAATATTAATCAAAGGTAGAACATAAGATTTGGATTTTAATTTTTAAGTTAGAACTACATGAACAAAAACAACTACATACTGTTATAGTAAAATTCAGTACCAATGATGTAAAATGTAAGCAATCAGTATAAAAACATGCCTTTATGTTCCATCATGGGTGGTAACTGCCACAGATTTTGCCTCAGAGCAGCTCTTTTTCTTACAGCCTCCAGTCAGTATTAGTTGTTGTCACATCTCTGCTCTGGTGTGCCTGCAGTTTCATCGTGACAGACATACAACAAAGTGCCCATTTTCACAGCAAAAACAGTGCATTCACCTAAACATTCTGAACATAACTGTGAAGCAGTTTATTTTGTGACATTTTCGAGTGTGTTGTGCTTTATCTTCTTGCCTAACCCTGCTGTCTTGCAATTCTTTAATACTTTATCATTTAATAGGCGAGGCATTCGTCAAATATGTGGCTCTCTTCTTATGCATGTCTTTCTTTCTTTTTCTTTTTCTTGGCTGTTATTATATCCCACATATTGATCTCTTGATTGACAATTTGTCCCATTTGGCCAAAATTTGTACTGTATTTCATGTTATTCTCCACTGTTTATCTGAACTTGTTGTGAATATCTGCATGCATTTTCCCCCTTGACTCTGTACAACCCACCACAACTAATGAACATGACACTGACATACCATGTGACTTATATGAATCAAGGGGAAAAAAGTAAGCAAACTGTTGTAAGTGCGACCACATGACCAGGATATTATGTAAGGAAAAGACTCTCTTTTGTTCTAATTTTATGCATCATTATATCAAATTTAACATATTTAGGCAATGAAAAAGTCTGACATTGTGTACTTTTCACAGTCTCAGAGTACAATGTTGTCCTTCAGGCTGGAGAAGTGTGGTGAATCACACTAGAAAGGGTAGAATGGGATGTTAGCAAAGTAATTTTAGATAAATTTGATGAATGTGCACAGAACAGAGGGTTATCTAAGTTTAAGTAGAATTGTTTTTTTATTAGCAGCTAAGCTAATAGAGATATTCTTCCAGATAGTTAGTGATTGATTTAGATTACAAATTGTTCATTGATATGATTACTGTAGAATAAATTAAGTGTCAAAAACTTTTGACTCGTACTGTACCCACACGGAGTTATAGCACCACCGGTGCAGCTACTGACTCACACTTTTTTCAATTTATTAAGGGAAAGCATCACGAAAAAAGACAATTAGTAGATATTAGCTGTGGATTTAATGTCTTGGACCTCAGCATACAGGTAATTACATTTTTTTAGTGCTGAGGATGTCTGACTCCACATTGGGGGATTCATATTTTTGAGATGTGCTAGTAAAAGAATGTGGTCTCTTTTATAATTTTCTGTTATACTCATGCTGTACCTTTAACATAATGTTGATGTGATAATCACATGGTTATTGTATATCTGAATGATCACATGTAGTATCAATAATGTAATGAGTCATCACAACTTAATACAGGTATGTTCATGCCCTCACCTTCAACAGAGTCAAGTCAGTTTTATTTATATAGCACCAAATCACGACAGAAGTTATCTCAAGGCACTTTTCACATAGAGCAGGTCTACACCGTACAGAGACCCAACATCCCCCCATGAGGAAGCACTTGGCGACAGCAGCAAGGAAAAACTCCCCTTTACAGAGGCAAATAATCTTCTGTTTGTCGTCGAAACATTGTCCATGTAGAATGAAAGAGCGAGAAAGCAGTGTATGGGTATTTTTTCACCTTTCATCATCATCTTTTTTGTGCAGATTATTATTATCATGAACCTGCAAAGAACTTATGAATGTGCATGTGCTTCCTGATGATTTCCTGTTATAATTCCATAAACATTACCGATGCCTGCAGATATAATTTTTTTTATCTCACTAGTTTGATCCAAGGATAGTGAGCCAAGGTTACACAGTTTTTATGGGGCTTTTTTCCTATTTTCCTTAATTCAAGAGCGTGGTCTTTCAATTTGAGAGCATGATTTATTGATTTCACGTCCAGATTTTGTAATGGTTTCCCTCAACCCTTGCCCTCGCACTTAAATAGCTCCTGCTTGCATGCAGATTTTCTCTGCTTCTGCTCAAACTGTATGCTTGCACTCAGATATATTGTTACTTGCACAGATTTCCTGCTCCAGCTTCAGCCCTTCTCCTCACACTCAGGTTGCTTCTGTGCGCTCGTAAGACATCTGCTATCAGATTTTTTTGTGCAACAACCCCGTCAAAATACCCCAACCAATAAAACGCCAGGTGTAGTGTTGACCAATGAAATTATCCCTGCCTCCTTGTGGGCATGTTCACTTTACTTCTTAGAGCGTCCCATACGGGCGGTTATTCTTTAACCATTAAAATAAAAAAACTTACTTGAGGTCTTTGCCTTTGGTGATCCGCTAGACTCCCACTCCTGAGTCATGAAGGTGATGTTTTTTTCTCCTCTAGCACACCAACGGGAAGTGGGTGTGTTATACAGCTACTATTATATGTAGCTATTATAGAAAAAGTATGGGTGCTGGTATATATATATTAACTGTCCCTTTATTCCAAAAGTCATGCAAGAAATCAAGGGAAGTACATTTAATAAAGCCCTGGAGGCTGGGAGTGGATGAACAGTTAAAGAATAATCGCCTATACGGGATGCTCCAAGTAAAGCGAACGTGCCTGCAAGGAGGCAGGGATCATTTAATTGGTCAACACTACACCTGGCCTTCTATTAGTTGGGGGATTTTGGCAGGGTTGTTGCACAAAGAAATCTGAGAGCAGAGCAGAAATCGAGGAAAAGGGCTGAAGCTGGAGCAGGAAATCTGTGCAAGCAACAATATATCTGAGTCCAAGCATACAGTTTGAGCAGAAGCAGAGCAAATCTGCACGCAAGCAGGGGCTATTTGAGTGCGAGGGCAGGGGTTGAGGGAAAGAGTTACAAAATCTGACATGAACATGAAATCAATAAATCATGCTCTCAAATTAAAAGACCACACTCTTGAATAAGGATAGGAAAAAATCCACATAATTTTTGCTTTTGTTAATACAAGGTGCACACGGGGACAGTAAAAGAATTTGGATACAGAACGTAATTTGCTTGTTTTTCTTGTGGCAGAAGTAAGAAGGAAAGCCTATGACTCTGTCACTGAATAATCACTTTTTTATATTTTGCTGACCTTGGCCTCTCATCTGACATTCCTCACAGTGGATTTAATAATCTGAAAAGTACAAATTTAACTGGATTAAACATTTAAGCCTCAGGAACATCCCAAAATAGAGACTCTTGAATACACACAGAACTGTGCGTGAGAAGGGTCTTAAGAAATAAGAGTCTCTGTGATTTAGAACCGAGTTATAAATATTTTGTAAACATTAAAAATTTTAAAAATTTAACTGGATTAAACATTTAAGGCTCAGGAGCATCTCAAAATAGAGACTCTTGAACACATACAGAAGTGTGCGTGTAAAGAGTCTTAAGAAATAAGAGTCTCTGTGATTTAGGACTGAGTTATAAATTTTTTTAAATATTAAAATGGTTAATGTCAAGATGAACTATTTATGGTTCTGTGTCCTTCCTGAACACATGCACTGTTTTTCTTCTTCTATATCGATCTATTTTCATCTTTTCATGCGCTTCACATAGTCTGCCTTTTATTTTAGATTTCTCTCTGTGCTGTACCACAATATCTCGCTTGCATCTACATCCTTGAAGAAGTCAGAGAAAATCCTTCATTCCCTTCAATCCTCTGCTAACTCCAAAGTAAATTGCTGCACACCACTGTTCAGCGCTCAAATAACATTTCTTCTCTCTGTGAACTATTCTTCCAACACTTGGTTCAGAGATGCGTGACCGTTTCTGTCAGTATTCAGCCAAACCTGTTGGGTGTTTCCCCATAATAATATTCAGTGTTTTGTTAAGATTGGACTACTTAATCTACTTATAAGCCCATGTCCCCTGTCTCTGTCAAATGTCTTCATTGTATTTACATCAACTGTGACTTAAATGCCTTCCTTCTGTTTGTCTGATCAAAATATTTGCCACATTTTACATTGTATCCATTTTCTGGGATATGTGTTTACTCTGTGGTTCATCAATATGTTGTCTAGGTCTCTCACTGTATTCATCTTCTCAATTTCTTGTATCCTTGTATCTGTGCTGAAAGCTGTGTAAATTTATTCTGATTTTCCCTGATGTTTCCCTCTGGGATATCTCAGTATTACCCAGTATCTTGTCTATTTTAGCAGTAGTGATTTTCTGTGTTTCCTAAAATTCTTCCTTACATTCCCTCGAGAATGTGTCTTGCAGCATGCTGTACATGTATAGGAGAAAGAGACTAATATAAACAATAAAAACAATCACAAAGGCCACAGCAAGGGAGTGTATATTTCCAGCCCCATACTATGGGTTGGTCACATACTGTAAAGATGAGTAAAGATGTATTCTGTGAGCTGTGTGTTATTAGAGCACACTGGAACATATAACTATTTATTCAGTGATTTATTGTCTACTGTTCACTGGAGACATACATCCCATGTGCAGAGATCGTTGTTGCTGCGGTAGCTTCACACATCTAATGTAATTTTCTTGGATTTGTACACATGACTGAAGCATGGAATTATATATTTTGTCTTGTGAATATTAAATACATACTGTTGCATGATGGGAGTAGGCATTGTTCTTATTTGCAGACACTAATAAGAAAAGCAGAGAGTATATTATTTTACAGAAATGAAACATTTCCTTCAATTTAATGTCTTTCTTTTTTTAAATAGATAATGGCTGCTATTTCTTAAGCAGCACATCTGCAACATAAAACAAATGGAACAATATTATTTCATTATGGTATGGTAAAATTTCAGTTAATTCATTACTCAGTTATCTATAGGTGAAAAATGTATTTCAACAGAACAAAAGGTTAGCTGCTCAAGCTGTAAACACCGTTTCTTTACATTACAACAGCCACAACAGTTGTTTTGCTGTGTTAGAGCCATGACACTGCCACAATATCACAATACCTTTTGAAGGGGAAAGCCCCAGATTTTATTAGTCATGGGGAGTACTATTCAGCCTGTGAACTGTTGTATAATGTCTTATGTCAGGTCTGTGGAAATAACCCTGATGATGTCAACAGGGTTACATAAGCTTGGGATCTGAGACTATCTTTGTAAAATCAGGGCATAGAGTTTGAAAGGAATGGGTGTCTTAAAGGTCCAGCGTGTAGAATTTAGTGGCATCTGGCAGAATGGACTTGGCAGAAATGGAATATAATATTCATAACTATGTTTCAATTAGTGTATAATCCCATGAAAATAAGAATCGCTTTGTTTTTGTTACCTTAAAATGAGCACTTTATATCTACATAGAGAGTGGGTCCCCTTCCACAGAGCCAGTGCAAAGATCTGAGAACTGGAGTGATGTGATCCACTCTCTCGGTCCGAGGGAGGACTCAAGCAGCAGCGTGCTGAATCAGCTGCAGAGGCCCAAGATTGTAGTCTTGGGGAACTCAGATGTGTTAACAATCGGCACAAAGTAGTGCCTGTCCTTCAAAAAGAATTCAAACCAGTTAGCATTAGCACTTTAGTCCAAAATGGAGCTCTTACCAATCACTTGGCCACAGTATTTCTTCAGTTTGTAAGATTTCAACCTGTGGTGAGGCCAATGCTAGTTTTCACCCCCTTGAAAAGTAGTTTCATTTTACTATGGGCACATTTATTCCAAAATAATCTCAAGATGTACATGAAATGATGAACATATAATGCCTTTACAAGAAACCTGTATTTTGGTTATCTGACTATTAAACATTGTGATAAATCTACCTCTCATACATTTCTATGTTACTAATCACAGTAAACAGATAGCAGTCTAGTCATGTCTCATTTGCCCGTCCTTGTTAGCCTGATCAATTGAAAGCAGTGGAAAACATAGAAAGTAAACTATTAACTAACCATTTCTCATGAAAGTTATATTAGTGCATACACATATCCAAAGAAAATCAATGCTAGAACAAATCAGGCGATATGGGTATGCAGTTTTTACATTACATCACAACATACAGATAGAACAAATACAAATTAAAATAATAATTCTAAACTAACCCTCTGTATTAATTGCTGTTTCTAGAAAGCATAACAACAACACAGTGCCAAAAATGCCACAGTGATTATGTTAACCTCAGACGTCAAACTCTTTTAAATGGAAATCAATACTTCTTTCCCAGGCAGTAGTTCCTTCCTGGCTCCTTCCCCCACAAACAACAAACCCACTCACAGTCAATCAAGGATCTATATGAGATACCAGCTGAATTAAAATATTGTATTCACAGTAGATGTAGACTTAAACAGGATGGAGGTTCATCAAACCATTTTGAGAGAATCCCAAATTATTATAATGTATACCACATTTTAAGGTTTTCAATCAAATTGACCTTGTTTTGTTTACAGCCAGGCATTTTGATGGAGTACATCTTCTGATGCACGAGCCCTGGTCGCATTCACATTAAACTTAGAGAAAGCAAAATCCCTTACAGTAAATGGACTATAATAATATTTTGTTTCCTGTATAATCTTTTTAGCTACTAATTATGATGCCGCCTTTAGAGAGAAAAAGAGTTCAGGCAGGGCTTTCATTAGTGCATGCTTTAATCAGACAGGCCTATGTTCCTGTGTAAGATAAAGCATCAACTTGATATGCATGACAGTCCGCTGGGTTTTGACTATATATGAGAATCATATGAGCTCACAGCTGGTTCATGTGATAGAGGTGACAGACTACATCAGTACTGACCGAGAAGAGATTATAAAAATGGTAGAAGAAAAAGAAGAGATCAAGACATATTTTTAACTAAAACCTGAATAAACAGTCTACTTACAGTACAGTATAAAAAACAGCAGACTACACACTGAAGATAATTTGAGAATGACATTTACATGTGATCTATCATCACAGAGGCTGCATATTGAACTAGGAAGATGGAGTTGTATGCCACTTGAACAGTGCCTGTGGTTGTGTGGCCGTCACCTACTTAAAGGATAAGACAGGCGATTTTCTATATTTGTCTGATTGTCAACAAATCTCATATGCAAAGCCAAACCAACAACAAATTGGCAAAAAATAAATCGTATTGTGTGTGTACCCAAAGCCTGATATATCTTATTCCTCTGTGCCAACAGCCATCACGTTTTCAGTCTCTGGAAAGTAGTTCCGTGTAAGGCAGATGCCACTGAGCATGCACGGGAGCGCGGCTATGTTTACAGAGCTTCGCTAGCCTGTTGTGCTACATATTACAACCTCTTGACTTTGTGCTACATTCTCAGAGAACTTCAGTACAAAGTCAAGAAGTTGTGATATGTAGTACAACAAGCCATATCCTTCAATGGATGACATGTACTATTGTCTTGAACTCACAAGATTCTTGTAAGATTTCGGCATGATCTCAAATGATCATAAATTACTATATAAAGGTGCAGAAGTGACCACTGTAACCTCGGTGCAATTTTAGGCCATTATCACACAGGTGGCCTTTTTAAGGCTGAACAGTAATTCTACCCATTTTATCCTCAAGCAAACCAGTCAATACCACCACTCACTGTATGTTTCAAGGTATTCATAAAATCAAATCAGTCTCTGAGCTGCTGCTTCTTGCGTAAAGGTTAATGCCATTTAGCTAAATTAATAAAACAGGCCCTACTTACATGCAGGCTTATATCACAAGACATCGTTTTATGCTGGTGAAGTGTCTTTTTTTTTCTGAGGCACAGTGAAGTTTTAGTTTGCATTATCTTAGCCCAATGCATAAAAGTCACTGGTGCCATTACAGTGGAGGTGGGATATCTTCACATCAAACTCCCCGGTGCAGGAAGTGTCTTCCACAGACTTGTGGAAACTTCTCAAAACAGAGAATCTGATGTCCACTAGTTCAGTTCAGTGCTCAGATTGCCACCTGGGCTTGTAGACAGCCAGGAATGCCCAAATCAAAGGCTATAATAGTGTCTTTTCAGATGAGTGAATATCCCCATCTCCTTAGCCACAGGAGGGCGATGGGTTAAGACTCTTTCCCACAGGGTGTAGCGTGTAGATTCCCATTAAGTCTGGGATAGAGGTGCTTACATAGGAAGGTCTCAGGGGAAACTCTGACAGTGATTCTAATCTTTCTGGAATAATGCTACAGGTGAAATGCATTCTGCCTCCTGGTAACTTCCCCCAGAGTGTCAGACAAAGTGTGGACAAGGGCAACAAATGTATTATAAAATGACATACGTGTCTGGCAGCTGCATCATGCTTGAAGTGGAGCTGTAGAGCTGGCTGTGATGCCTCCTGCAGTGGCGTGACATTGACACACTTGCACATTAGGATTCCCACTGGCAGTGTCAACTGATCCAAGCACTCCTTTACTTTTCTCTGTGTGTGGAAAGCATAGTGGGTCGGGAGGTAGCAACTGAGCTGACTTTACATCTGGTTGTTGATCATTAGCTTCTGATGATTGAGACTTTTGTCCACCAAATGTTTTGGACAATGGTTTCCAGATCAATCCAAGCCACTACATTGTTAACCTAGTGAGAGAAAGCCAAACTCATACTGCTGTACCTGGATTCTGCAGTAAATAGGAGTAGAGGTTTTGACATGCTTGGGGCACAGTTCCATAACAAGACCTTAAGACAATTAAACGTTGTTCCTACTCTCTACATCCTCGACCTGTTTTCAGCCTCAGTCCTTTTGTAAGAACCAGATTTGTACATTATCTGATCTGACAGGTCATGAGGCTATTGTAGGGTCAGTTTGGGTCAAGTATGCTCCAGAAAGCATAGACCAAAAGTCTATGCAGTATAAAAGAACAGCAGAGTTTAGTAGGGTTTCCCTGTGCACACTGATAACCTTTCTGTTGTTGTGGTATGTTTTTTATGTAATTGCGACCTTCTAATTAGAGATCTGATTCTACATCAGCTGCATATTATAAATTTAACCTCCCAGTCCACATTTATCTTCCTTACACGTACACCATTCATAAAAGGCTGAACACAAGGAAAGCAGATGAGGTGCAACACATGTTTTTTGCACAATTGAACGGGCAATATCATACAACAAGACAACACACATCCTGCCAACTGATGCTCCTATACAAGTGTGCTAATCCCAATCAGTGGAAGCATGTTTTGTGTGTGTGTGTGTGTGTACGGAGGCCAGAGCTGGTCCTGCATCTCGCTTCACATCTGTCTGTTATTGTGACAGCACCATATGTCTATTTCTCTGTTCCTCTCTTTGACTCAACATCTAATTTCACCCCACATTCCCAACATCTTACAAGTACATCAACATCGTACTTGAATTTCTAAATAATCTACTTTTACTGGGGACGTTTACATGCATCCCAACATCGTCATAATGAGTCACATCCTGTTTTTGATCATATTTGGGAAATGATGTTTACATGACATGGAACATGGATGCAATGCATTATTTATCATGTTCCTGTATATGTGATCATAACATTATTCAGGATTTTGAGCAGTGTCTTTGACTCCTTGACATATCCATCATCTAACAGTTGATGGCTGCCTGAACAATGCTGCATTCTCTGCTGGATTTAGCTACTCCAGGCAGCTGTTGCTAAGAAAACAAGTCCTCAAAAATTTAACAACCAAATATGCTGTCAACACTATGTTTGAGGTTTGGTTAGGTTTAGGCACAAAAATGACTGGGTTAGGTTTAAGAAAATATCATGGCAAGTACTTTGTTAAGGTTAGGGAAAGGTTGTGGTTTAGTACGATACAACTCTTATGCTGTACAGGTGTCATAGATGCAAAAAACAGACCTCAGTTGAATTCCCAAGAGCACCATGGGCTCACTTGAGCGCTCCAAGGAGCACACCTTTTCATTGTCTGCAGGTCAGAGCGCCATGTGTGTCCTCCAGTATATGTGGTATCAGCTACAAAGGTTCACATTATCTCCGCAGAGCAATACTAGCAGGAGTCACTAGTACAGCTAAAAGGGCTGCAGTAAATGGGAATTGTGCATAAAAAGGAGGAAAAGTAAAAGCATCATATTACATCAAGTCAACAACACGCCTGTGCAGACATATTACATATGAAACCTGGATAAGGTGTTTACATACCACAGAATCCTTGTTTGTCTCAGAATGACTTAGCTACATTTGTACCTGATTTGGTTTAAGGACTTATCTCTATCTACGGTTCTGAAACCAGGATCAAGACTTCCCAAAAACCTGATCATAAACAGAATAGTAAGGTGCATGTATATTACCTAGCACTCTAGCACAAGGAGTCCCAGACCAGCCCTCATATTAAAGTCCTTACTACCTCTCTACCAGGCTGAAATAGACTACCCTAATTTAATACATTAATAAATCCTTGGTTAATAAGTCAATAACAACACCTTCCTAAAATTCAGTTGTTGATTGTGCTGTATTTTTTTTTTATATTATAGTCTCTTTTACCTCTGGACACGTCCTTAGGTGGTGAAATCTGAGATTACAAAAGTATTCGCTGAAAACAAGATTTAGATTCTTTTACTGACAGTGTGGTATTCACTGAAATGACAAAAAATATGTTGTAGTCATTTTTAGATCAAAGGACACATTTTTTCTTTTCATCCTATGTAGAAGATGATTCAAATAAAACAACAAAGTAATCCAGCAGAAAGCAGCTCACATGTATACGCCCCATTGGCTATTCAGTCTTTATGTTCTCAGTCTCAGTCTTGATATCCTCATCTCCATTCATCACCACCTCCCTCATTCATCCTCATTCCAATGTCCTGAGGTACTGATACAATACATCAAACACTTCTCCTATCACCAAATTAGGTAAAGTGGTATGACGCAAATTCACAATTGTTCATGATAACAGCGGACAGATGTTTCTCAAAAACACAGTGGATGCCACCTGCCTGCCTTATCACAGTCTGTAAAAAAAACTATCCTCTCATTATTATGTGACAGTGAGTTGATAAGGCTTCTAGCTGTCCATCCTCTGTCATGCGGACTACAGCTTATCTCCCGTATGGAGATTTAGTTTCCACCCTAAGCTGCTATACTTTCAACCTCTTGGTGGAGTGGTTGCTGGTCCTAATCTCTACTCACTCATCTACCCGAAGCTCATCTTAATGTTTCCCCTACTTTTCACTGGGCACGTCCATCCTCACGTTTATCTTCTCACCCACACAGGAGGCATGAAACATGGGTAGATTACATGTGAAGAAGAAGAAAGGACATGGATAAAAGAAACCTGTGGAGCAAAAGTCAATTTATTTATGTACTATATAGGCATGATAAACATGTTTCATAATTTTTAATGGCTAATGAACAATTAATCTTTTGTGCCATTAGACTTCATTAAGTTTCATGTTCATGTCACAATGCTTCTATAGTTAACACAGAACAGCTGTAATGTTGATTAACATGTACAAAGTGAAGGTGGGCCGCTCTCAGGCTGCGTTCTTGTCTCTACTTGTGTTCTCCGGGACTTGCAAAATGTCATCAGTCATGTGTGTGTGAAGATTCTCAGTCATCCAGGTCATGGTATATCCAGAAGGGCTAAGTCGAGGGCAACTGGACTTGCTTTAAAATCCTCTCATCCAAAAGGTTTCTTCAATGAACTGAAGAAGAGGCCTTTTGGATTGGAGGGGAAGCATCTTTAAAAATCTAACGCAAGTCCAGTTGCCCTTCTGGATATGTCAGTCATGGCCAAGAAATGTTCAAGTTCAAAGTCCACATTTAACAAAAAAAGTCAAGTGCCTGGAGGTTTTCTTAAGCTACGAATGGTCTTATCCCAATAAGTCCTTTGAAAATGTACACAGATGCTATAATCTTGCCACACTCCAGTAAAAATGTATAATTTCCTTTTAATTTAAAAAAAAAAACAGACGCATGGTTGTGTATGATACTGGATTTGATTTTATTGTAAATATACGTGAGTGTGAGGATAACAGGTGTACAGTTGTGTTGTAGTGTGAAGCCATTTTGACATGTCACAGTAGATAAAGCTCAGGTGTAAATAATAAAATGAATAATGGCTGAATTCCTTTTCGCTGCTTCAGTTTCAGGTTCCTGGCACTGAACATGCTGGTTCACTGTCACACTGTCATGGCACTGGGACATATGAACAGAACAGAGACATTATTAAAGTTATTACTAACACCTGCGCTTTTCTTACAATGACAAGTCAAAGTGTCTGCTGTCAAAAAGGCCTATTATAGTCTCTCTATATATACTCTGTATTGTGAAAGGCCTTCTGTCTCACCAGCTGCCTCCCACCTCCTAATCACTTTCAAGCTATTTGTCCATGATGAGCCCTGGACCTCATTAAACCACTTTCATCCCTACTGACCAGCAGTCACAAAACACTGCTTCTATACTGACGAGCCAATAACGATGCGGAGGCGAGCCTCTCTAACTTTCCAGTTCCAAGGAACACAGGTCTGTTCCACCAAGCACCTAAGCACCATGGCTGCTCATTAACAGCCACAAGGCATCACTGCCACTGTAATCAATTAAAACATCTCCACTGAGCCCGATCCACTTAACTTCATCATTTTACTCCTTTGAATCCTCCGCAGAGAAAGGAGAGCACAAGAACAGCTGGGACTAAAGAGAAGATTAGAATAAAATCATCTTGTAATAAATTGATATATTGAAATCTATACTATATACTACTAGATAGGCCTCCTCATTTATTTGTAGTAATAACAACAATAATAAGAAAATAAAAATAATAACAAAAAAATATTGATCAGGGCATAAATTTTAACTGTGTCCCTGCAGCATCAGGCAGCGTGGCCGTATTGCTACTGTTAGATGATTGTATGCTTGTATCTGGACTTTTTATGATTGCTTATCCTGCCTGTGCCAAAGCCAGAACAGCCATGTCTGATTTACTGATGATATTATTCTTCTGTAAGTATTTCAAAAGCAGTATACACTATATATATATGGGTGCATGCTCCTGAATGCAGTTTCATATTTGCACAAGATTTCAAACTCTCAGCACAAAGCAAGCTGTCTAATGAAATGCAAAGCTGGTAGTGATATAAAACTGCCACAACCAACAAGGAAGCAGTAACATAAAGAGTTAAAAAAAAAAAAAAAAAAAAAAAAGCAGGATGCAAGTATTGAACAGACCATCTGTTATCTTGCATTTTAGAAAAAAATCACACAAGACAGCTGTAAACTAGTACAAACAAATTTAAAACTACAGGGCTGTTTGCTCAGCCCCATCTGCATTGATGAAACAGTTTTATCAAAGTGTATGAGGTATAAAAGACTCATCTGCTGTATCACAGGAAGAGTATTATTAAATTTTCCCATTTTAAAAAAGAGGGGGGGGGGGGGGTGAATTCCCAAAAAGTCAAGGCACACTCCTTCGTCAAGGTAAAAAAGTTACCAGTGAAACTCTACTGGAGGGATGAACCCCATTCTTTATTTGGTGTTTTGATGATGGTAGTGGAGAACGCTGTGTAACATGGTGACTGTGAACTGTGACTGTGCAGCATCTGCAGTAATGTGGGCGTTGTACCGGACCATTGTGGTGAAGACAGAGCTGAGTCGGAAGGTAAAGCTCGCAATTTACCAGTCGGTCTACATTCCAGCCCTCACCTATAGTCACGAGCTTTGGGTAGTGACTGAAAGAATGAGATCATGGATACAACCGGCTAAAATGAGTTTCCTCCAGAGAGTGTCTGGGCTCAGCTTTGGAGTAGCGCTGCTGCTCCTTCGCATTGAAAGTAGCCAGCTGAGGTGATTTGGGCACCTGGTTAGGATGCCTCGGGGTCGCCCAAGGAGATGACTCTGAGGCAGACCCAGAACATGCTGGAGGGATTACATATCTCTCCTGGCCTGGGAACACCTTGGGATCCCCCAGGAGGAGCTGGAGGGTGTTGCCAAGATGAAGGATGTCTGAGTTTCCTTACTCAATCTGATACCACGCGACCTATAGTACATGATTCACAATATTTTCATCACTACAAACTATTCAGTGACCATATGGGAGTGACAGTGTGGATGCATCTGCATTCAGGGGCGTCATGCAGTCATTTTTTTGAGGGGGCACAGTTTCACGCATTATGTTAGTGTTCACACCAAATCAAGTTGTTACCAGTAAATATCTGCTTTGGCTTCTATGTTTGTGATCAAACCTCCCTCTATCAGTAACTATGTAGAACTGTGATTTAATAACACTTATTATTAACACTATATTGCATTTAATAGCAATATTGAACAAGGAAATGTTAGCAAAAGATTGAGCTGAGATTAGTTGTTCATACCTCACAACCGCAATTACCAACAATTCTGCACTTCCACAGAAGAGCAGCTGTTAAATACAAATAAAAACATACAGAAAGGTGACTTTTGTTTATATACTATGTTATTAAAGCTAATAAAAGCAGTTATTATATAAATATTATATTTATATAAATAGAATTTAACAATTTCTAAAGCCATCCAATCTCAAATATTTGAGGGAGCACACCTTCACCACTCATTCATTAAGGTTTCCCTTTAATTTGTCACATATGTATATGTTTTATGTATGATTTCTCACAGGACCAAATAAAATAGTAAAAAACGCAACAATTATTGTAGATAAATAATCTGTGATGAAATATCTAACTCTCGAATCATGTCATTGTTATTTCTCTATTTGTTTTACAGCATGTTTTCTTTTTTAACTTAGATTTTGAGAAAGCACTGATTGGTATAAATTCAGGAAATTAAGAATACCGGTTATTTCAAACCCAACTAAATATATACAAAGATATATACACATACACATACAATACATGATTCTACACTTGGGTCCATTTGACATATTCTTTGAGTGAATTAGAGACTTTTAAATACATATACAATTACTGGCTACTAATAATGTGCACTCTAGACTAAATTTAGTTTAGTTTTATTTAACTGGCCTACAACTAAATGAGATAAAATTGTGTCCAAGAAGGGAACACAATGAACATACATTAACAACAAGAGGCAGAAACTTCGGACAGAAAGATCATACTCCCAGTGACCATGAGGTGAGATTGATGAAGGTGTAGAGAGATCCAGGCTATCGTTGATCTATTTTCATGCACCGTGACTCAGCTACAAGTCCAACTGGAGCCACAGCCACAAGGTCTATCTCTCCTCCTCCCTGCCTCCCTCCCTGTTCTTCTCACCCAGCCACTACATTTCCTCCCTCCCCTCATTCTCTCAGTCACTCTCCCTATCTCCTTCCTCTCTGTCTCTGTCTTCCGCTGTCACTCCTCGTCTCCCTCTCTGTCACCACATCTGTCTTTTGCCCACTCCCTTTCTGTGAATCACTCAGCCCCTTTTAGCTCTTCTGCTGACTGCTCCCATTGATCTTGATCTGCTCTCTGTTCCCCGTCTCTCAGTTCCTCCTCATTTTCCATCATATTCCTCAAATTCCATTTCCCCTCTGTTGCATCACTGCACTTCATCCATCTCATCATTGGTCATCACTCCATTTTATCAGCAAGTGTCTCCCACTGACTCCTCACCCATCACGCAACTCAAAACCCAACTCTCTCACTCTCTCTCTGGCTCACAAACATATACACACAGGCACACAAACACACACTTGTTCTTGTGTTCGCACATACTGATCCTTTAACACTTCAAGGCTTTCCATTCCTCAGAGAGGAGCACTAATCTATGTACGCTCTCCCTTACCACTTACATAATGCACAACTTTAAACAATTACAAAACCTTACTTTTTTTCTCTTTTATATCCATTATCATAATCAGTGCAGTGTTCGTATCAATAAAACAGCCGTTCTTGCCCGTAGCACTGTGTGAAATTAAGAGAAATCAGTTGAATGGATTTATGTGTGTGATGTCACAGTGATATAAATGCACACTTCGTTTTTATGGCAGCCCACATTGCACAGAGTGAAGGGAACAAGATTTATTGAGATATAAATCTCTCTTAATCTTCCAACACTATACACATAACACATACTGTATATTCTCACACATCAGAAGAAGAAAAGCTGAGGGAAGTTTAATCATACCAGCATGTTTTGCTCTCCTCTAACGTTCTCCACTCACAGTAATGTCTGACAAAAAAAAAGATGAAACCAGTTTCAACTCCTGAAACCAAACTATACACTGTACTTTAAAGGCGTACTGTGCTGGATTTTCCTAAAAACAATGTATAGGCTCATACAAAAATAATCCCTTTCAATCATCACCTATGACCGAGTAGAAGTGTGTGGCAGTGTACGTATCCACAGAGGCTCGGCACTCTGTCAGTATTTTGCTGTGTTTACGATGTCTCTGGGCGTCAACCTTTGGGCAGTGGGTGTGTAGCCCCCAGCCAATAACAGCACGTAGGCTGTGAGGTCAGGACTGGTAGTGTAGTGACAGGTTACATTGCTGTTTTTTTATGTGCATCAGTGTTTTCCCTGCTTCTCTGTCTCTCTCCTCTGCTGTCTGTGTGTTGTCTGCGGGGCTGAGCTCCACACACACACACACACACACACACACACACAGTAGAGAGGCCACAGAGGACAGGATAAGCCTGTGCTTCGGCTGCATTCACACAAAATTGGACAATGCAGCACCTTCCTGCAGGTTTGAATGCTGTGTTTACAAACACCAACCGACAAATCCTGCATAGTGTGCCTTTAATGCAGAAAATACAGTATGTTGCCTTTTCTCCCTCTGCAGATCAGTGCCCAAAGCTTGACAGAGAGCTGTGTTTTGCTGAAGTAAATGAACAGTGATGAGCTGATCACACAGACAGAAAGATCAATGTGTCTGCAGGACAACACATCCTCATAATTAAACAGTATAGGTCTAAACCTCAGCTGGCAAAAAACAGCCTATAGTTACATGTATGCCATCTAGCAGCTGTAGTAATGCACTCCAGAACGACCCATAGGACTATAATATGTCATCACTGTTAAAAAATAATTATGTTTTATGGTGTGACATCGCTGTGGTTAAGGTCTGGTTAGGTTTAGGCACAAAAACCACTTGGTTAGAGTTAGGAGAAGATCATGGTTTGGGTTAAAATGATCACATCGTCATGGCAACAGTAAACACCAATGTCCCAACTCACAGTTGGAAGCATGACACTCATGGTTGGAAATGGGAAGTGAACAGTGGTCATTTTGCCATCTAACTACTGTATCTAGCCATCCACCCAACCTGCCTCCTCCTCATAAGGCAAAATCATCTTATCAAGTAACCTTATATTGTTGTCATATTGAACTGCGTCACTTCCTCAGGTCATAATTACTATGGCTGTTACATGGCGTAAACATAACTAAATTTTTCATTTTTGCTGGCCTGAATGTTAGACCTATACTGTCGTTTTTCTTGTGAGGACAGACTGCAGCAGGAATGATGAAGGAAAGGAGGCCAAGAGTGCCTGTGAGCTTGTTTCTGTTTATCTTCCTCACATGTACACCATCCATAAAAAGCTGAACCCAAGGAGAGCAGATGAGATGCAACACATTTTTTTTGTTGCACAATTGAACGGGCAATATCATACAACAAGACAACAAGCATCCTGCCAAATGATGCTCCTATATAAGTGTGCAAATCCCAGTCAGTGAAAGCATGTTTTGTGCTCCATGAATGCATCAACTTTACAAAATTGTGCGTGCGTGCTGCATGTGTGTGTGCTTTTCTTATTTTGTAAGGGTCATTACAAGGGTTTTTGTTTTTAACAGATTTTTACCAAAAAGTTTAAACAGTTTAAGGTGATTTTCCCCTGGGTTTTATGTCCATCATGTGGTGGTTGTGTTTCCTGCTGCAAGAATGAAAATATTCTGGTAATATAAAATGAAGAAAAAAGCAGAGAGAAAATGCAAATGAGCTGCTGATTATCCACCAGAGTCCCTCTAAGTTTTTTAAAGAAATGTTTAAATTTGTTTTTACAATGTAAATGGTGTTTTTGAAGGAAAATTTGGATGGCACCACAGCACAAATATCTGGGAGACAGGTACGGAGTGATCTGCCAGCTCTAACATGTAAAGACCGGACAGTTAAGAGAGACATAAAAGTGTGATGGAGTCCGTGTTTCAATAGTTGGTATCTATCAATATAACAATAAACAGTATGTTAATATAAAGATAAAAGAAACTATGGTTACAAGGCTGTTTCTGGTCACAAACATGTAGTTGTACACATATGATTTGCGCATTTGTGTTTTCACACGTGCAATAACAGATATACATTCACTTAAATTGACTTTATTCACTTCAAATCACTTTTGGCAAACATAATTTATTAAAATGTTTAATTTATATGATGAATTTATTCATTCAAATACTCATGAATACTTTTCAGCATGAATGCTTTTGCATTTCAGCAACACAGTCAAAGCCTGTGTCTGTGGGAAGCACTGCTCTCATATTTGAATATGAATAATGCTTACATTTTGCTTTAATGTGCCTCTAAGTGATCCTTTTGAAACACAAGGACTCTAGAGTGAAGTGAAAAACCATTATTACATATAGAGGTAAAAGAAAATATCAAAACCAATTAATACTCTCTAAAGGGCCAAGGACACATTCTGAGGGTATATGGGTAAAATCACTTTTAATTAATTTCAACAGTCACTCCTTTGTTAAAAGCTTTGTTTCCCCTAACTTAATACACAACCAGCAGCTGGTTAAGAGCCCAATGGAACAGCATGTGGTCTGCTATGAGTTTTATCTTTCAATAAGTTGATGTGGTTGTGGTTCTTTTTGTGGTGGATAGACATGTTGGTAGATAAACTACACATCCAGTAAGTAACCTCTTTAAATGATTTTTTAATTTTTTCCTGACGGCAACATCATTCCATCCACTTTTCTTCTGGTCTAAAGAGCAGTAGGGTAAGCAGAGAGGGCAGCTCCAGTGAATCAGAAATTAGGCTAACCAGACTTGAAGCTTGAGGAGGATTATTTTCTCATTCTGCTGAAGTTCATGGGATAGTGTGTATTTTGAAAATGAGTCAAAATGTGATTCTGACAGTGTATTAGAGAAAGTTTAAATATGAATCCACTGGCAAATACCTGGACCTGAAAATGGACCTGACTTGAACCAAGTGGGAGGAGAGGCAGTGGAAAGGTTTTGTCAGTAATAATTACGCAGAGCAGTTTAATCTTGGTGTCAAGGATTAGTGGATTCCAAGATGCAGGTTATTGTTTGCCCATCTGTCAACAAGTACACAACAGATCTTTTCTTCAAATTCCATTCTTCACCTATAAAAGTATAAAAAAACTGCTGCAGCCCTAACAAAAAGAGACAACCAACGGCAGACACAAAAACACACTCTAAAACATTTCAAGCACCGCTAGTTCCCGCTCTAGATCAATATTTCTTCTGATGGGTAATATGTATGACTGCAGTCAGGGAATTGACTTCTCTTTGATAAAAACAAACATCCAGAGGAGGTCACAATGTGCCCTTTGGTTCAAGGGGACAGAGAGAATCAAATAAATGTTTGGCTGCGCATTTTTATGGCATGTTTTGGTCAACGCTCTCGTCTGAAAAAAGATAGAAAGCAGCAACGTACTTTCAACATGATGTCATCAGTCACCAGAAAAATAATAACATAAGGATATCAGCATGGAAAAAAGACAAGATTGCTTCTCCATGTGTATGAAGTCTGAGCTGAACCGTTCTGCTAAATACTGTCACTTTGTTTTCTGAGAGCCTCAAGCTGCACTTTCCTTCATGACTGCAACACAAAATCTGTTGTTTACCATATTAAATAAAACAGAAAAATGTTAGTTAAATGTTTACTTGGTGCTGGTTATTAAAACAGGCCTTAGATCCACTATTGCAGTACACCTACTGCAGAAACAGTAAGTTTAGTGACAATGAAATGTTAAACAGGTTTTGCTGCAGCAGCAATGACATTCCAACAACATTTAGCCACATCAGACACTCAAATACATATAAATACATGTCAAATATATGATTTCACTCACAACACTGAGGGTAACACAATTTCTTTTTTGACAACTTCAATAAAAAGATCAGGAAGAAAAAGATAGTATGTGTGTGTGTTATTTTTATCTTTTCAGGATACTCAAAGATGCTTTACAAAGGAAACAACAAAAAGAAATAATGTCCATGAGTAAAGTGAATGTAGTATAAGGGAGTAGGAGAGTACAGTTAGTTAGAAATTATAAGCAGTTTTGAAGAGGTGTGTTTTGAGGGATTGCTTGAAAGTGGAGAGTGAGGATGAGTCACTAATGTTTCATGGGAGTGAGTTCCAGAGGGTGGGAGCGGCATCAGAGGAGGCCCTGCTACAATGTAGCATGTAGCATTTCTCACAGGTGGTTATATGACCGTAACACATATCTAATCTGATTTTTTTTTGGATGTCTTTGTTTTTGTATTTGTTTTGGTAAATACAGTATAATAGGGATTTTGTTGTGTGAACTACGTATATGCTATCTTGTTACTATTTTGCTAATGAAATAGGCCACTCATACTGTGGTATTTGTAAAATGTGAGCAATTAATTCTTTCTCCAAAGAAAACCAGTGTGTAGAAGCAGCCAGCGTAGAAGACATGCACATATACGGAGAAAACATCCAAAAAAAATGTAGTCATTTGTCTTTTGTTGCAATTGCATTTATGCGTTTGTGTATGCCTTTATATCTTCATTATTTTTTCAGTGTTTTTGTGTATCTCTATAATTCTTTAACTTCATTTCTCGAACATATTTTCAATATATTGCTTTCGTGTTGAACTGCTTGCACAATGTTGGGTTGGTGGAAAGGTTTTGTCAGTGATAATTACGCAGAGCAGTTTAATCCTGGTGTCAAGGATTAGTGGATTCCAAGATGCAGGTTATTGTTTGCCTATCTGTCAACAAGTACACAAACAGATCTTTCCTTCAAATTCCATTCTTCACCTATAAAAGTATAAGGAAACTGCTGCAGCCCTATTAAAAAGAGACAACCAACGGCAGACACAAAAACACACTCTGAAAACATTTCAAGCACCGCTAGTTCCCGCTCTAGATCAATATTTCTTCTGATGGGTAATATGTATGACTGCAGTCAGGGAATTGACTTCTCTTTGATAAAAACAAACATCCAGAGGAGGTCACAATGTGCCCTTTGGGTCAAGGGGACAGAGAGAATCAAATAAAAGTTTGGCTGCGCATTTTTATGGCATATTTTGGTCAACGCTCTCGTCTGAAAAAAGATAGAAAGCAGCAACGTACTTTCAACATGATGTCATCAGTCACCAGAAAAATAATAACATAAGGATATCAGCATGGAAAAAAGACAAGATTGCTTCTCCATGTGTATGAAGTCTGGGCTGAACCGTTCTGCTAAATACTGTCACTTTGTTTTCTGAGAGCCTCAAGCTGCACTTTCCTTCATGACTGCAACACAAAATCTGTTGTTTACCATATTAAATAAAACAGAAAAAATGTTAGTTAAATGTTTACTTGGTGCTGGTTATTAAAACAGGCCTTAGATCCACTATTGCAGTACACCTACTGCAGAAACAGTAAGTTTAGTGACAATGAAATGTCCTTTTTGCTGCAGCAGCAATGACATTCCAACAACATTTAGCCACATCAGACACTCAAATACATATAAATACATGTCAAATATATGATTTCACTCACAACACTGAGGGTAACACAATTTCTTTTTTGACAACTTTACAATAAAAAGATCAGGAAGAAGAAGATAGTATGTGTGTGTGTTATTTTTATCTTGATTATTGTGATTTTGTGTATCTCTATAATTCTTTAACTTTATTTCTTGATTTTCAATATATTGCTTTTAAACTGCTTGCACAATGTTGGGTTACTATATATTTTTTATTTTATCTGGCTTGGAGATGTGCTCTAACTCTGGGGTTGTAGCCACACCCCAAGGAGGGGAAAAAAAACTATGTATTCAGTGACACCTAAGTCAGTTTGATGCCTCTGTACCTGAAGAAGAGCCAATCTGGACTAAAACCCTGTACTCTTTTTGATATGTAATAAATTGGATTATTTTTAGGGGACCATTTTACAGTGTTGTGAGTCTTTGCAAGACACAGAGCTCTCCAAAGAAAAAAAAAACATCTACAACCTTCATAAGATGTTGACAGTGCACATACAGTATGTCTAACAATCTGCTTCTGATTGCTATTAAAACAAAGCCCAGTACAGTGTTCTCTTTAAGATCAAAAATAGCAACAATTTCAGATTACTGTACCACAAGGAGTCACTATGGTTCAATTCATAGGGGCTCTAAAACTCATTGTTTTCTTTTATGGTGCAAAATGGTTTACAGCTCCAGTAATTAGTAAGTGGAGAAAAATATTTAAATTAGTTGAATCACGATGCCAATTTAACTTTGGCTAAACAGTGCAGTGAAATGATCCTCGCCACTGAAGGAGAGAGAGAGAGAGAAGGTCATTTGAACTTTGGGGAGCAAAGAGAAAGATTAGAATCAAGGTTGTGTGAAGTGATGACTCAGTTGCCCTTGGTAAGCCAGAGATGGGTGAGATAATGCAGCAATTTACAGTCCAAGTAGCCACAGTCAGCCAATGGGCAAGTGCCATGAGAGAAGGAGATAAGGGTGACATGGAAAAAATTGAAGACACTGTACTGCCACATTAAATCATTAAGCAAGGGTCTCAAACTCCCAGCATGCGAGCCAGACACAGCCCCCCACACAATTTCATATGGCCCAGTACTTGATATCAAATGACAGTGAAATCTGGCCCCTAAGTTCTCTCATGTAAATGAGTCATTGCAAACAAACACTCATACTCACTCAACATTGGCATGCTAACTGCAGGACACCATACTCTTTTCTTTAAATCCATGGGATAAAACAACCCTTCTTTAATTCAAAATTCCAGAGACATGGTTGAGTGCCTCACCCAGGACCCACACAAACTGACCTCTTTGCCCAAGTCGGGGTCTGACAGCATGACTCATTGAGTCTCTCTGTGTTTCTGAGCCAAATCTGAATTTCAGGTGAATTAAATGTCTAATTATTATGCAAATGTAATGTTGTTTGTCATACAAATGCATAAAGAATGGTATAACTTTGATAACTGTGCGGTAATCTATATATGGGATATTAAATTTGATTTTATTACAATTTTACAACATGTGACAATACTGCCCCCGCAAAAATGTTTAAAACACACCCAAAACTCTGCCTGTCTTGTCCAAGCTTATAAAATCAAAGCTCAGAGGGATGTCCCTTTGAGCTGGTCTCCAAAAGGCTCATGAGTTAAGACCCTTCTTCGTTTAAGATGTCTCTTTTCTTTGTTTATCGACCAAGTATGCGCATATTTTAATCTGTCATTGAAAGAAGTTCAGTTTGTTTGTGTTTTATTTGTAACGAGTATTGTTTGACCCTTGCAATCACACCGATCCACATGAAGTCTTACCCTAACCGAAATAAACATTGAGTGTAGTCAGATTAAACTTTATTGGGCATTAAACTAAGATTACAAGAAGCCAGTGAAAGCCTGAATCCCAAAACTGGCTCACATTGCTCTGGAGAAGACAGCAACACCCAGCCAGATCTCTGGTCGTCTGCCAAGACTAGACAGACACACAGGCTGAAATAACCCTCTGTCAGGCTCATTAGCTTGGAAGCTCAGCCAACAGCGAAGGCTTTTCACGGCTCAGTCTAAAACAAGGCTGGACCCCACTTCACCAGTGATTCACCACCACTGAAAAGACTCATCCACAGCACGGCCCAAGCCGGGATACACCAACTATCTAAGCCTGCTCAACACTGCAGTAATTTCTAGCTCAACCCAAAACAACACCGGACCTGCCGAGACAACATCTCTGCAGTGACAAATCTTCAATACAGTAGGTATAAAATGGCTTTTGTGATCAAGGGCTGATAATGAATAATGTTAAAATTAAGAAGTTAATTTCTTTAGAGAAGTACATTAGCTTTCTTTAGCATTCCTTGTTGCTATATGTTAGCCTCAAGTCACACACTTTGAGGCACTATTTTTAAATGTTTTTTTTTTTTTATTTCTATTATCATTTAATGTCCTTATTATTCTTTTTATTTATTATTGTGTGCTTTATCATGTATCCAAGACGTTTAGCTATTAATAAATGTCTCAATTTATCTTAAGAAGTCGTTGTGGTTTCTTTGAGCACAGCAGACAGAGGTCACTGTTATGAGACTGATTAATTGATCAAATTGAGAATTAAAGGGTTTAATGTTTCCTCTGGACATTAAAGCTTTACCTTCAAGGAACTGGTGCCCACGGTATTAATGACCATGTCGAAGTGACAGAAGAGTTATTTAGTGCAAGGCCATACCACAGCCAAGGATATATTTTAGCAGTTGTGTGACACAATTGAGCACACTGGTCCATCATGGAAGTTGCTCCTAGGAATAACCACAGACGGCGCACCATCAATGACAGGGAGGAGAAATGGACTGGTAGTGCTTGTTCAAAGAAAATTGGAGAAGGAAGGTACAGATTTGGTGATTGCTCTGCACTTTGACAATGTGATGTCTGTCATTGCGAAATGCATCAATTACATAAGATCCAGGAGCGTAGAGCACCACCAGTTCCATGCTTTTTCGGCATGCCGATGTTCTGTGCTTCACAGAGGTAAATTGGCTCAGTGGGGGAATGTCCTGAAGAGGTTTTTTGAGTTGAGAACAGAAGTAAAGACCTTCATGGAGGAGGGCAGGATGGCTCTTTCTGAGCTTGATGATCCCAAATGGCTGATGGACCTAGCTTTTCTAGTTGACATCACAGAGGAGGTGAACACACTCAATCTGAAGTTACAGGGCCCAAGCCAGCTTGTCACTGCAGCTTTTGAAAATGTCAAAGCATTCTCCACAATGAAAAGCCCAGCTCTCTGAAAAAAACTCTGCCATTTCCCAGCATGCAGGTCTGTTGTTGAGGAGGTTACAGCATTCAGCGGTGAGAAATATGTTGATGCCATTGAGAAGCTACAGCAGGAATTTGACCAGCAGTTTGCAGACTTCAAGACACACAGTGACACTTTCCAAATTCTTGTACACCCCTTCTCCTTCAATGTATATATATATATATATATATATATACACACATATATATCACTCTGATTTCTGTCTGTGAGATTGTTGCCTCTATCTTAATACTGTAGCTCCTCAAAAACTTAATTGTTAATTAGGTTGATTTTCTACCATACCCACTTGGTCCCCCCCCAATGTCTGAAGATTTCGCTCTTGATTGATGTCCGTCACTGATGACACTGTATATCCAAGACTGGAAAAAAGATACAAGATAACACAAACTATTGTATTCCTAGAATTAGGACAAAATGACTTTGTAAAAGTATCCTTATCATATATATTTAATATCAAACCGGTTATATATTATGGTGTTGTCTTGTGTTTTTGGAGGTAGGCTATTGTAGATTGTATGGGTAATGAGTGGACTGCATTCTTTTGAGATGTGTTTTAAACATTTGTTTGATATGTGTGGGTCTTTCTGTTTGTGTGTCACCTCTATAGTTAAGGTTCCTAAGAAGAAATTAGGTTTCTTAATTGAATTGAATTTACACGTTTTTCCTTTTCTGCTCATCCCCTGTGCACATACACACATGTATATCTATGTGTATGATATACATACAACCTTAAAAGAAAGAATAGCTGCATATGTAAACTCATTTTTGAATATTCATTTTGTAGTTGGAGAAAGACACATGAATAATATTGCTTGAATAATGAACTGTTTATTGTTTTTATATGTTTAAGTGTTTTATATTAATGTTCTATATATTGGATATAAGTAGGTAAAGGTTGTTTAGCGAAATGGCATAGTTAAAAAATGTAATAATTCTGTTTGCTATGTGTATGGCATTTCTCCCCTTTCAACTCATTGTCATTGACCACATCACGACAAGAATGCATTTCCGTTTGAAAATTGCTTCTGCAATATGGAACGTATGACATGCTAGACCTTTTTTTGAAGTAACAATGGCCCAAGGCTGTTTTATAATTGTTAGGGTATGAAAGAAATGAGAAGTTGGAGTGGTGAAAGATGACGAAAAGAAGAAAGCCAAAGCTGACTGGCTGACACAGGCAAACCTCACTTCAATTTCTTAGGACCTCAGAGAAGGGCAGTGTACTGGAAAGAAAGGGGAAAAAATACTGAGAACATTTAAATGCACACTGACGCTTTGTTTGCCAGAAGTAAATTTAAAAAAGGTAAGTTTTCAATTACAGCATTTCCATGGTTCAAAGTAATAGGGTTTCCCTTTAGAACCGTTAACACGATTCATTCAATTAAGGAACTAACATCAAAAATCACCTTTCTCAGAACTTGTCCTCACATCACTGTGTCTGATGACCTTTATGATATGCACAGTTTGAAAAACAATGCAAAAGTTGTAACTTTAAAAAGCTCCAGGGCAATGGAAAGGAAAATATAAAAAGACTAAACATATGCATAAATCTTAAGAAATAAGCTTGAGCATCTACTGGGTAATATTGGATTGAAGAATCCCCAACAATCATTGATCTTAAAGATAAACAAAGCCGGTCTTTGTCTCAAGTCAAAATGATGGTTAACCATGTTTGATTGTTTAAAAAAAAGCATAAAGACTGCAGCTTTTGAATGAGAAAGAATCTATAGGGGATCATTTGAGAAAATATTTGCTAAAACACTCAAAAGCACATTTAACAAAGTACAGTTTGTTATAATTGTACATGCCATTTGATTTCAAAGCATGGCTCAGTCTCCTGTGTCAAGGTGAAGACACTTGAAATTAGGCTTTATTTTGATCCCTTACCCTTAAAACAACAGATGAAGTTGACTGGATGGACTGTGTCATTCTTGATGTTGACGTCAGCTTTTACAAACATCAACGATGTTGCGAGATTGGCTTTTTAGCACTTACAATATTGCCAAAATATCACATTTAATCAAAACCAAACTGGAAGACACTTCTATAACCTGTAGAACAGACCAACTACGGAGAACACTGAACACTGCTTTCAGACTTTTGATAGGGATTCAGAACAGCGAGCTCATTTATATATGGAAACAAAATAGGGTCAAAAGTATTGTAGCTGTGTACCATCATATTTGAATATGTGAAAACATTTTGTATGAATACATTCAAATATGTGAATGTGTAAAAACGTTTTGAGCAAATGAATTCAAATGTTGTGTAAAAAATATCTGAACAAATAGAATTGAATCCGTAAGATCTGTAGCTGTGTATGACATTTTGTGAACAAATATATTTATAATAAAGATTTGAACAAATAATTTCCAATGTGTGAGTGCATAAAGAAGAGGGTTGCACAAAGGTTTGCAGTTACACATCAAAGGTTTGCAGTTACAAAAAAGGTTTGCAGTTACAAAAAAGGTTTGTAGTTACACATCAGGTTTGCAGTGTCACATCTATCTGTTTGTGGGTGAAAAAAGTTCACACAGAACTCAGTTGTATGTGTGAATCCCAAGTTTATAGCTACAAATCAAATCTACGAGTACCCTTTTCCCACATTTGATGCTTCCTCCTGAATAGTCAATGCCGATGCCGATAGAAGGAGCCAACATGTCTTTGTCGTAGTTACGGTTTTTAAAAAACTGTCCTGAATTGCAGTTGGAAACGGGAAGCGAACAGTGGTCTCCTGCAACAAGGTCCACTAAGTCCACTTTTTGCAAGTAAGTATCTAACCAGCCACCCAACCTTCCTACTCCGAACATGGAAATTTGTCGCTTTCAGCCGCTAGATGGTGTCTGTCAAATGTAACTATAGGTTGTTTTTGGCGAATGACATTACAACCTTTTGTGCTGTTTTTCTTGGGAGGACAGGTTAATTTTCTTCTGATGTTTGCCATGAAATGTTGATAGCCTATAAATACTAAATACTGGTTGGTTTGTATATTGACTGGTAAGCTCTGAGCTGTTCCTGGAGGACACACCCCTATGACTGCCTGGGTTGTGTGAACTTAAATTTTTGGTATTTTTAGAGAAATGTGTCAAAGAGATGATGTGAAAGAAAATGTGAAATTGAAATTCTTTT
Source organism: Scomberomorus guttatus (assembly GCA_038419695.1). Taxonomy (NCBI): domain Eukaryota; kingdom Metazoa; phylum Chordata; class Actinopteri; order Scombriformes; family Scombridae; genus Scomberomorus; species Scomberomorus guttatus. Next base: position 21,731,207 of record CM076449.1, on the reverse strand, counting down.
AGATTGATGCTGTGCTCCAGTTTAATTTAAGTTAAGCACCTGTTATTGTTCACTAGGTTTTTAATTGTTTGTTAATGCTGCCTGATTTTATATTTTAAAGATAGGGCTGGTCTTTCTGTCCTTCTGTAGGGTTTCCTGGTGGTAGCCAGTGGGTGCACTGCGGACAGTTTAATGAAGTCTGGCACCTGGATTTGCAGTGGAGTGTTTTTTGGTGGTTGATTGTTTGTGGTCACCTTTAGGTTGGGTGAGTGTTGTATTTTGGTTGTAGTGATTATTCCTTTTCCATATGCCTTTGGTACCACACTGTGCTGCCTCCTCCGACTTCTCTCCCTTCAGGCTCTCCTTAAAAAAACATAAAAAAAAGCTCCAAGCTTACCAATGATGAATTAAGGCATTGCATTGCATTGGCAAGGACATCAGCAGGATGAAGTTTCAAAGTTAAAGGTGTCAGTGGAATGTAATGATACCTTTAATTATAAATTTAAAAACCTCCCATTAGCTCCAGGCAATTATGTAGTGCGTAGTAGAATATTTATGATACTGGGCAAAGAACTCTTAGTATTTGCCTTGAGAAGGCAAGAGCTAGAATAAGCACAGATAATGGGTAATGGTGAAGTGCTCGCAAATGTGTTGAGCCTCAAATGTTTTTTTCATTAAAGAGTGTCATTTAACATAATTAATTATTAAGACACTGTGATGAGTACATATTCAATGAATGTATGTTAATCAAACGCCAAGGTAACAAACCATGTGCGCAGCAAGAGCGGAGGAAAGGAAGAGAGAGAGAGAAGCCCTTCAAGTGACACAAAAGGACAGTGACCATCACGATCCCCCTTCTGACATGCAATTAACCAGTGAAAGCTTTACACTGGTCTAAATCTCATCTCTAACACACACCAGTCTTTGGCCTCTTCTTAAAGCAGCAATAGATTCTCCGGATAGCGCTCATCTCATTCACACAAGATTTGTACAGTTGTGTCGGTATCAGTGTGTGAAATATAGTAGAATATATAGTGTAGGTGCAGTGTTAGGTAAGTCTGTCACTATGTGTGGGTGGAACGCAAGTAAGTATATAAAAATACAGTGCAGTGTATATGTTGTTGCCCTGATTAGGACTGGCATGCTTTCAGATTCTAAATGCAGTCCATTAAAAAATGTGCTTACCTCCCTCGGCTAAAGATCAGGTGCTGTGGGGCTGCAAACTGTGGAAATTTCTGCCACTGAAATCTCAGGATGCACATTTCTCAACATCAGTCCATTTTCTTCGGCAGTTGTGTGTAAATGTTCCCAGAAATGGTTGAATAAATAGACAGAAAATGGTAGATACTGGAAAAGCAACAATATGTACAACTTCAGTTTGACCCTGTGCATTAGAGAATGCTGTACATGTAAAAGTAATGCTTTTTTTTTCTGTGAAAATACACCTTGACTCATAATATTCATCTAAATGCATGTGCTGTGCTTTAATTGTTTCACAGGCAGTCTCTCTTCAGTGAGACCATTAACTAAGACAGTAATGTTGCTGCTGCTGCTGTTGGTGGATTTATTAAAAGGGTAAGCAGTGTGCCATCAGTCATTATCTGTCTCTCCTGCTGAGCAGTGATGTTCTTTATTCAGTATGTCTTAGGGTCCCTGAAGGCTGGTAAAGGCTGTTGGTCAGCACAGTTCTGACATGTCCCAGAGGAGAGGATGATGCAGGGTGCCGGGACCGGCACTCACTCAGCATTTCGGTCCTGCTGATGTCCATCTCTGCTATTTCCCTTTGGGATAATCTCAGCTATACCTATCCCATATCTAACATTAATTTATTGGAGGTTGTGCTAGTCCAAAAACTGATCCAATTATTATACCCAGTATGATATGGAAGATTTAGACTAGTGATGGGCTCTAGTCTTCAGTCTCCTTTGTTAAAACACAATGAGCCAAAACAAGTTTAACCTTAGCAGGTGTGCATTCCAAAATGATCCTCCTAGTGGTTGATGTAAGAGGTAAATGAGGTTTGTTGTGCAGGGCTGGTAATATAAAAAGGAATGTCACCTGAGCTTCATTTGGAACAAATCCCAAACTAAGAACAGGATAAGTTTGGGAAGTCTTCTGCCTGTCAGTCATGGACATAACAAGTCACAAATTTAAGAACAGGCAGCAACCAATTGTACATAATCAAAACTCTCATGTTACCAGTATTTAGTTTCTGTCAGGTGGTCATTTTAAATCCCGTTCATTGTCCTGTATTTACCCCTTTAGCATTTCTCAAGGGTATTGTTCCATATAGTTCAAGCTCTGCATGTCAGATTTTCTCATTTGGTTTTCTCTGTGTACATGACTGTTGTCCAATCCATTTGAACCACAGAAACTCATAAACAAATGACTTAGCACATGACCGGTCATGTATCTCTCTCTAACTGCACAGGTCACCCTGTGTTATTGCAGTAAACTGGGATGTCTAGACATCTTGCCTTCTCCTTATTTAAGTAAAGCACTACAGGCATAACGACTGACTTGGATAATCTCAATTTGTATCCTTCTATACATAACTGTTATGACAAAACAGTATTTCATTTGCACTTATTTCTGCTGGACACCGACTCTTCTTGCTTTGTTTAGCATACAGAAGTTATGCTTTGACCCTCAACTATTTTAGTACACTTGCAACAGCTGCTCTGAAAAGCAAATGAAACATGACATGCAGAGGAAAGGGGCTGTTTCTAGTTAGTCTATTTACTCAATGGTTGCCTTTGTCTAGCTGTCCATGCTAGTCTCAGATGAGGAGGACGGTAAAAAAAACCAAAATGAAATATTAGATTACTTTTGAAACAGTTGTATGCAAAAGTTTGGGCACCCCTTGACAACATATTTTGGTGATTTTTTAATTGAAAAGTTGTAAACACAGCCTCTCTAGAATATGGGACAAAAAAACTATATTTCCAGCAAACATTAATGTATAGTTACTTTTTATGTCATAAATAGAACAAAAATAAATAAATAAATAAATACATCATTGTGGCATGTGCAAAGGTTTGGACACCCTACATAGTCAGTACTTAGTAACACCCCCTCTGGCAGATATCACAGCTTGCAAACACTTTTTGTAGCCAGCTAAAAGTCTGTCACTTCTTGTATTTGGGATTTTCTCCCATTATTCCTTGCAAAAAGCTTCTAGTTCTGCAATATTCTTGGGCTGTCTTGTATGTGCAGCTCTTTTAAGATCTACCCACAGATTTTCAATTATGTTTAAGCCAGGGGACTGCAAGGGGCATTACAAAACTTTCAGCTTGCATCTCTTGAGGTAGTCCATGGTGGATTTTGAAGTACGTTCAGGATAATTATCCTGTTGTAGAAGCAATCCTCTTTTCTGCTTCAGTTTTTTTTTTACAGACGATGGGATGTTTGCTTCCACAATTTGCTGGTATTCCGCGGAATCCTTCACCTGTGCAATGTTTCCTGTGCCACCGGCTGCAACACAACCCCAAAGCATGATAGATCCACCCCCATTCTTAACTGTTGGCAAGGTGGTCTTTTCATGAAATGCTGCTCCTTTAATTCTCCAAACCTACCTTTGCTGATTGTGGCCAAAGAGTTCTTTTTTAACTTCATCAGTCCACAGCACTTGTTTCCAAAACGCATCAGGCTTCTGTAGATGTTCCATTGAATACTTCTGACGTTGGATATTATGGTGAGGACACGGGTTTCTACCAACTCTTCCATGAAGCTCTTGTTTGTGCAAGCATCGTTGCAGTGGAACAGTGCACCACCACTCCTGAGTCTGCTAAATCTCTCTGCAGTTTTTTTGCAGTCAAATGGAGGTTTTGATTTGCCTTTCTGACCAGCATACAAGCAGTTCTCTCCGAGAGTTTTCTTGGTCTTCCAGATCACATCTTGAGCTCCACAGTTCCCCTAAACTGCCATAATTAATTACATTTCGCACTGTGGTAACTGCAAGCTGACAACACGTTGCTATCTTCTTGTGGCCTTCCCCTGCATTGTGGGCATCAATAACTTTAATTTACACAGCAGCTTAGAGGAACCCATGGTTACTGAGTGTTCACACAAGGTTTGAAGAGTCAAAGTATTTGTAAAGCTTTCAAATTGGCACTACCTGATATTTCCTAATGGCAATTTTGACATGCTTCAGGCCTAACAAGCTGATTATGGTCTGAGACTTTGTAAAAAGAATCAGACTTCAGAACTCTTAGGGTGTGCAAACTTTTGCACATGCCACAATTTTTTGACATAAAAGTAACTATGCATTAATGTTTGCTGAAAATATTTTTTTCATATCCTAGAAAGGCTGTGTTTACATCTTTTCAATTACAAAAATCGCCAAAATATGTTATTTATCAAGGGGTCCCCAAACTTTTACATACAACTGTATGTGTACATGTTTTACAGTACACCCATACAGCTGCTCATAAAAGTTATTATATACTGATGTACTGACTAATGTAGATCCAATTAAGCAATTGAATCTGTAAAACCTGCTCTTCAGTCATAAACATTCAGTTAAAAAGTATTTGTCAAAAGGATTGGTGTATTTTATGTAGCTTCAGTCTCCCTTTGTATGGGTATTTATCGCCACCTTCTGGCCATACAGGAAAAAGTCAACTCATGCAGAACTGGGCAGACTGCAGACTCAAAATATTCTAGTACAGAAGTCCTGACCAAGTGAGCTTTAACAAAGATTCAAATTTCATTAGGTGAAACACAGACACATTCAACAAATTAAGTTTGTAGCCTAGAAGTCACCTGAGAGGAAGTGAACAGACAAAGCACTTCACTACCTCGAACAGCAGTTACTGTCAGAAGCACAAAGGCCGTGAGGCTTCAGTGAAGATGTTAGATGGAGAACAGTACTAATGTGTGATGGTGCTAGAGAACATATGCCTGTGTGTGTTTGTGTGTGTTTGTGTGTGTGTGTGTGTGTGTGTGTGTGTAAACCTCTAATCAATGTTGTTCTAACAGGCCACTTCTCTGAGTAAAATTAGGACAGATTCAATTTAGTGAACGCTAAAGAGATTAAAAAGAAACAACACACACATAATGGTTCAAAAACAGACACACTGCATTCCATTGTTCAATAAGGTTGCAGGCCCAGTTTCAATCACCCACAAACTCAAGGCACAAAACAACTTTTTTTTCAGAATTTTATTCTTTAAATTATTTTATAAAATCTCATTTACGTTTCAATATATATTTATATATATTTTCACCAATTAACAATTTTGGCTATTTTCCCTTTCCACCCCCATGTATGCCCACATATTGATCGTAAGGTCCATTACCCCTTCACATAGACATTGTGCAATGATCCTCAGTGCCAAGGTGGAGGGGGGGGGGGGGGGGGGGGGGGGGAGGGGAGACAGTGGGTGAGGGCACATGTAGAGGTTGAGGGAGAAGAGGTATGGGTTTGGGCCTTGTACAGAGCATGCCAAGAAAGGGTTAGGGGAACGGGGAATGGTAAAAGGGCTGCCTAACTACACCATCACTGTTAATATCAGCAAGATAACCACACAAAGAGGTAAAGGGAGTATTGACTTCCACAATGACTTGAGTGTGTCCGGTGTGGGTTAAACCAATTATGTTCGAATGGCTCAATGTATTCCATGACACAAAATAAAAATAGCTCTTTTGTTTTTTCCAACATCAGTAATTCATATCCACTGACGGATGTAAAGTAAGCTCCACAGTAGATAGTTACCAATATTACCTATGACAAGTCAGTTGTTCACCAAAAGATTAAAACAGTGCCCACAAACTTTGCAGCAGCCCTGAAGACTGTTTAGCCCTTTGTAGTAGCCTACACAAATAATCAGTTCACTGTTCTGAAGTCAGATCCACATCCCATGGTGTGCGGGGTAGGTATCTATGCTGATGGTTCTCTTTCTAGGCTTCTTAAAAAGGTCAACATCTACAGACACAAAGCCAAACTTTAGCAAAACCACAGATTTACGTTACATCGACTGTACACCTGGTCAAGCCACAGGGTTTTGTTCTCTACTCCAATAAGATATTTGTTCTTCATTTGGCAATACGATCACTCTTGCGACATGGCTCAATACTTCTAAAAGTCGTCTTTGCTGCTGGTATGATTTGTCATGACCAGAGTCGAGCAACTAAAATATATCTATGATAAATATTCAAACTATTTAAAAAGGCTTCATCGGATTAAAACGAAACAATTGCACACCTCCCTAAGGTCACTCAAGATGTTTGTGATGCCCAAGTTAGCCTTAACTAATATTGACCCAGACATTTTTCAAAGAAACCTTAAGCTACATCCTAACAGTATCAAAACATCCCTTCTTTATGTTTTTTTTTTTAACATGAAAAAGAAACAAAACTGAACTTTTAAAGTGAAAGTTTTAAAGGGAAGGAATGAACAGAAGTATGAGATCAGACATCACTCCCTGTAATCAAACGTGTGTGTTTAGGTATGTCTGTAAGCAAAGCAAAATAAATATCAAATTTTACTTCCAGGCAAAACTTGGTTATTATTACAGACATCAACCCCTCTAAGCATATAGTAAATGTATTGGTCTACAATGTGTGACTTGCTGCATAATTCTGACAGATGCACGGTTCAATATGCTCCATCTTATAAACTGTAGTGCTTAATCCATACTTGTGTGTTTCTGAATTCTTTCCTTAGCTGTCATAGAACAGGCTAAGTATTTAGTTTATATAGCCTGGCAAATGTCAAACTTTAACCTATAGACTGTTAAAATACAAAACAACGAAAATAACAATACCAAAAGCCTAAAATACTCCAGAATAAGACAGCTGAATGAGCTTAAGGCATTTAGAGGTTATTCCCAACAGAGCTTGAAGGCTAAGGTAGCCTAAGCGGTCTGTCAAAAAAACCCAGACTCAGACCTTTTTTTTTTTTTTAAATGTAATGTGATTTAAAATTAGCCCTTGGTGACTATCAACTGCAATATACTGCATTAATACTCCTCTTTCATGGAGAATCAAAGTTTAATCACTAAAAGTACCCTCTAATTTCATGACACTTTTAAAAGTTAGCAGAGTTTATTTGGCCCTTTGAAGTATATCAATGAATTAATTTTCACAGCAAATGGCAGTTTTATTTTATGTGCTAAACCAACAATGAAGTGATCCTTCTTACAAATATTGTGTGTGTATCCAAAGCCTCATATATATATCGTAGACCTCCATTGTTGTCCAAAAACTATTGAAAACAAGAGTTTGGTCACGATAGTTTGTTTAGAAACGGCTCCAAAGACTAATAAGGTTTTCAGTCTCAGGAGAGTAGTTCCGTGTAAGGCAAACGCCACTGCGCACAGTGCTTTGCTAGCTTGTTGTGTTATATATCACAACCTCTTGACTTTGTACTGAAGTTCTTTGAGGAATTTACAATGTAGCACAAAGTCAAGTGGTTGTGATATATAACACAACACAACAAGCTAGCAAAGCACTGTTAATGAAAAAAAACATTCCTGCGCATGCACAGTGGCAAACTTCTCTCCTGAGACTGAAAATGTGATCGCTGTTATCTTTGGAGCCATTTCCAAACAAATGATTGTGACCACAATCTTCGGGGTGAAAGAACATGTCACCGAATGTAGCAGTGTGTTTTTAAGTTTTTGGACAACAACAGAGGTCTACGGCACAGAAGAGTACCATATATATCAGACTTTGTATACACACACACACACACAATACTTGTAAGTAAATCAATTAATTGTTGGTTTGGCTCTGCACATGAGATTTGTTGACCATAAGAAAAATATAGAAAATCGGCAGCCATAACCTTTAAATTACTCCACACATGCAGTCACTGTGCAGTACAGGCAGGTGGACAACACAACATGAATCCCTATAGTGCAATATCATGCAATGGACATGTGATAAATAATACCTTTGTGAAGCTAAACTGTAGGGCTGAACAATTAATCGAAATTTTATCGAAACCCCATCATATCGCAATATCAGTCAAAATAATCACAATTAGATATTTTTTCAAAATCGTTCAGCCCTACTATAATGCTACATGTGATTAAGTGTCAGAGAGGCATCCGTTCAACTCTATAGTCAGTTCTGAGCCTGTAGTCTGTGGTGTTGTACTGAACTGCAATATATTGTAAGCTGTTTCCACCCCCTGTATGCACGAGTACTACAAGTATACTATTAGTAATAGACTAAAACCAGCTGCAAGAATAATGATCAGTCTGAATGACACAAGAGACAAACTGAAAACTCATGAGTATTTTTTTAAGACTGGAAATCTTGTGCTACATCAGAACACTGTTCAGATGACAAAGCCCAGGATTATCTTACAAAATAAATAACCTCTGCTAACCTTTAAAAGTGACTGAGTTAGTTGATTATAAGTTGGGGTATTATTTTCTATTCAGCTGAAACATGAGCTGCAAATTAGAGAAGAATAATGTAATAAATGTAATATTTCTTAGGTTTCTAGGGCTAGTTTAAAACCACAATGTTGAACTGGGTGTATAAGCTGAAGCAATTTGAGGTAGACAGAAACCGTGTCAGACTATACACTTTCATACTGTCTAAAACCAATCAATAGGCTCACAGACTGTCGAGGAACCGCAAACATTTGATTTGCAGCCCAGCGTGAGACTTCCTGTGACTCCACCTGAGACTGACGGGGAACCACTGATCTGGTAAGGGGCCACTACAACGTCATGGACCATGGAGGCTTACGGAGTGTAATGAAAGGGGATGGGCGGGCTTGGAACTGACACAACTCAACAGGCTATTTACCAGAAAGAAGTCAAACACCACACATCTTCAACGTCTCAAGTCAACAGCAGCATTTAAACCTCAGTCATATAACCAGAAACAATTTAGGGTTAATTTACAAGGCATAATCTTTTAAATAGAATATATGGCATCTGACCATTGTCTCAGTGTGTCCCTTTGAGATATTTCCCACCCCAAGTTTATACCTTCAAAATCCCAATGCCAGACCTCATGCCCATTTAACAGTCTCACATTGTTCTAGAGAATAGAGATTAAAAATATAAACTATTGACTTATTGACTTCCAGTGTATGTTTTCTCTGTTTTTCCCTACTATTTTTCAAGTTTAAAAAGATCTCCTTTGTCACAATGCAAGCTCAGAGGTCTTTTCTACACACACACACATACGCACACACATACACTCACACACTCACACATATATATACTGTATATATATTTATATATTAGAGGAATTTTTAGCTGAGAAGTTAGGCAAAGTATATATGTTCATTTGGACGGAATTCATTCAAAAGGAGAAGGAATTAAACTCTTTTCTCCAGTTTCCCTTTTGAGGAGGACAAACTTTGAGGAATTTGGGAAGCGCTACAACATCACATGACTACTCAAGAGCAGGTAGCAAGGTAAAAGGAAGAAGAAATAGATAAAAGGCCTGAACTTGTACAAGGCAGAGAGATGGGCAGACGATATGGCTCTCTGTGGCATGTGCATTCCAGGGCCCTACTGACAGCAAGAGAAAATATACAAAGTTCAAGAGAGGGTTAGAGAGAGCGAAAAAGACCATCAGATAAAGGGGAAGATAGTGAATGAGTTGTTTAAGCAGGAACAGAGCTAAAGCAATAGTGCAAGACTACGCTGCAGATTAAAGGAGGGGAATAGAAGGGAGAAAAAAAAAATTCTGTCTGCCTGATTCATCGGTACACCAGGTGAGATATGGTGCCAGATTTGAAGTTGAGCTGATGGTTGGGCACAAAACTGTGCTGGGGATTCTTTCGCGTGCACATATCCTTTGCATACAAGCCCATGCACGAGTCACATGACACCTTAGAGCAGTTCACACAGGTGTGTGATGCACCTGGCTTGTTGCAGAACCCGCAGCGCGATCCCCCCATGCTTATTCGCTCACTGCTGCCTCCCTTTGGCGTTGTCAAGGCAACAGACTTGCTTGGAAACAGCTTAGTGGACAAGAGGGGTTTCTCCACCATCTGGGGGTGAGGGTGGGGATGAGAGTGTGAGTGGGTCAGTGTGAGGGGGTGCGGGTGAAGATGGGAGTGGGAGTGAGTATTAGAGTAGACAGAGAGCTTTTCCTTGACAGGGATGTATCCGTCAAGGGGTCGTGGGGATTTGGGGTGGTAGTCCTGGAGGCCACAGCAAGGGGAGGGGTCCACATCATGACAGGCAGAACAGAGGATCATGTCACACCTCTGGCAGGAGGCCATTGTGGAGCAGCCCAGTCCACAACCCTGACACTTCACACTACCGTGCGCTTTGAGCAGCCAACCATCCCTTGCATCTCGAGGCTCTCTGGATGGAGGTCGAGACGGGGTCTGCCTTCCTCCTGTCCCTGCGCCACCCCTCTCGGTGTACAAGTCAATCTCATCCAAAGACGACAGGTGGTAGGATGTGTAAGCATCAGCTGGGGGAGGTGACTGAATGGGGAAGAAATCCGCAACAGGGCTATAGGAAGGTGGAGCTGCCACAGAGAAAAGAGATGCTGAGGTGCTGGGCCTGATGATCTCATCCTTCATATCCTCCTCTGCGTCCACAAACAGAGGCTCCTTCCTCAGACTCAATGAGGCCTTCAAGACAGGCTTGCTAACTGCTGCGTGCCAGTGACCAGCCCCATCTGTAACATCCACAGACTTTGACGGTCGGCTACCTCGCCTCAGGTGGTGAGCGTGAGGCCTCTCGATATCCAATGGCCGCACAGATAGCCGAGCCATATCTGCGCCGAGGCTGTCGCGTCTGCGGAGCGCCTCGGCACAGCCAGCTGCATCATCTCTGCAACCTCTGCGGAGTTCCAGGGCCTCCAGCTCTGAGGCTGAACCACGGGCCAGAGCCACTACGTCTCCCAGAAGACGACACTCTGCCTGGGCCAAGAAGAGCTCAAAAGCCAACTGGCGGAGATGACTTGAGCCTCCTGGGTGCTCTTGCAAATGAAACTGCGAATCATGGTCACAGGAGTAGCCAATGGTGCGCATTAGGGATCGGAGTTCAGCATCAGAAATGGCAGACTGCAGATGGTACACATATGGGCCAGTGAAGGTCTAAAAGAGAAATAGGTTAATCAGAATTAGTGGAAAACAATTAAAACGACTTGACACCATAAATCTAGAAGCTACCCTAAAAATATGACCTCATGTGCTATTCCTGTGATAGCTAAGTTATATTTGGTTTACCATCCTCAATTCAACTTCAACTTCTCCGTCTAACACAATACAATCCATCAGCACCACAATCTACAGCCTTGCTCCAAAATTACCATAAATTTGTCTATTATACCGTCTGGGGTATAATAGACATATATTTGAGGCAACATTCACAACTTAAGAGTTTGCAATACAAATGGAAAATAACAATTTTGTGTGTTTCTTAACTGATCATTATTCAAACTATAGGTCTGTTTTGCAACAGTATTTCCTAACATTACAGATGTAAACAAACCTTTTATTGTATTGTACAGTGTATATATTAATGAGTAATTTCCTGATATTGAGTGGCTTTAGTACTTATTCTTACTGTATTCTTTAGATGTTATTAGGTAACTAATCAACTAGAGACTTACATTATATTTAAACAAAAAAAAAGTAACTTGCAGCCTACAGATCATCACCATGAATATTTACTGGTGTTCAGAGATCACTGCAGTCTTTGTGACCAGTGGCACAGCTACTACAATGGAAGGTGTGAATTAAGTGGAGTTGTGAAAGAGCACTTTTCCACCTCAAGGTCGTGAAAGATATCTATGTATATCAGCTGTACAAATTTATATGGGAAACATAATAATCCTCGACAGCGATATAACCTGTATATCTTCCCATGCCTGCGCCTTGAGCTGTCATCACTTGCTGTCCTAGAAAGGCGCATATGTCACTTGTTTTATTCAAAGTATCTTAAAGATGCATTACAAACTGCTACATTAAATTGAGAGCGAAAAAATATTTTTTCCTATACAAGTCAATATATTTTTCATGTGTTTATTTAGCCAATTTGCAACAGTTCATACAGAAACTGGGAAATGTCAGCGGTGGATACACACTCCTGGGTAGAGCGATGCTGCAAACTGATGGCTGATGTTGTAATATTTTAATACCCTAAATATTCCATCAAGTCAGCTTTGACCACAGCTTTAAGTCAGAGTGATATAACAACCCTAAGAATAACCTAAACTTACTTTTATACATCTGAACTCCTTCTTCCAGGGGAAGAGCAAGAGGTTAGTGCAGATGGTTTCCAGGGTGTGGAAGGCTCTTTCCAGGCTCTTGAGGTTACCTCCTCTCTGACAGCGGAGCGAGCTCTCCACCACCTCATAAAAACGCACCATGCGGAAACGTTGTCCCGGATCTGGCTGATAGGCCCCTAGCAGAGCTGTGGCTGTGGAGAGTAGGGCCTCACTGTCCTTGTGTCTGCCTTTGTCCCCCTCTTGTGCAGTTCCAATCCCTGTATATTCCCCTCCATTCTCCAGACGCCTCTCCAGTGCCGCCACATACCTCCGGAACAGGTCCTCTTTTAACTTGGCATCCATTATCTGCAGCAGACTACCAGTCAGCTGTTATACTTTTCTGAGAGAGCCTCACCCCTTTTAGCATACTCTGCACGAGGATGCCACATTCAAGCACCATTTTTGGTCACCATAATTCACTGTACGCGCTGGCACACACTCAACGTTAATAACGTTTTGGAGAGGTGGAAGAGGAATGAGTTTTGCGTCCAATCAGCAGCACATCCTATTAACAAGAGATGCAGTTGTTTGGTGCTTTCAGTTGGCGTAGCTAGGCTGCAGCCTGTAGGGATGCCTTCTTACGGGCATCTCTGGTTTTGGCTCAAAGCCTGACTTGTTTCCAGACAAACAGGCCGATATCGTGCAAGATGAGGTCAGGAGGAGCTTTCACTTCACGGTCTGTTAATGCAGAGTTGTATCTAATCCATTCCTTGGTTTCAGCATGTGCAGAGTTCAAGGTCACTCATCATGAAGACAGAGCCATGATGGTGTGATTCTTCTGAGCCGTCTGCAAGCTGTAACGAGAGTAAGGAGAGTATTATAAAAATGGAAATCTGTCATTCTAACACACACAAAGACAGAAAGAAATGTGGCCACATCTGCTGATTCAATCTGTGTTTATTTAGTCCTAAAGAAAATGCATTTGTATCAATCACAAAGTGTTTTTTGTTGTATCTAATCACTATGTTAAGAGAGAGCGTTTGTGCTCTGGGTGCGATGATGTGAGGATGAATCGTGTGGGCTATTCAACGTCGGTCCTATAGCTAGTTGGTTTCACTACACTATTTTGATCACTATTATACTATGTGCAACCAAGAAAGAGACCAGAGGAATTACAGCGTATGTTACCAGGATCGGAACTCACTGTTGACATGAATATCCCTTTTGTCTTCCGCCCTTGTTTGCGCCAGAGAGAAAGTGAGATATCGGTGCCAACGTTACTTGCGTATAAACCAGGTAGCCTGCAGCTGTAATTGAGAACACCGTTTCTGTTACAGAATGGCCCAAAATCTATTTTGACGCTTGAACCACACAGCAGAGAAAGAAATGGTCCTGCACCCCGCTCCCATGCTAGCTGGCCGGTTATTCCAGTTACCTCACACACCAAACCAAGCATCCGTTTAGCGAGTTAGCAGCATGCCCTGGCTAACAACATCATCATGCCTCGCTGTTGCGCATCAATTACAACAGAACCTACCCACCGATTCTAATAATAAGATAAATGCTATTAAAACAGCGTGCTCGTTATTTCTTCATGGATCTCATACCCGACAAAACCCGATGCTGTGACTCGCATGGGCCCCCAAATGAGCATAAGCAGTGAACGCCCATTTCAGCGCAGCTAGCTAGCTAACAATTGCTTTAGCTAGCAGGGCGGTCCATCTCTAAATAGAAATCTTTGGCGATGTTAGAGTCAATCTTCTGCACATAAAGCGTAAACTGTACTGTGACTGTTGTGCGACCAAATCTAATTCTGCTTCAGGTGAGAGATCACACTGTTTTGTAACCAAAAACACCACCACCCGTACATCTTACCTGTAACAAGTGCTAGCCGCGGCTAGCTACGCCTCCTCAGCTGTAGGAAATTCCCATCATCTCAACGCGCATGCGCACGGTTCTGACAGTTCAGCAGCACTGGGGGCCCACGTGCTGTTTGAGAGCGGATACAGAGCCCAAAATCATCATCATCATCATCAAAAAAAACCATCATCATCATCATCAGCGTTCAAAAAGCGTAACATGAATATACATATTATACAGAACAATATCAGCATTTACACATATACATATACATGTGTGTGTGTGTGTGTGTGTATATGTGTATATATATGTGTGTGTGTGTGTGTGTGTGTGTATGTGTATATATGTGTGTGTGTGTGTGTGTGTATATATACAGTATATATGAATTTGTATATTCAAGACAGTTTTTTACTTATCTTTTTTATTAACAGTATGTCATGTTCTTATCTTGCACCTTCAATGTCTTTGTACTGTACAATAAAGGCATTATATTCTATTATATTTTATCTTATTTATTTTATTTAACGGTATGTGCACGCATACACTCGTGTATGACTCCGCCCTCGCGCATAAAAAAAGAAACCAAAACCGTATGACGTCATAACGGGGACGGTTGGTGGCGGACGGACCGACACAGTAAAGAAAAGAAATGGCGATGCTCGGAGGGTTTAGCTCTACACAGCACAAGAAAAACGTCTCTGACGGGAGCGGCGACGTGTCAGAATTTGTCTGTCCAGTTTGTCTCGAAATTTTCGACAGTCCCGTAAAAACACAATGCGGACATACGTGAGTATTTTGCCCTTCTTTCCCCGATCGTCCTCCTTTTAACCCACGTCTACCATTAGCGATGCCATGGTACGAGGTAAAAATAATGGGGGGAATGCTTGTTTTTTAAACATGTCTTGCCACCAGAGTCGCAAAACATCGACCATATGTGCGTCTGCTTTTGTTGTGACCCTGTAATTCTGTTTTTCTTACTTGAATATTAGGCAAAAACAATGCAAGCCTGCTAAATCAGTTTCAGTTTTGTTTACATCAAAGAGGAGGCCTCGCCTGGGAGTTGTAGTTTGGATCCCTATTGCATAGACTGATCAAACCATTTAGAGGGACTACAAATCCCTGCGCCCTCTTGAGGTGGGGACTTTCCATCGGGATTTACAGGAAGAGCTCTTCAACTGGCTAACTGTGGCAGTTTATTTTAATGTCAGCCTATAAATAGTAGGAATAGTTGTAAAAAGCATATCCTTCTGGCTATTCAAAGCCAAATTAAAACTGATCACAGTTACAGTAAGTTTGCACATACAAGGACTTTGTCTTCGTGTTGTGGTGCATAACAATCAAGAAACAGAAGGTAAGAGAAAAAACAAGTACCTATACAAAGTGAGAAAAATACAACTACTACAAAAGAAAGGTGGTATAAATATATAAGTAAAATTTTACAATACAGAATATGTGGAAAAATATGCTGTTATTGACTGACAGAGCAGGATATTGACTGGGAATGTGCAAATGTTCACAGTATAAACAGTAGTGTAAGTGTGCAAGTGATTTCACATTAATATAACGTGTAGTGTCTATGAGTGGGGTAGAGTAAGTGTCAGTGGGGGTCCCGGGCCTTGTTGATGAGGCCAGCTGCAGTCGGGAAGAAACTGTTCTTGTGGCGTGAGGTTCTGGTCAAGATAGACTGCAGCCTTTTGCTGGAGGGGAGTCTTCAAAAAAGTTTTATGTCCGGGGTGGGAGGGGTCAGCCATGGCGACAATAACTTCCACGAATTGTTTCCCTTCTTTGTTTATCATCACGTACCTTCACCCGTCTCTTCTCAGGTTTTGCCAGAGTTGTTTGCAGGAGTGTTTGCGTCCACAGAAGCCTGTTTGTGCCGTATGTCGGGCCACACTTGGTCACTGGACTAAAGCGGCTGAACTAGAGGCCCTCATCCAATCATCTGTGGCGGCTTGCAAGGGATGTGGAGCTCAGGTACGTGTTATGAAAGTGCAAAAGCTGACATCAAGCGTCTGAATGACTTGTGCCGGTTTGTCGTGAACTAGATTTGGAAACATGCAAAGGGTTTAGACAGATCATGCACAAGGCAGAGAACAATTATTTGATAATTGTATCATGCAAAGGTAGTTGTTGATATGTGTTTTCTCACTATTCAGGTTGGCCTTTCTCAGATGAGAAGCCACACAGCTGCCTGTTCAAAATACCAGGAGTACATTGAGGAGGGAGTGAGGACCACTGCCCAGAGCCAGCCTGCCATCATCAGGTGACATAGAGGGCAATAAGACAAAACAAGTACTGTGTTGGAAATCACTCCCTCGTTCACTCATTCACTTGCATCTACATAACACATAACACTCTGTAGCCTACTGTATAGTGAGCAGTAAATTGTTGCCATCACTGACAGTATTGTGTAACTGTAAGGCTGCTTTTCAGGCCAACTTAAGCCCTGTGTGGAAAAATTAAGCTCTCTTCAGTCATTGTAGTGAGAATACTCTGTTGACACAGGGGGGTGTAGACACAGAGGACTCCTGCAAAAAAAAAAAAAGTCGACGTACACATGAGGTAAATCCAAGCTACAGTAGATAAAGCAGAAGTCTTGGAGAATAAATGCGTCAACTCTCAGTTCTTCCTCACACGAGTACCACGAGACTTGCAGGTGCATGAAGTAAAATAAAGTTTTGCCACAGCACACATCTGGCCAGTCAAATGCATGCAAGCGCGTATTCCTGGTAGATTACTGCATAACATGAACCTGTTTACTTTGCAATCACTGCAACAAAGGATAAAATAATTTGCCACCATTGTAACGTTCCAGAGTTGTAATATCCTCTATCATAGTATTATAGACTGCTGTGCAATGTTGGGGCATCTGAGAAGCATTCACACTCATGGATCTATCACTCAAACTGGACTTCCTGGATTATATTTCATAATATGACCGGTACCTCAAAACATGGCCACAGCAGTGCAGCCCCTTGCATTTTTTTCAACACAGGGCTGTTTCCTGTCTAAACACCCACTAAACCCCTGTCTAAACACACATTAAAGATGAAGCCATGAAGCATTGTATTGTGGGATTTTTTTTGGCAAAAAGGCCACTACATACTGTGTCTGTAGTGCATACATTTTACACTCAAATAAATAGAAAATATATATAGTGCACTAGGTAGCAAATAGGGAGTGATTTCTGACACAGCTCAGACCTTCATTGTTAGTATAATTCTACATTTCATTTAGGGATGGGCCAGATTTTTAAAAATCATGTATTACAAACTATGTCTAAATGCGCAAAAGAAAATTTCTGGTATATTACAATATAGGTCTTACTGTCATAGTTTAACCTAGAATATGTATAGGACAGCATAATGTTGTTCTCACCTCCATCACTGTAAAGATTATGGACACTAGCGCTCCACCAGATATACCTTTACAATCCAGTCTGATGTAGCCAAGGAAACACAAGCCTTAAACCAGTTGAACATTTTAAATCTGCTTGACCATCAGGTTTACTTTGCAGTTGTCTCAGCACGTGCCACATTTCTTTGTAAACAAAACAATCAAGCTGCTGTTTCTACTGGAGTACACACACTTACTTGTAGAGTGATGGGTTATGCTTACATTGACTGTTATGATTAACTGTAGTTAAATTGGCCAAAACTACAACAGTGAGATCCAGGTTGTAAGAAACCGAGGTGCTTTTTATAGCATGACAATACTGTTATATTGTTGTGATGACTGTGCTTTCTGGAGAACATTACAAAGAAGAGACAGTTCGAGAAACAGTCATTTGTAATGTGGATATGATGACCAATCAGGAAGTGGTTTTTAAAGTCTGTTTCACCCAATTAGAGCAGTCAGATTAGTTCAGAATGATGTCACTTTACTGTAGTGCAGAAAAAAACAACTGTTATGCAATCATAATATTAAACATGGCCATATCATGATATCAGTATTATATCAACCAATTCAAAACCAATGTTCTACTAGAGAATCAGCATGGTGACATATTTTATTGTTTCTGTTTCTTTCCTACAGTCCAGTGCCAAATCGCTACACTTTCACCTGTCCTTACTGCAACTGCCAGAACCTCGATCAGGACGGCCTGGTTGAACATTGCACTTCCCAGCATGCTCGAGATGCACGCCAAGTGGTAAGAAATCAACTTTACACTGTTATTCCATGAGCTGCCCTTTAAAAATAAGGTTGTTGGATGTTTTACTATTTTCTCTCTAGGTGTGCCCCATCTGTGCCTCAATGCCTTGGGGGGACCCAAACTACAGGAGTGCTGACTTTTTCCAGCACCTGAAGATTAGACACACCTTTTCCTATGATACCTTTGTTGTAAGTCAAGGCCCTGAACACTATCTGGACTTTTCTTTTCTTTTTTGTGATGTTAATGATGAGTTAACTTATTTTGTGTTTGTTTTTGTTTTTTCTCTTTGCATCCATGTCTTCGCAGGATTACTCCACAGATGAGCACACAATGATCCAGGAGGCTCTACAGCGCTCCCTTTTGGACAACTGAAGTGTGAAGAACAATCTACTAGTGAAGGGAAAATGGTGATGTGGTGTCTTGAGAAGACAGTGTCATCATTCATCTATAATGAGGATGGTGGTACTGTATTACTGTGGGTAATCAGTTTCACAGGGAATTGGTATTGTAACTATGAATCTATAGGTTTAATATTAAAAACAAATAAATCACACAATATGGATAAAAAAAAGCATACTGTACTGTCTGGTATAGGAGTGATCCTGTGTTTCTGGTGTGATAATATCTTATCTTCCCCCCCAGTTGAGCCTGTAGACTTGATAGTTTGTTGAAAATCTACTAAACTATGTTTGTCGAACTGTTCGTTCATTGATGACATGGTGTCATATAGCCAAAAACTTCCAAAGCTGTCATTAAAATCCCCTGTTGTCAATACTTGATGTAATAAGAGGGTTCTACCACTAGGTGGCTAACTATTGCCAGCAAACTTCACTCCGTGAAGTCGTCAAGTAATGTTCACAATAATATATAATAATCTACTCAAGAGTGACTCTGCATGTTAACGCTCAAAAGAGAGGAGGGGTTTTTGTTATTCTTTTCATTTCTGAGTTTATTAGCAGATGTCTTTCTTCTGTCTTTTTTTATGCTGTTTCTGGGTGTAGTGTGAGTGAGAGAGTGTGTGTTCATTCTGTTTTCAGAGATCTACTGGAAAGAATAAATAATGTGGGGGTCAAACAAAGCCAGAGATGGCTGTTTGCTTTATTGTAATGTTTCTCCCTTATGTCTTTGTGCCTGCTGGTAGATCTTGTTTCTGACTTCCAAACTCATAGGGCTAATCGTTCATCCAGAAAACCAAAAGATGCAAGTAGGAAACCATCAGTATTTCATAATTGGTCAGTTCAGCAATTTTCATGTGGCAAATATTTATTTGCATGTTTATGGCCATAGGAGGGCAGTAGAGTTCCACCGTGATCTGGCCATTCATGACAGCCACTGGCCCTCACCAGTCTCCTGGCTCTGTTGCAAGACATAATTCAACACAGATTTCATTCTATAAATGTGCTTTACTCAATGTGTTGTTCTCCAGCCTAGTTTTTAAACTGGGTTTTGTTGAAATGCAGCATACAAAATGTCACTGATTTCGAAAATCTGAGGTTTTAGTGGGGTTATCGTAGTTGAACAGAATAACCACAACTTCACTTGTAGACACTTGATGATGTGACACAAGATTTTAAATGTAACTCACTGTAGTGTGTTTTTTCCATGCCCAGTGTCTTGGATGCTTCTTCACAAAAAAAAAAAACTTCAGTTTGTTTTTGCTGGCTTTCATATTTCTTAACATCACTGCCAACAGTTCTGAAAAAAAGAAAATCATTATTATTTGTATGCTTCCAAAAACTGACAGCATGTGAAAAAGATTTCAGTTTGAGATTGCTTGATTTTTACTGAATGATTTCATTTTAAATGTTTTAACTTTAAATGTGAATTGTGTGTATCTGTTATTTTACGTCAGTGTTGTTTTCCAATGACACATAATTGTCACAAATCAACCATATAGTACAATTCTTCACACACAGTCACACTGCATTTGTCTTCTACTAACAGGTAAATAAAACTCCATACACCCAGATTAAGTAGCCCTAGAGCAAAACCTTAATGCCTTTTCACATAGTCTTTGGTGCCACTTAGGCCTAGATGTTCGTTTTTCTCTCCGGTAAAATGTGTAATAATTTTGTATGTGTTTCTCGTGTATAATGACCTTTTTTTTTTCTCAATATATCTCTCATTCTCTTATGTCAGCCCTACTGTCAGGGGGTGCTAAATCCTGATAAATTAAAGCTCTTTAATTATTTAAACCCTGGCCCCAGAAATCAGGCGCAGTGATTTATACCTGTGTGTATGAGACGTGTGGGGGAAGAAACAACACTCGCTGCTTTGATGGATGACCACAGTGTGTGTGTGTGTGTGTGTGAGAGAGAGAGAGAGCAGTTAAAATGAAGGTAATGTGTAGGGTGAATCAATGAAAACTCTGGATTTGCTCAACTGTCATAATCAGGGAAGTGGCAAAAGGTGTCTGCAAGTGAACTGTGGAATGTATTAAATAAGGCAACCTTTCAACAAACCTTTGTTCACGTGTTAGAAATCAGGGCAGCGCTATGTCACACCAACAATGATCTTGCAATGTGTTTTTGCGTGTAGTTGTATCTGCTGTAAGTTTATGATGAAACTCAGGCCCTTCGGTGTACATTGTCCACAGGGAGAGAAAACCCTCTCATCTCTATTCTTTCCTTTGTGTGCCTCTTGTATCTGTAATTACTGTAGCTAAATGATATTACAGTTTCTCACCTAGCTCTACGGAGAATCTCACCCACCAAACTTCTTGATGTAGTCCCCCCTTTCTCTTTTCTTCTCTATACCCCCCCCCCCCCCCCCCCCCCCCACGCCCCCCCAATCAGGTTTTTGCTCCTGGCAGATAGAGGAGAGATGTTAGCTGTGAGAGAACTAACGAGATACTCGAGTGCTTCTGGGCAGGAAGGAAGTCGAGCCGAAAACATGGCAGAGAGAAGTCTTTCTTGTCTGTTTGGTGGCGGAGCTAAAAAGGGAGAGGGGGGGCCAAGGTGGGGAATAGGAATAGGAAGAAAGAGAGGAAAAAGGGAAGAGAAGTGAACACATTGAATAAAAATTTCATAAAGTTCAGTGTGTGGTTTCTTTGATGCAAGCAATAGATAGTGTGTGGAGTCTGCAGGCTCTGTGGAGGCAGCAATTAATGCTACATGTGCCCACGGGCATACTGCAAGAGGCGCGGGGACGGTGGCTTGTTTCAGAAGTGTGTCGCACCATCACTCTACTCTAGACACCCCTCCACCAGCCTTTTGTTTTCTTTCAATGCATTGTAAACCTCTTCCACCTACGCCTCCTGTGATTGAAATTCAGCATCCTTCTGAGGTTCGTGCCCCTCAGTGACTGTTTAAATAAGAGTCAGAGGTGTGCAGTATGAAATCAGCATAAGTTCAGTCAACTTTTTTTGAAATATTGTTTAAATTGCACACTTTTGATTCATAAGTCAGGACTCTGCCGAACCTACAGAAAAGGGAAAACTACTCTGTCTTTGTGCTTTATTTCTGGCAACAGTCTGGAAATATTTTCTCTTGGACCAGGTTCAAAAATATGGTTTCTTCCTGGTTTAAACTACTTCACACCATTCCCACGGTGCATTTTGCCCAAATGTTTGGTCAGAGAAAGAGAGAGCTGGTGCCAATTTAAAGGATAGGTTCACAATTTTCCAAATCTGTCCTAAAACAATAGTCAGGTGCCCAAATGAACACTGAAAGAGGTTTAACTCGCTGTAATCATTCGCGCTGTTCATATTGGTCATTAAAAGAGCCCTTCATAACGCGTTTTCAGTGATGGGGGACAAAATCCACAGTCCTCGTTTTGGACAAAAATATATGAACAGTTAATTTTCAGATAATATGAGTCCCTACTCGCGGTTAAAACGGGAAGCAAGCAGTTTCCTCCTGCAGCTAAGTCCACTTCTTGCCATCTATCTAGCCATTCACCCAACCTGCCTCCTCCTAATCAAGGAAGTAAACCTTATATTGGCGCCATCGGAACTGCGTCACTTCCCCACTTCATAATTACTACTGCCGCTAGATGGCGTCTGTCACTCAAACGTAACTATAGGTCGTATTGGTGACTGAATTTATGACCTATAGGGTCATTTCTCCTGGGAGGACAGGCTCAAGTCTTCATATTAACGTCAAATAAACATCTGAATCATTTTTTTTTTCACAGAACAAGGTCTGTGGATTTTGTCCCCCATCACTTACATTTAAAGCATTTTAGGAAAGGATCTTCTAATGGTCAATATTCAGGAGGAATGATTACAGCAAGCTTAACCTCTTTCAGTGTTCATATCAGGAGGACTGACTCATATCCATTCAAGAAGCTTTTGCACATAAAAAGAGACACAAAGAATGTATCTGATATTAAAAAATAGTTTTGCAATATTCTCTCATACACAGAAACGGTGACAAGAGAATCTCCTCAAATGCCTGGAAAGTTCTCTCTCTTCGTCTATCTCTTTCTAGTTTTGCTGAGACAGGTATCTGTGATGAGGTGTGGGGCGTGTGAGAGGAGCACTGGGAGTTTGTTCACCGTAAAATTCCTCAAAGTCAGGAGAAACAGGAAGAGCGGGAATCCTGCCACCCGGGCGCTGAAGCTCGGCAGGTCGGTCCTCTCAAATGTTTGAACAGAAAGTGCCAGTGGGCTTCCCCGACATCAATGCTGGTTCTACACCAACTCCTCTTCCGCTTTTAAACTCTTAACAACCGACCCCCTACCCCAGCCAGACACACACACACACTTCTTGTGTTGCTAGCCTGAGAGCAACGAGTCTTAACTTTGATTTAATAATGCCTGCAACCAACTTGGCCCTGCATCAGCTGAAGTGAAACTTGCACATCTTGTGTGTGTGCATCTATTTTTGTGCCCTGTAAAACCTGCCCTCCTGCCAATATTATGCCAGAGGTACTGCAATGATAACACAGTTTATCTTCACTCTTATCATTAAAAGCACCCTGTGTGCTTTGTTACTGTAAATCAAATACAAAAAACTGAAAGAGGGGAATTGTTATTTGATCTGTTTTGTGTAAATCAGAGACTTTGAATTTGTCTTGAAACTGCTGCTGTTTGTGATTCGCTGCAAAAAACAGTGGAGGGAAAAAATAACACAACAGTTTAAGAAGCCCCTCTAAAAGCTTGGAAAGTTCTCAAAATCACTGTTTCTGCAGAAATGTTCTCCTAGAAGTGAAAATGAATATGAAACACATTCATATAACTATCAGGAGAATTGCTAATCATTGCTTCCTCATTTATTTATTTATTTGAAATCTGCACAGCCACTGTACTAATATTTGAAAGTTAAGCCCTCTGAGGTGTAAACGAAGGGGGGGCAAGGTCCCTTGTGTATGTCCCTCTCCCTCTGTGTGTGTGTGTGTGTATGTGTGCTCATGCACTGGTGTATTTGCCCGTGTCACAATGGAATAGCAAGCCAACTGAGGCGACTGGATCTAAATTTTAGTCCCCCTCTCTGTACCCCTGTAGACCAACTAAGATGTGTGTGCGTGCATGTGTGTGTGTGTGTGTAAAGAGAGCAAGGCCCGAGGCTATTATTCTCCCATTAATTTTTCCATTTGAAATCAAACCTCACTGGGCGTGCATGAGGGAATCAGAGGAGGGGGAGAAGACTGGAGTGGGGATAACCTTATCAGGGTGGAGGGGGGGGGGGGCAAATGTTGGTTGTAGCAGCGTTAATGTCCAATAGGGGAGGCAATTTCACTTCCAAAAGGAATCCTCATTATTTGTCAGAAAGCCCTGCTTCTCTTCCTGGTCCAGCATGCCCCAAGGGAAAACTGCCTGCCATTAAAACATTGTTTGATTTTTTTTTTTTTTTTTGGGGGGGGGGGGGTGTTTTAGCTACAGAGTTATAAGAATAGATGAGAGCAGAGTCGTGCATTTTCTGCTTTAACAGGAAAAAATGTTTTATCTAGCGCTCACTGTCACACAGATACATAAACAGCACTCACACCTTTATAACGCTGTAAATGTTCTCATTTTACCTATTCATTCCACTTTCCACTGGCAAAAACTTTCATTACATACAGGACATCTCACATCTTTATATTCCTCAGCACACATACAATAGAGAAGACCTGTTAACCATCATTCCTCCACCCTACCTACCCACACAAAAACACACCTCCTCTACCTCGCACTTCCTCCTCGAGTCGCCTTCAATTGCAATCACTACTCTCCACCCTGTCTTTCTTTGAAAAAGTGCCAGTGCTTGCTAATCTGTCAATCAGATGTTGTCCTGTTGTGGCAATGATGGGGGTCCGTGATGGTGGGCCATACACCTCCAGCAACTCACAGCTCGGAGCGGCTCGATGATTAACCAGGCAGGTAGTGAGTCAAACTGCTGACAGCAGAAACACACTGACAGCTGATTTGGAAGACAATGGTCCCCGCTCCCTCTACTTAACTTGTCACGGCAGTCAAAGCATCTTTTCCATTAACTTCTGATATAGCTGGAAAGATGGAGGGAAACACTCATTCACAGCACAAACACTTATAAACACTCCTAAAGATGTATTTGTTTCATTATTCTTTAAATAATAATCTTATCTATACGTCATTAGCTGGAAAACCATCAGCTAAAAGAATATAAACTTGATGCATTGTTGATTAAAATGAAAGAAAAATGCAGCACAATATGTAGAGATGGAACTGATTAGTAACCTGAGAAACCTTTTTGTACAGTTCTGATTTATTGCCTCAATCTCTCAATAGAGGTCCATCAAAGCTTGGAAGTGAATAACAGTTTAATGGCATTGTTAAAGTACTGTATGTTGTTATTGCAGTAGGATATTACTGTGAATGGCTAATGGGAAACATCATGACATCCTTTCACTGTATATCCAGAAGTGAAGGCCGTGTCAGAACTACAGCAACACACACAACGAAACCCAACATCGCCTTGTCTCTCAGATTAATAGTCCAACACTTCCCAATTATTAACCGCCCCTGCAGTGTAGCATTCATATTCAAAGCTATTTACCTCCCTCCACTTCCTGTGCTTTGTGTCTTGTGTCTTTACAGGAGGGAATGGACGATGCAGGCAGATCTGTCAATCAGACGGCAGCCCCCAACCACCAGTGGCTGCCCATAGACAGCCGTTCATACACCTCCACCGGCTCCGGTCCCTCCTCAGCTCAATGAGTAACTAACCTGCAGGTATTGAATCAAACTGCTGACAAGCAAGTGGAGAGGAGGGGAGTGGAGGGGTGGGGAGATGGGGGGCTGTGTAGGTGGATGGATAAAAAGATGGAAAGGGAGGGGAGGATGGAGATGACAATAGCATCATTTTATAGCCCACCTTGGTGACGTAACCTTTAACTTTGCAAAGAAAGATGGGTCCCCTTCCTGTCCGTCCAGCCTTACGTTTTTTTTTTCCCTTTTCCCCCCTCATTTCTCCCTCTCCCTCTCTAAGTGGCATCCTTTGATGGGCTGTCCCTCTCTCTCATCTTGTCTTCTTAGACAGATGAGTGCTGTCAGCGCTGCCATCACTGCCCAGCTAAACATTAATGACTCTCTTGCCTGACAAGTGTTGGCGGGACAGAGGAGAGGTGAAAGGGGGACGCCTCTGGACAAAACCCGGGATGAAAAGGAGAAGTGATGGCTTTATCTGCTTGACAGATTCTCTTTTGTCTCTCTGAACTTGCGTATATGTATGTGTGCCATCAGCAGATTCTTGGCTCGACATGACGGTTTTATTGCCCTGTTTTTCCTCCTCTCTGAGGAGCTGGACCTCTTTGTATTCCCATTGCCCCTCATCCTTCCTGCTGGCATTTCTGACATTCCTTCAAGTATCTGTGCATGTGTGTGTGTGTGTGTGTGCAGGCATGTGTGTTTATCTGCGCTCTGCTACTTATTTGTAGGTTCACGTGTGTTTCCTACATATCCTCATGTGTGTTTCTTGGAGAAAGCATCCTGGACTTTGATGTTGGCAACAGTAATGGTGGTGACGGCAGGTCATAGGGAAGAGTCATCCCAGAGGGATGGGTAGTGAGAGGAGAAGAGGATGGAGTGAGGAGAGGAGGGGGGTGTCCCTGCTGGTGGAAGAGTCAGTGTTGTCTCTTGGTCAGTTTAGATGTTAGGAATAATACACGACTTCATGTCACGTTAAGTTTTCTCCAAAGCGATATAGTTGCCCTCTGGAATATTCACTTCTTCTCTTATCCTTCCATGGTGACACGGTCACGTTTTCCACACTTTCACTGGTCTCTGTCGCCCTCTCGCTCTCTGTGTTGTCACTCAGGCCTATAGCCTCTCTCCCCTGCGCTCTTTTGAATTATTAACTCCCCAGCTCAGGGGAGTGAATGGGTACTGCTGAGTAGACACAGCACAGTTCCGGCTTCACATTGCCCACATTTCGGAAGTCCGTCCATTTGAGGGGATTACATTGCTGCTCCCATCAGCCCCCACCCCATACACGTTAACACACACATGCGACTGCGTGCGTGCAACCCTGCGCAGAGCCTTTTGTCATTATGAACAGCTGATAGTTGGACAGCGAGATAAACCGCCAAGTGGTTATGTCTTCCTGCCAGCATTCCTTTACTGTAGAGCTGCAGGCCTCCTGTGGTGAAGCCGCCCACTCGCCTGGCTTACTTCTCCCCAGGCAGCCTCTATCTTCTCTGGGTTCCCGGAGCAATGATTAACCCCGGTTCTGATCAATGCTTCTGCTGACTCTGATACATCACTGGAGCCTTGCAGCTGCCATGTAAAGGAAGCGTCAACTCTGTGCTGCTCATGACAGAGCATACCCACTCCATCACTTACACAAGGACACACACACATGCATGCGCGCACACACACGGGAGTAGCCAAAATAACAGGAACACCTGACAATAGTCCTGTAATAGATATTACAGCTCTGAAGTTTATTGCGTTTTCTTTTTTTTTTTTTTTTGTTGAAACTGTTTGAATGGTTGTTGCACTGGATTGCATTATATATTCAGGTGTTTCTGTTATTGTGTCCACCTCTCTATATGTGCATGTATAGCCTATATTTAGCCTGATATTGTATTCAGAGCAAAGAAATGATGTCAAAACTGAGCAGCTATTGTAGAAGGACATAGAGAGAATAAGATAAACATAGGGAACAAAATAAAAGGAGGAACGAAGAGAAAGATTGGCATCACTCATCACCCGGTGGTGCTTTACCTCGACAGCAGGGGGAAGCCCTGATTTCCTGAAGATGACAGGAAGCACAATAGCAGAGTGTTCTGTCAGCACATCCTACTCACGGGGCCAGGTTAATGATTCTGTAGCCACAGCTGAGCAGGAGAGAGGGATGAGCAGAGGGAGGCACGGGGAGGAAAAAAGAGGTGGAGAGGCTGGCATTCAGCTACATTTAGGCCGTCATTACAGCAGCATTAGGAATGATGGTGTGTTTTTGTCATTTTAATTACCTTTAATCTGATCTCTTCATACTCGGGCAATTCGTTAATGAGGCAGAACAAAAACTACATGTCACACATGTTTAGCATGCATCCACGCTATCAGTCATACAGCTAACATTGCACAGTAGTTACAGCGAGGAAACCCCTCAAACTTGTTATACATCTCACTTGGTGAGGAACAATGTTATACTTTCCCTTGTGTGACAAAATATACATTTTAAAAGGGAGCGTTCTGCAGTGTTGTGAGCCCTTGGGAGGCAAAAAACACAACAAGGCAATTACATTACATATTAAAGTTTTGTGTTATTGTGGCGTTTGCTTATCAGTTTCAGAGCAGCCAAATAGTCTGCTAAATGTTTATTTCTGATTTCTGATTATATAATACTGCATGTAATTAAAAAAAACTTTATATTTCACATTTCACTACTATAGTTTTCAATTACTTCTTTCTTTTATCTAATGGCTTATTCCTTGAATAATTGAATTTCATAATTGTATATTTGATATTATAATGATTCCTTATCAACTCTTGATAATTTGGCACCTGATTGAAGCTTTAACTGCAATTTCAGTCAGTGACAATACCTGAATTATTTTAATAGCATACAGTAACTAGAAAAAGGAAACTCTAGAAATATCAGGGCAAACTACTGTAGAGAGAGTAGAAAGAGGGGAGGGGGGCTGTCTCCCCCTCTTCGTCTCCATCCCAGGACTCGGTTAAAGTATTAACCCACTGCTGCTTAACAATATTGCTGACTGGTGTGTGGAAACAGGAGGGATCAAAGTTATCATGTAGAGGAGAAAGGCGCCTTTCACTCGGCCCATACAGCCTGTCCACTCCATCTTACCAGCCCATTCAGAGCAGCTACCCAGAGCAGCACTCAAGACACTCCCATCCTCCCACTCCTCACCTCCCTCATTCTACTCTCATTTTTTATTCCTCTTTCTTTATTTTCACACTTCCTCTTCCTACTTTGCCGCACTCACCATTGCTTCATGTACATACAATGGAGTAGGTTTGGTTTTAACTTTGGTTGTGACGGCCAAAATAATTGTGTATGTGCACTTGCTCTCTATCACTTTCTCTTTCATATGCATGTACGCACACACAAAGAGCCTAACTGCAAAATGTTTACTTTACTCAATATGTATTTGCTTACTTGCATCATGAATTTTTCTCTGATTTTTACATTTTATTTTACTTAACTACTTAACTGTAGATTATCAGGTCGAGTATCCCCCCCATATCCTGCTTTCACTCTTTATCAGGGGCAATTCAGCAACACTTTCATATTGGTAGGGACATGTCCCCACCATCCATACCCAAATCTATGCCCATGTGTACATAATATTAAATAATTATTAAATAATTATTTCCACCAGAAATGCGTCTGCATGTTCTCACCTTGCACTCCATCCCCTTCCCCTCACTTCTGTCCATCCATCTCTCCATCTGTCACCTGGCGGAGTAATCACATCCACATTTGATAAGGCTGGTTAGGTGGGTCATAAAAAGTTTATGCTTGTGATGCCGGAGTCTCATTTATTATCCCTGCTAATGTAGCAGTTGGGAGTGGGAGGAGAGGGGGAAGACAGAAAGAGTGCAAGAGGTTGAGAGAGAGAGAGGCCACCGCATTAAGGGATCATTACTCCTCTGTATGCTCTGTCCCTCACTTTCAACGCTAGATAAGTCCTCTTCTTGCTTTATGGCCTTGATGAAGCCAGAGCTCTCTGTATTTAAGTGTTCCATGGCCACTAAGAGTTCAAGATGGTTATGGCACAGGAGGTAGTTACTGTTCTCTAACCACAGAACTATAGGCTTAAGCCCTAATGCTTGCATCTGTTTACCCTACATTTACTTCACCAGTAAATGTGAAAATGTGCTGCCTTTCATGTGCTGTTTGCTATGCGGGCCAAAAGTTTGAACTAATTTAAAATTTGAATGAGAATAATTTTTAAAAAAAACACTGATTCTACCCAGTGGGCAATAGCGTTGTGTGCTGACCAGTGTGTTGATTCCTAAAGAGGAGGAAATGTTTCTGTTTAGCTTAGACGTGTTCATACAGGTCTTAACATCATGCTGTGACATCACAAATCTACTTGTGAAAACAGCTCTATTTCCTACAGGACATGGAGTATTCAAGGGTGATACTCCATATTTTTCTTATTGTCAACAAATCCCATGAAAATACCCAAACCAACAATGACTTGATCCTACTAACACAGTACTGTTTGTGTAGCCTGATATAATGTATTCCTCTGCGCCATAAACCTCCACTGTTGTCCAGAAAGAAATAAAAACACATCAAAAAGCCACACAGTTGCACTGGCTGACATTGCGATGAACATGGACACTGTAATTTATTTTGAGTCAATGTCACACACATCGTCCTGCGGCTGTAAATACTCACTAGTGCACCAAATCCCCCACTGAAAATAGTACAAATACACAATTTACTCCTGTTTGAGTAACATTTGCTAAAAACTACAGTGTCCAGCTGCTTTAGGAATTTATTTAGCCTTTTTTTTTTTTAATTAAAGTGTATATTTATGACCCGTGTATGTCTTCAGTGGGAACCAATGGGCTGGGGAAGTCTGAAAGTATTAGAAGGATTGTTGATTTAGTTTTTTTCACTGAATTTGTCGACAATAACAAAATATAGAATATGACCAACTGTATCCTTTAAAGATAAATACACTTGCTCTAACGTGGAAATATTGTTCGTGCTTATTATTTGCTTCTCCAAATATGCTCCAAGATAACATTCAAACAATAGACAAGAGAATGTGTGGTTTTCTAAAAAAAATTTTTTTTTAAAAGGACCATGATGGGAACGTGCAGATGGAACAGGGAGGGAGTATGGGCATGTATGAGTGTGTTAGTGTTGGGGGGAGGCTACCCAGAGGCATAGATAGTGATAGATTGGCCTGGGAGAACTGTGATGCAGATCCACTCATCAAGATTGATGTTCTGCCATTCTGCTTTAAGTGCAATTAAATTGGCCCCTGTGTTAAAAAGCCCAGCCGATAACGTGGCTGAGGCTGAGATTACGCTACATTTCCCTTGCGCTTTCCTCCACCTGCATCCCTGCCACAGCCACTCAGATTTACTTTACATTCTCGGCCTCTATTGGACAAGAACTTTCCCGGCATCCTGACCTGCTCGTCGGCCCTGATTTACAACTTTATGTGCAGCTTGTGTTTTTTTTTTTCCACATAGCCCACAAAGTAGTTTTTAAATCAATGCGCCCTAAAAGTTTTTAATCACTTTCTGGTTGTTGTCTTACCACAGAATTGATCACTTGTACATTAGTGAATGTTTAATGTGTAATAATGCACGATGATTACTGAGAGGAAGGAAGTTTAATGTCTGCATGAACAATTCCAACATTACTCATCTCTGGCGGCCAACTTGACAAGCTTGTCTGTTTAGTCCAAAAGCAATACTCTGAAGTAAGGACAAGGTCATGAGGAGTGCTTGTTTTCACTTCTGCTGCATTGAACAGACAGCATGAATGGATGCAGTTGGTGCATGTTTTGATCAAACAGTTTCCCTGTACAACACTCGGGAAAATCACTCTCACTTGTCCAGCAGCATGTACACTTCATAATGTACTCAATTTTCTGCTAAATGGAAACATTTGCAATAATTCAAATTGAATGTCGATCACAGTCCAATCCATCTCTCTCTCTGTCTCGGTCTCCATTCTGCTGCGGGCCTCGCCCACCTCTGTCAGTGTCAAGTTGTTAACCCCGTGTCAACAGTGGCGCAGGGCGTATTTGGACCTGGTTGATGGATGGGTCTTGGTGGACTTGTCCCACGCAAACATATTCTCAGAGTCAGCTGAGAGAGGTGCAGCGCGTGTGTGTCAACCCCTCCACCCACACACATATACACATGTTCATCCGTGATCAAGTCTCCGGGCCCTCTCCGTCACCTACTGACACCCGATGTCTCCAGTTTAGACCCAGATGGGCGGAGCTCTGACCCCACTGTCACAGAACGAAGGAGAAGAGATTCAAGATTTTTTTTTCCCCTGCAAATGGTAAACTTGACCCATGTCCTTCGCATCATTACATTTCCTTGTGAGGGCTTGACACCCTGTTCCTTTAACAAACCAGTAAAATTAACTTTGCCAGCTCACCCCAAGGGAAACATGTAATAATCAAGGGGAGGACCATTACAAATTAGCATGATTTTCTTTCTTTTGTCATTATCTGAGCAGTCTTTAATTGACATTTCATTCTTCAGATATTAAAGTCATTATAGATTTTCATTTGCTTGTCTTTAATATTATAATTTGGCTTAAGATGTTCATCTTTTCATCCCTTTGAGACACGTTTTGTGTTAAGATGCAGGATGTTTGCTACATTTGTGGATGTTTTACTCCTTTGTGAGTGATAATAAAAAATACCAAAAAGCTCTACTGCACTGAGAGCTTCATCAGACCCTGTGAAAAGGAAAAGGTTAAATAAAAAAAAATTCTTAGATAAAAACTAAGCTGTTTGTATAGTATGTTTAACCCACATTATTTGCTTTCCAAGCCCCTCTGTAATTTAGCAAATGTTTATTTTCTTTCACATGAAATCATTTGGGATCCTTTTTATGGGTTGATGTATCTTTTTCTTACAATCAAGACAGAAAAAACAGCAGTAACATTACGACACTCGGCGCAAGTGAACACATGGTTTGGGGTAGAGATGGCATCAGTACATGACTGATCACTCGTCAATATCACGAGTTCATCCAGCACCATTAGTCATCTGCGCTGCGTCCTGTCACTCCACACAGCTGCTCGCCGTCTCTCCCCTCCACCTCTCATTTTTCTCTTTCTGCCCAACTTTCTCTGTTCTTTTTATACTCCTCACCAAACGCGGCCGGCTTCTAAGGCATTCCTGTCATGGTTTATGGGGGCTGGGGGTGAAAATAGGCAGAATAAAAAGGAAAAGAGGAGAGTGCCATGGCTCATATGTAGGCGGGTGAGTTTAGTTAAATGCCATGTGTTCTCTTTTTGCTTTTTGGAGGGGGGGGTTGTCATAATGTGTTGAGTTGTCCACTCTGGCTCAGAGGGTCAGATTAACAAGGAGTCCGGGTCCCTCTTTGCTGCGGTCCCCTCACAGGGCACAATGACAGGGGCGATCCATCACTTCTGTCCCTAACGGGGTGGGGGTCAGTGGGGGTGGAGGCCATGGGGCTGGGCCTGGCTCTGGCTGGCTGATGGAGGGCTGTGGAGAACAGGATGGGGCTGGTTAAACTTTAACCAGCTCTCTTCCTACACACTGAAGACCACATTCAGACACCATTCTCTGCTGTGGGAGATTCTGATGTTTCGTCAAACCAAGATCCGTGACCCACCGCCCACTGGGACCCCCTCTCGCCCACTCATGGCCCCGCGCCCACCTGCTTCCATATGGATCACTGCGGCTGAGCGCCAAACTTTTGGCCGTAGCGTGGGAAGAAAGTGACTCTGGGGTCTCCTCTCCATCTGTACACAGAGCAAGTGGCTATATTAACCCAGCCCTCTGCACGCGCCATACAGCCTTCTGATATACTAACCGTGACTTCATATTCAAAACTGTCTGTGGCACTGTCATATCCATTGTCGACACATTTTCACAGTGGATCAATAGCAATAGCCTTCTTTGTGATTGTAGAGAGGTTAGTCCTGGGGCACGTCATGGTTATGGCATGAAAAATTATCGCTGGCCTTATGATAGTCATTTAATACACAGTTGCACACTTTGATAGAATTTGGCAAAAGCCTCTCCCCGGTGAGTTAACAATGCCTACTGAAAATCATATTTCCATGGCGGCCCATTCAATCATTTCGCCCTGTTCCTGGAAAAACTGCAGTGACAAATGGGATGTGAGCACACTGGGTGGCTGTGGGTCATATCAGGTGCAGAGCAGGTTGGAGGTGTTAACCCAATGTGTTCCTGTTCACTGGTCCAATCATCTCCATTGATTGAGCCAATGATTGAGAGGGTCCTACCTTTCTTTACGATGCCAGCGGGAGGAGGTGAAGGCTGAACTTAAGGGATAAACCATAAAAAAATGGCAAATACAGAAAAAAAATCTGGTTTGTTTTCATTTGTACACATATAACTTTACATAATATGTTAGAGTACATATTAACAGTCTGCTTAAGTTGTAGAATTATATAAAAAGAGGCAGAAATAGTTTAGCCCAACTCTCAGTCATTTAAGGCTTGTGCATCATGTCTATGAGTGGGAGTCATGTGACAGTATGATTTAATTAGATTTGATGAGATGACTTCCACACACACTTAATAATGCAGTAATTTCTGCCCATTTGACATGGGGAGAGTGAGGGAGTGACACTCTGAGGGGCAAGACACTTGGAGAGTGGTGAGTGAAGAGAGGGCGAGTAAATGGTTTGAAAAAAAAAATCGTGAGAGGGAGAGAGGAATAAGGTGCTGCTGGGCGGCAGAGGAGGGGAACTGGGGAGCTGTCCATTTGTACAAACCTAAGAATCTGTCATGTGTCGGGTCGTGTTTTCTTCGCTGCAGCGTTAAGGTGGTTTTGACAGCCAGGACTTTCCCTCCTTCATCCATGCTGCAAATAACATTACAGAAATTGTGTTTGTGGCGTTGCCTAGGCCAGGGACTCCTGGGAAACTGGCAGGGTCACAAGGGTCAGGTAGAGTGAGAGAAAGAGCGGACGAGAGGGAAAGAGTGAGAGGGAGAAACCAAGACAGACTAAACAAGATCTGATTTAAAATGGGCTGTAAAGTCTCATAAAAATGAATAAGAATATGAGCCTGAAAAAAAATGGTAATTATTTTTGATGAATATAATATGTGACAATATTTGAATTATGCCTATATACACATTTGCCACAATGTTGGCTCCAATTAGCTTCAACATTTATGAAGCTCATCTGGACTGGGATGTGCAGGGATTACTCCTACCAGCATATATACAGGGCTGTGTCTAAAATTTGCTACCTCTAGTCTCTTAGGGCATGCATAGACTCCTAAATATTTCAGCAGTAGAAATGAACTGCTCTCTCAGGGGGGCAATCCTGTGCCTGATTGCCCTGGCCTGGCGTTTATAACCAGGGTGGGTCCAGGTCGAGCTGGGCCAGGACATGGTCTCCAACATGTAGGTCTATACATCCCTAACCTTCACTAACAAGGACCAGGGGAGCAGCAAGACCAAAGCTCCTCCATAAAGCACAATTACAAGCTAAAGGCAGGATTTTGTGTTCTTATATGTGTGTGATTTCCCCCTTTACAGCTCACAATCAATCTTTAATGAGCCATTGAATATTAACTGGATTTGTAGGAGCTGAGTGTCAACTCCTATGAATGTAAGCTGGAGGCTCAAGGTTTAGCAGACAGTGAAGATGGAGGAAAGAGGGGGGGAGCAGGGAGGGTCGGCAAAGCGGGGGTGGAGTGTTTTACACGGGGTTTATATGCGAAAAGTGGTTATAGTCAATTACAATTACAATCATTCACCATGGGAAGGACAACCAGGATAATTGTTGTCTCAGTACCCCCCTTGAAGCCACTACAGTAACTGTATTACAATAGGACAAACACTAGTTCAAGAAGGGATCAGAGACTTATCTCAGATTTTGAAACTCTGTTGAATCTATAAAATCAAAACTCAGTCAGAGCGGTTGTTGATAAATTACAGCCACACCACAACAGAGCCCCTTGTCCGGTCCTTCATGCAGACCTCTGCCTGCCTGGAGCGCAGCCGGGGCCCTGCAGCAGGACTGGAGTAACTCCCTGGACTCTAACCCCCTGCCAGGCAATCTCTTTGTCACTGCGCTGCCTGCTACTGATTAATGGACGTAGTCTTGTGATCAGAAGGCTCGGACGAAGCTGTGTGTAGTGTCTGAGAGCTACAGATGGGTCTAGCGGACTGAGACAGATTAGGCCTTGATGCTGACCCCTACGGAGAGACCTCTGGGGTGGAGGAGCAGGCCAGGGGGCCCGGGGATAATGGGACCCCTCTCACACCTTTTAAAAGAGAACATGTTTATGGCTACTTAGAGGAAATTGATTTGATTGTGCCAGAAACGCATGTGTGAACACCCCTGGCACTTTTATTGGCTATTTGTCTTTTAAGTCACAGCTAGAGAAATTTATGCCCACATTGGGGTTCAGGAGAGTGGGTGCCTGGCTGTGTGTGTTTGTGTGTTTAAGAGAGTAAATATTAATATGTGTGTGTGCATATAGACATGTGTGCATGTGTGTGCGGCGCACGAGGGCAGGTCATGATAAGTGATGCACTGAAGGTGCACTTTAACTGGGTGTCAATCATTAAGTATCAGCCCTAATGACTAAAAGCGCATAATGGAGGCACTGGCGGAAATAAAACAACAAGATTTGTTGGGGCACATTAATTCTCTGAATTGATGTCAACAGGCAGCTACTTTCTCCCGCTCGTGTTTTCTTGCTCATGCATCTTGACTCTATTAAATGACAAATGTTTGAACATGAATTTCAGCTCATGATTTCATTGGGCCATCGAAAGTAAACAGAGCACTTCCTTATTGCCTTCAGGGATTTTACTCAATTTTTAGTATATATAATAATGCAAATGTGAGGAAATCTATGAACCACTGACTGATAACATGATCCAGCTCTATACCGCTTACAGTTACAGGTAATAACAGACTAAAATAGAACGAGTATTTCCTATTTTAACTCTGTTCTCTCCCTAACCGTGTTCTGTGGGTTGTGATCCTTTTAAATGAAGTCAACTTGTGGCAAACAACAGGTTGCAAATATCTATAAGTTGCAAGCAGTTGAACCAAAGAGTGATGTTCTCTTCTTGGGTTATTTCATTGCATGTCAATAGTTTTAAGAAGCTATCCAGTATTTTACTATAACAAAGCACAGAAGAGAGAAAAGCAAGAAAAAACATAGTTTTGTTTTGCCAAATTATGTTCTTTTTTCCGATGAACCATCTCACAACCCCTTGGGAGGTCGGGAAACCACTGCTCTATAGTTATGCATTGCAAAAGAACTATTTGTTTATTGTAATTTTGATAATCTAGTAATCTAAATTATTCAACAGTTGCTTCTACTGTTAATCAGTGTGAAAAAGAGCATTATGCTAAATGCCTTGAATATAAATGGCTTTGGCTTTGGCAGGCCAGCAGAGGCCTGTTCATCTGAACTACTGAAATATTCAGGTCTGTATGTTGAATAACATAATAGACTGATCTCTCTCCTCAGAGCACACTACATTCTTTTGTAAGCAATGTCACATCAAAGTCAGGGAGCATGCGCAGAGAGATGGAGGGATGACAGACTGACAGAGTGACGATGAAGGTGAAGAGCACGGTCGCTCTGTTTGAAGCAGAAGAAACAAGACGGAGGGAGAGACCCTCACTGCTCAAAACAGTCTGATTTATGCAAATTGAAGAATCTTATCGATTGGTAATTGATTTACTTTGATACATGCATTCACGGCTGTAGTAGTAATGCACTGATGTAGGGCCCCGCCACCTCGCAGTTCGCCTGCATTAAGACAAATCAAATTCATCTGTCCATCCCTTTCTCTCTCTGCTGCCATCCATCAGCCTCATTGCATCACCGCTGACATAACCAACGTGCGTGTGTGTGTGTGTGTGTGTGCTGCATGTTTGAGCAAGTGCATGTGTTGATTTAGTGTGCGCAAATTTGACCTAACCATATATAACCTCCACCTATGAAAAGGGCACAGATTTAACAGCAGATCAACTTAAACATGAAAGAGAGAGACAGTAACAAACAAGGCAAATGCACAGTGTCACCCGTTAAGGTAACTCATAAGTGACCAGCAATTATGAAGTATTATGATACTTGACTTTATAAGTCATTATAAAATGCTTTATAATGTGTTTTGATTATTGTTAAAAAGCATTATGAATATTTATGAGTGCTTATAACTATAATTACACAGTGCTATAAGCAGATTATAAGTATGTTTATAATGCATTATAGATATGGGCGTCAGTGTTACCAAAGGTTATTCAGTAAGTCTGAGTGATCTAATGTCTTTCAGCAACTTTATTATGGATCTATTTAGTTGCCATTTATTTACATGCAGTATTGATTCTATTATCCTGCTGGTAAAAAGGGTTCATAGAAGCCTGTGTTCATCTTAATGATGGAGTGTGTATGCTTGTTTGGGTGTGTGTGTACATCTGTGCACTGAAGCTCAAATCTATTTAAGCCAGAGTGTATGTTAATGTCTGTGTGTGTGAGAGAGAGAGAGAGAGAGAGTTATTTGGCCATCCCCAGGGGGACAGGGCTTCTGCTCCTCTCTCTTAGGTAATGGAAGCAATGTGTCCATAATCCCAGTGAATGACTAATAAAAGAAAGTAGCGCCTTGGGCCTGTTCCCTCAGCAATATTATAGCTGGGTATTAAACTGAGTGCCTGTGTAATACTGTCAAGTCACTGTTTTCTCAAACACATTCCACATACGCTTTATTTATTTATTTTTCTTCTTGCATATCTCCGTTTTCGCAAATGAAATCGAAAGTGCTCTTTATGAGGGGAGATTGTTCTCATCGGTGTGAAAGCTGTTTATAAAGTCCTGGGTGCGTGAATCATCACATAGGCAGCGTTGGATCCATCGAGACACCTGAGGCGCTCGTGAACGCTGCCTTAATGGAAACCAAACGCAGCTTGAATACTAATAAGCCATGACACCATAACCCGCAGCCCTCCACCCGATACCCCTGTACTCTCTTTAAACGCTCTTTAATGGCCGTGTTAGTGTTATACAAGACGCTCATTAGACACTTTAATTGGTTTGGCCAGTGTTGACAGCAGTGTTGATTGGCCGAGCCAGACTACAGAGTTAGCGTGGTGGTTTGTGGGGGTCAGTGGTAGGGTGCTGTTGGTGACTAATGTGGTCATAGCGGACCCCATGTCCGGGCTGAGGACCCTGATTAGGATGGGTGGTGGGCAGGGGGTCTCCCTGTGGCAACATGAGGTCATACTGTCCTGTTCCTAACTAGTGAAATCTATGAAAATAAAGGCCAGGAAGGGCAGGCCCGTGTGTACTAATCAGAGGACAGCTGAGTTTTAAAATGTTCCGCCTCCTGTATACCAGTTTTGTGGGGATGATGTCACTTCTCCTGGATCTGTTGTCATGGCTGATTATTGCTGATCGGAGAGGTGTGGTATTGCTGTTTTCTGACATCAGGCTAATTTGTTTCCCATTTCTTGTCTTTGAGTCTGAAGGAAAGTAATTCCCTAAATCACTGCAGCTGTTCATCCACTAAATATGAACTGAGATATTTTCCTTGTATAGTATAAAGTTGCGAATTAGAAAAATGCAACTGCACATAAGAATGAGAGAAGATGAGGCTTGTATACAGTAGATTTATCCACTATTTTTTCTGAATGGGCCTTTTTTTTACAGAAGATAATCTGCCATGTCACAGTAGGTGTGGATAATAAAATTGATAATGCCTGAATTCCATTTACCCGTTCCAGTGTCAGTGTCCTGGTATCGTGCATGCAGTCACACTGTCATGGCTTACTGGGACATTTGAATAGAACACAGCCATCATTAATGTTATTAATGTAACACCTGTGCTTTTCCTACTATGACTATTCCAAATGCCTGCTGTGAAAAACGCCTTTGACCATCATATGTACACATACTGTACATACAGGGATGCTCTGCTGTATTGCTTTTCAGTGGCTGTCTGACATGCAATCCTCTTTTTACTATTCATCTTTGATCGAACTATAAAAAGCGTGAATGGAGGAGTGCAGTCCAGTCATCCCTCTGTTCACTCGCTGCACTATCCCAGCCCGGCCCTGTAATTATGATTGATTTGGGTCTGGGATATATATTGCTTGGCGGGCCTATTCTGATTCAACTTCATCACCAGTCATGGCTAAATGCTTTAAAAGCATTGATTTGCCTGAATTACAACATGGTATCGGACCTCTCACCTGTCTGTGGGCGGCTCTGTGTGCGGCTCTGTGTGCGTGCGTGTGTTAGAGTTAGCGAATGTGCGTGAGAGAGGGAGTAAAGACGGATCTCACCCTCCACATATCATAACACTCGGCTCTCCTCTCCCTTCATCCCCGTCATCCGCCCCCCTATCATCTCCGTCCCATCGATTTGCCCCATAAAAGGTGTTTAATTCAATCAAGAGTAAAGTGAGTGCCTGTTTTTCTGGGTCCCTGTCGATAGTGGTATAATCAATTAGAGTGGGCCCAGACTTCCCTCTCTCTCTCTCATACACACACACACTCACTCTTACACTGGCTCAGTTTCTAAAAACTCTTATACGCTGTCTAATTCTGTTCTGTAAGTCTGTAGTATTTTTATACCAACATATTCATACTTTACTAGTGGCTCAGAACATCCCCCGTGTACAATGCATCTGTTTTTTTCTAACCCCGCCCATACTTTTGCTCAGTAGGTGGTACTGACACTACATCCCTCCCCTTCTTGGATGCGAAATAATATCAACACTCAATGTCACAAATATTATATTGTAATACCAGTATAACATAAAAGTCTATTACTAAAATAACTTTTCTCTTTAAGAGCTCAATTTTTCATGACAAATAATATGTTGACAACGCTGGATGTCCTTATTATGAACTATCACCAAAAAACATTTTTTTATGTACACAGTTTTATCTGGAACTCTTTCACAAAACATGAATGTTAAATGTCCTGGAATGGCTAATGGTAGACTGCTCTGCCATTTAGACAATACCAGATGTTATTCTGCTCCTTTATGACTCACTAATTCACATAGTTTCTCAGACTACAGCAGGCTGCTGTCTGGCTTGTTGGGGAAGATGCTAATGCTGTGTAGCTCTGTCAGGTACTGCAACTGTAACTGGTTAGTTGTGTGACCCGTTCCACTCAGCACCAGTTTGAGCAGTCCCAAATCCAGACTGTGTTTTGTTCTGTCTTTCGACCTCCCCTTTCACTTGAGGTCAGTATGGAGTAACGTGTCGGTGTTCGGTACCATTTTCTCTCAATTAGGCTTTAAACTCACTTGCAAGGAGAGGAGCACCGTTGTCAGTCACAATGCATTCTGGGAGCCCATGAACTGAAAAGATTTGTCTCAGAGCTTTGATTATGTTTGCTGAGGTGATACTCGTAAGCACACTCCACCCATCTGGAGTAATAATCAGTCGCCCCAAGGAGGTGTTCTCCTTATGGAAATGGTCCACATAAGTCGATGGCGAGAGTTTACCAAGGCGTCGCTGGTAGTTGTGTTCTAACTGTAAGGACTTGACATGGTGGTGAACTGTCGGTCAGCCGTGACAATGAATCAGCTGCGTTCTGCGGTCCAGGTTTGTATACTACCTTAAATGTATATGGCTGTAATCTCAACGCCCATCTTTCAATCCTTGCTGGCGGTTTTTGACTTTGGGGAGTAGATTGTTTCAAGTGGTCAGGTCTATGACCATCACAAAGTCCTTGCCATAGAGAAACAAAGAATTTTTTGCACACCCACACTATGGTGAGTGACGCTCTATCTGTCTGAGAGTACCATCGCTCTACATCAGTCAGGGCTCAGCTGGCGTAGTACAGTTTTGTGTGCACCATCTGCTTGATTCTGGCTCATGATGGCTCCAAGCCCCACTGGACTAGCATCTATGATCACATGTCTGCATCTTGGTTGAAATAAACCATAGCATGTGAGCTGGCTAACTGTCTCTTTAGCTGTTTCTTGATCTTTTCCCCTTGCTTTGCGAGTCTTCTTAGAGGCTCAGCGGTGGTGGCCAGATTAAGGATAAATCTGCCACAGTAATTGACTAGCCCAAAGAAGCT
This sequence comes from Scomberomorus guttatus, assembly GCA_038419695.1. Classification (NCBI taxonomy): domain Eukaryota; kingdom Metazoa; phylum Chordata; class Actinopteri; order Scombriformes; family Scombridae; genus Scomberomorus; species Scomberomorus guttatus. The sequence goes on along the minus strand of CM076449.1, from coordinate 21,689,920 downwards.
CCATACTTCAGCTGCATTTGTTGGTCAGCGTATATTCTCTACTGCCTCTACTTTTGACTTTGCTGCCCTGATGCCATTCTTGGAAAGAATGTGACCCATGAACTCCAGCTCTATCATGCAGAATTCACATATTTGCTGTTGAGAGTCAACTGCCTCTACTGAAGTCTTCTCAAGACTTGGTGTAGTCTCTCATCATGCACTTGTCTGGTTTCTCCTGTCACAATGATGTCATCCGATATGTTGTGGACCCCTTGATGCCTTGGAGGACTTGTCCAATGATATGTTGTTATGTCTCAGGAGCAGATGATATGCCAAACATCAGCCGCTTGTAGCGCCATAGACCTGTGTGTGGTGTGGCGAGTGTCGTCAGAGAGCGAGACTCAGGTTTCAGTTCATTCTGATGATAATCCCCACTTCAGATCCAACTTTGAGAAAACTGTAGCACCATTCATGTCTTCCAGTATCTCATCTATGGTGGGAATGGAGTGTACCTCTTCATTTGCTCTGCGCATGTCAACACATAGCCTTACTTCCTTCATGCTGTTATGCACTACGACTAAGGGTGATACCCATTTACTCTCTCAATAACATCCATCTCTTCAAGCTGTTTCAGTTTCTCTTTGACTTGTTTCCTCACACTGAATGGTATTCTGCGTACTGGTTGTGCCACAGGTTTGATACTGGTATCTACATGGAGCTCTAACTGAAAATCATACTCTCAAAACATTCTTTGTATTGCTCTTGCAATGCAGACTTCAATGCACTTGTGTCCTCTGTCTGGATTGTGTTTATGTGTGCTTCGGGTCCTATGTGGAGGAGTCCCAATGTCGTTGCTGTCTTCCTCCGTAGCACAAACGTCTGTGCGTTCTTCACTACTAGCACATTTATTTAACTCCGATCCATCATCTTCTTTGATGTTGGCTGTAAAAAGGCCTTCAACTGCAAGTGGTGTCTTAGAACCATATGGGTACACTCTCTTCTGAGTCTGTTTCAGATCTACATGTATGTCTGATCCGAGTTTGTATGCAACTGTGCCCACATCATTCATTCTCCATCATCAGAACTGTTAGTAACTGTGAACACACACTTGTGATCATTTCTGTCACTTAGTCTGTACAGCAGCGACTGTGAAAACACAGTCATCATCTTCATTTTGCCTGGTCTTGCCTGTCAGTCATTGCTGTGGGCTTAGTTGTCAGGTGATTCACCTTTATGCCCTTCTTTTCTACATGTGTTACCCTGTTTACCTTCTGTGATGGTGCATGCATGGGATGTGTGTTCCTCTCGACCGTACCTGTAGCATTTTGCTGTGTGGTCCTTATTTTCTGACTTGTCTTTGGATGTAGAAAATCTTTGTCTTCCTTTATCCATTTTGTTCCTTGTGCCCCTGTTTGATCTGCTATCCGTTGCGTTGATAGTCAACTTTTCCTTCCTGGCTGCTTGTTGATCTGCTGCTTCCATTACCCTCGCAGTTTCCTGAAGTCCAACGAGGTTCAGATTCTTCTCCTGCAACAGTCGTCTCCGCAGCGCATTTGAATGGCACCTGTCAATCACTTGGTCCCGTATGAAAGGTGAAACAGCGGGTAGACTCAGAGCCATTTTGTTCCTCACGAGGTTAGCTTAGACTAGCTTGCTTTTACAAAACTCTTGCAGACTTCTTTACTTCCTTGTTAAAATAGTCCATAACGAGTGTTTTCCATATCTCCTTGTCGCCAAATGCATTATTCTTATTCCAACATATTCATAGATAAATCCACTCAGAGTCAGGACTGCATTTCATTCACTTAATAGTGGCTCAGTATATGTGTGCAATACATCCGGTTTTTTCTAACCCTGCCCATCCTCTCACTCAGTAGGTGGCACTGACACTACAAAGTCCTACAGCTTCCTCACCATCTCTACACACACAGACACAGAACAGAAAAAAAGATTTGAGGTTTTGATTGCTTTTTGCTTCTCTTTTTCTGAGCTTCCGTGTATCTAATATTTCCACACATTACACACACACACACACACACACACACACTTCTATCTGTGTGGTTTGTAATGCTGTATATTGTACTTCTATACACATAGGTACAACAGAGCACTCGAGCGCACAAACAACACGACACCTAACCACCAGACAATAAAGCGAATGAAAAAATAAAAGCTCCGATTCATCAAAATCACACGAGACTCCACCACCCAGTAAATTAAACAATATTTCATAATCACTCTGACAATGAGACAAGAGACAGCAATTTGGGCTGAGAGCTCCTTCTCAGTGGCAGAGCGCACACAAACACACACACACACACACACACGCACACACACATACGGACACATAATTATCAGAACGGACATGCTCTGGAGACCCCAGACACTCCCCTAGTACCTGCCCAATCAACTGTCCAACAACAGACACCCACCCAGCCTTCATTTGTCTTGTCTGTGAGTGTATGTGTGTGTGTATCAAGCTAATTACCACTGTGAACCATCCCACACACAGACCTAACCCAGACATTGTGGCGCTGTCCAGGGACATGGGAGGTGGGTAATTAGCCTTCCATTATTACAACACACACACACACACACACACACACACACACACACACATATAACACACGTACACACCAAAGGGGCAGTAGGAGGGTTGGGAGGTTGTGTTTCAGGACTTGTTTTGGGTTTAAGGACGCTGTAGGAGGTCATAGTTAACGATCTGTGTTTAATATTGGTTGCTATTTAACATAACATTTGATTTGCTCATCACCCTCATTCAACAGACAACATCTGGGCCAACGGTAAGATGGAGTACTTTTTGGATCAGCATGGAATTGCTTTTTACAACTTCTACCCACCTGATACTTTCTCTTGAAAGCAGGAGCCATGACTACTACACTGACAATACATGAGAGAAACCAACATTCATTTCATTATGATGTTTCAGGTTAGATTTAAGATACTGAAGATACTTTTAACCTGTGAACTGAAATCTATTTGTTTTACGTTCAATTGAAAAGTCGTTGCAAAACGGATAACTCATATCATTAAATCAGCAGTGCACATACTCAATAATTTTGTGCTTGTCACATACTGTTAGCACTGGATTGGTTGCAGCAATAATTGCGTTAATGCTATAATTGTTATAATTGTGTCCAATTACATGGTTATTGTTTATCTGTCTGAATGGAAAATAGATAGAGGAGGATGTAGAGAATGAGACATTAGTCATCTGCAATAAAACAGCCAACATAAACACAAGTTCCGCTGCTCTTCAAGAAATTTGCACTTTGCCAGAATCAGCTCCATCTTGGGGCCATGCGTAGTGTGCAGGGAAATGGTGCAGGTGGGTTGAAGGTGTAAAAAAATCTCATAACTCCAAGCTGGCCAAAAAAGTACCCCCATCCCACCTCTGGCCCAGCTGTTGTCTGGAGGTGTGTAATTGTGTCAAAACCTTCTATTCCCCTCCAAGAGCGCCTCCCTAAAGCAGTTAGACGCCTCCCCCCACATGGTCCTGGGCATCATCATTTTCCAGCAACCATCCATCTTCGGCCTGCGATTAATTCTCTTCATTTCCGAGCACAGGCCATAAATCCTGGCACACTTAATTAATTTCACGGCCAACACGGGGCTCCCGTAAAGCGGGGATTGTTCTCGCAAAAGCCCATATTAATTATGCTATTTTACAGCCATCTCATTGAAGGCTGTGTTTCATCTTTCATAATTACATTTTCAACAACAACGGGGGCAACAAAAGGAGTCTAATTATGGATTTGGCGGCATGCTCCCTTGTAATAAGTCAATGTTAGCATCGAGCCCACGACGTGGTGCTAAGGCGTTACGACACACAGCGTAGAGTAGCTCAGCGGAATCGATGTGGGCTTCCATGTTTTATTATTGTTACTGTAACTATGATTTTAGCTGAGAGGACGATCACAACACAGAACATATTGAAAGCATTTGGTGGGCTGCTGGCATAAATTGTGTTGATGAAGTTAGAGGAGATTATTGTCACATTGAGGCTCTGGTGATCATTACTCTTGTGATGGAGCTCATTGAGTCTCTGTAGTGGAGCTTGTCAGCTGCTCTCCTGATGTTCAGGCTGCAACTTCTCCCTTCTGTCAACGCCGCAACTCATCATGCGATACACAAGTGTCTCTCATGTGTCCTAAATGTGCTTATAGACCACAGAGAAGCACCACACATTGAACAGATTAAACGGAGCTAAAACACAGCAATAGCCCTATTCACTTATAACATTTTGTTCACCTCTTCAAACTATGTGAAACACTGACCGGAAAAAAAAGTTCAACAGCATGATTTTCATCCCCGGGCCTTGTGTCATGTTCCACGCTATTGCACTTTCCCACTGGTCTGTGCCACAGGTCACCACCCAGTCATGATGGGTGACGGAGCCTCTGTTAACATCCACCTACACACGTCGTCCGGCATCCAGCCTTCCACCCACACACTCCTGGAACTGAGCAGTAATAATATACTCTCACACATGCTCATACAACGCAAACCTGCCATAAGTATGCTGTGATGCATGGGCTGTCATGGCTGCCTCGTTGGTGGTAAAGTTGAGGCAGAAGGCCTGCGCTTGTTGCCTGGGTGTCAGCTTGACAGACATTTGTTGTTGATAATTGACAGACAACCACAATTTACATATCAATTGAGGAAAAGAAGAAAGCGGCCAAAGATTGTGACAACATTTTTGGCTGAAAATTTGATTTGCTTGACTCTGCTTCTCAAATGTGAAGATGTGTTGTTTTTCTCTGTTTTAAATTGAATAACTTTGGGGTTTGGACTGTTGGTCGGAAAAAACAAACAGCTTGAAGACATCATCATGAGCTCTGGGAAATGGTGATGGGGGCTTTATTCACAATTTCAAGTTTTTTGCAAATCATCAAAAATGTATCAAAATGTATAAATAATGAAATGATTGTTAGCTGCAGCCCCACATGGCACCTAATCATTATTAAACAATATGCAATGGAGAATTAGAAGTAGTAGAAAAGAAGCATGTAAAGTGAATGTACACCAAAAAGGATTAACAAACATACCTTGAAGAAACCCAAGTGTGGTTGAAATCATTCAGTGGAGCTATGTGCGGCCATCTTCTCTTCTAGAAAAGACAGTGGAGACAAAAAGTCACGAAGATCGCCGGTTAGATGTTGAGAACCAAACCATGTGTTGTGCACATTATCAGAAGGAAGACAGTAACCCTAAAAGTGAATTTGTGATGGGGACTGTAGTAATAATGGCCACCTCGCTGACCTGAGAGTGCAGCTATGTCACCTCTGATCAGTGGTGTTACAGTCCACTGCCGGATAGTCCTTTCACTTCCTATTAGGCTCCTCACACTGAAAGTCTGCGTGCAATGGCAAGGGCCATAAGTCCTTTGACAGCGACCTTGAACATATGTGTGTCTGTGTTCATCCATGTGCAACAACTACCAGCATCTCCGCCTGTGTGTGTGTTTGTGTGTGTGATATCTCTTCCTCTCCTCTCCCCTCCACTCCTTCCTTGTCAAGGCCATCGGTGATCAGTGGAGGTTAAAAGTTACAAATCACCCCTCCTCCCCCACTCTGCCCTCCAACCCACCTCTCCCCCCTCCTTCCCCTCTCCTCCCCACCTGTCCTTACACTTGCCCAGGCGAAGGCCTCTAGGGGCCCGGGTCTCATTCGTATTTGGGGCCACGGCTCCTGTTGAGGGTCTGCAGGGGATCAGAGGCAGCGGAGGGCAATTACTCCTCTGCTTTAATTGGCATTATCATTTTAGCAGGTTGACAGAGATGGATCACCCGGCAGGACCCTGCTACTGTCGGTACTGGAGCAAGGGGGGGGTGGAGGCGGAGGGATGAGGGGAGGAGAGGAAGAAGGTGTCGGCCCGGTGGGCACGATGAGAGCAGATAAGGGGAGAAAAAAAATGTAGCTGGAAGAGAGGAGCACAAAATGAAGGGCGGAAGCGAAGAAATAAATCTGACACAAACATCAGCTGAACAACCTGAACAAATAACCCCCATTACACAAGAAAGGTGTGTAGAGGAATTGTGTGGGCCGGTGTCTCTCTGGGTCTGTGAGGATGTGCTAGTCCTCATAAATGTGTGTGTACGGCTGATTTTATGCCTGTGTGTGTGCAGGGGAAAGGGCAGGGGAGGGGGAAGGAGGTGTATTAGTGTAACCCAGTGTGAAGCCTGGCGAGGGCCTAACGAGCAGCATGGCTGTGGCTCCATAACTCAGGTCCTGTAAAGCTGTCAGTGGAATTAAGAGGCACCCATTATAGGTGCCCATATGAGTGCCTCAATGCAAAATACCAGTCTTCTCCCTGGGGCCAGCAGCGCCAGATAATTTTAGCTACTTAGTGAATCATCTTCAAAGCCGGAGCCAAGCTTTTTCATTTCTGTGGTTACAGCTTCCACAGTATATACACATTCTTATATTAGGTTCAGCAACTTCATTTGTGCTTTTTGAGCTCAAATTAGCTTCCTCTTCTTCATCCTTCTTTCGTCACAGACTCCCAGTTCTCCCATCTCCGAATACCCTCAGATCCCAGAATCCCCAGAGGCTGAACCAGACAACACGCCACAAAAACACAGTGATGGATCGATGAAAAATTATTATAAAGCTGTCCGACCTGAATTATTGTTCTGTCGGTTGATAATCCCTTATTTGTCTCTTCCTGGCATCCAACAAAATCTGTCAGTCTGACTAAAAAAAGCGAGGGACGGCTGATGGAAGATGATGAAGTGAGTGGAAGGAGGGGATGTGGGGCCCTCGCTTCCCGCCTCTTTTAGGGAAAGAACATACTTGAAGGGAATGCTGTGCGCGCTCTCTCTCTCTCTCTCTCCCTGATATGAAAAATGAAAACTATAAGGGAGACAATAATAAAAATAGCAGTGTGAGTGGACAGGCCGGAGCAGTCCATTACTCACAGCTGCTTTGGGCTGCGTGGTAAAAATGTGCTGCTCACTGCAAAAGCATGCATCACCGCTGGCCCAAAACAAATGGGCTGTCTCCAACGTATTTACCTCCAATTGTTCAAGCATTTGTGGGGAGAGCTACGGCCTGTCCAAACAACTCAGGCCTGTCCATCTGAGGGACGAGAGAGTGGGTTATTGGGAGACATGATGAGAGAGACGCCGGATGCACTGCATGACAATAACATAGGAGAAAAAGATTAGGATTGGGGGGGGGATAAAGCTGTGAGGATCTGTAAAGGTAGGTATAAACTGAAAATAACAGGAGGTAATCATAGTTAAACAAAACTAATTAACAACAATTTTCATAATCATCATTTCTCAAGCAAATATGCCAAATATTCGCTGGTTCCGGCTTCTCAAATAAAATAATTTGCTGTTTTTCCTCTCTCTGTTTTATTTTAACTTTGATATCTTGGACTGTTGGTTGGAGAAAAAGAGCAATACGAAGACGTCACCATGGACTTGGATGGACTGGATGCCAATAGCAGGAAAAAAGAGGATTCAGATGAGGGAATGACTGGAGGCGAGTAGAGAGAATCAGGAAATGTTGAGAAGGTAATCATATGGTTGAAAAAAACCTCAAGCCTTAAATGCATCTTTAAACGTCCCAAATCGGTTATACAATTTGATTTGTAAAACACTTAAAATAAGTTTTATTTAGGTTTAGAAATTCGGGGAAGGAGATAAGAGTGAACACATCTCAAAATCTGTCTTTCAACAGCACGAAGATATTAATTTCTATGCACATTTGTTTAAACAGCAAGTTCATTGACCTGGAAAGACAAGCAAATCCTCCTGTGAGTTGTTGTAGTTTTGTGTGAGCGTGTGTATGAATGTGTTACTGAGGAGTATCAGTCTCATGATTAGAGATGTTTGTTTTCCCTCTGAAGCCACTGATGATTTTGGAAAGCGAGACGAGGAGAAAAGGGAGTGTTGTGTGTAAACAGAAAAGAGGAGACAGAAGGTGCGAGGGAGTCTGATTCAAATGAACCACCAATTCAACTCATCTCCCCTCCCTATTCCTATTGACTGCAGTTTGAGAGTGTCCCTGGGAGGCTGTGACTAGAGACCTTGAATGGCGGGTAATAATTTAATTTGGCTGAATGTTTCCGGCACTTATCTTTCTATTCTATCATTTTGGATTTAAAGGGCGATCAGAACAACATTGGACCCCTGTGGAGCTCGAGGCTGGGGCCTGAGCCGGCTTCACAGTGCAGCTTTACAGCTCAACATCTCCCACATCCTGGTGTGATACAGCTGTGGTTAATGACAGAGCTCCACTCTTAAACGGCCCTCCTGATTAAGATGGCTCTCCACATCGCCCCTGTTTATCTCCAGTGCGGTCGTTAGCCGGGATGAGCCCGCTAATGATGAGTAGTTTACAATATGGCACTCTGGCATAATCGGCCTCCTGTCATCATCCTGTGACAGAGAGGAACCCGCCCAGCTCCAGCCTGTAGCTCTTTGCATGGCGTCCATCTGAAAGACAGCAGATTTAGAGAGCATCACAGTGATAAACAGGAACGGGTAAACACATTTTCTGTTATGATGATCCGTGCTTAAGTACATCAAGCGTCGTCTGATGATGAGTACATCAAAATAATATGCTGGAGGCAAAGTGGTAATCAGAGAAAAGCATCTTTCTTGTCTCCAGAACATTACAGGGAAATTTGAGATTGAGATGTATGTAACAACTGCATTATTATTACTCCCGCAACACCATCGCTGACTGCTGTTTGGGTGTGTGTGCTTGTAAAATGAGGATATAAAATGTACAAAAAGTAATAAAATGAATAAAGCTAAACGGAATAATGAAAAGGGAATTGAGGAGCGTGCACAGATGAGAGAAAGTGAGAAGTATAAGAGCGGGAGAGGGAGAGAGAGAGCTGGTTATTTAATTTATGTGGGTAGTGGGAGAGAGTGGCAGTGATACATGGGTTTGTTAGTCAATTGATAAAGGAGAGGAAATTTCTAAAAAACATTCATCACCGAGAGATATGGCCACCATACATCACCTATTTGCAAACAACGAGGGCTAATATTTATCCCTGGAAGGGACAGAGTGACCCTCACACACACACCGACACACGCGCACACACATTGTGACTCACAACTCACCATGACCTAATTAAGCCAAGAGAATAGACCTTAATTGGAAAAAGAAAAGCTGAATTCTAAAGAAAGCAACAAAATGGCAAACATCTCATCCCTTTATTGTAAAGCTGAATGCCTTTATGCTGTTGTGTGTGTTTTTTAAATACAGATACATATTGCCCCACGTGTGAGCTTTTAGTGCTGCAGTGTTTGTAGTAATGGAGTGTCATGAAGAAGAGTCCCAGATAAGGAAATTGAAGAAGAATCTGGTGGGCCTACATGGTTAGTTGAATGTACTTACTATTGCCTATATGTCAGAAAAAGATAGTGGAGTGTGTATGTGTGTGTGTGTGTATGTGTGTGCATGCACATAAACTAAAACAGTACACCCTAGCTCTTGTACACACACACACACACACACACACACACACACACACACACACTTTCCGCTTTCTCCCTGTAATGTATTAGATGTTGAATCCTTCTGATACATTGCTGCAGGCGGAATCTTTCATCTTTCCCTCTTTCCTCATTCAGTTGACTACATGTGGGGAGACTTTTAAATTGTCAAGGCTGAAATTTAATTATTTAATCCCCCGTGATCGATCATTAGTTAAAACGCTCGATCCACAAATCCTACACACCCCCACCCTTTATTGCCACCCCCTCCAAACCACCCAATAAGACAGACAGCATTTTAAGGAAAGGGGGGGGGGGGGGGGGGGGGGGGGGGGGGGTCATGTTTCATTCACAAAAAAAAAAAACATAAAACAAACAATAAATACACTTTACAATCCCCCACCAGCAGTTTCCATTTAATTCAACAAACAAACAAATAAATAAATGTGTAAATAAATACGGCCACTGTGTGGGATGGGTGTTGGGTGAATGTGTGGACGTGTGTGTGTGTGTGTGTGTTGGGGATGTATTGGGGGCGTCTTTGTTGCGACTCATAGTCCAGATGGATGACTTGTACGGGGGAGTGTATTTATTTTGCAGCGAGGCGACATCAGGAGATTTGTTATTCCCTGGCGTTGCCGAGTTTTTCACATTGCTCCACATCCCTGGGACCATATTTCATCCCCACACCCCCAATCCCCAAACAGATTTATTTACAGGCTCTCTTCCTGTACATATACACCCCCTTCCAACACATGCATACATACTGCTACAGACACATACTCATGCATATACACTATAAACAGCAGACGTGTTCAAGCACTGAGGACCACAAACACAACTCATCTGAAATCAAATGTATGCACACATACACACATGACACACTTACACGCAAATATATACACACACGGGCCCACGTTGTTTTTTTTTTTATCTCTGTGCTGCAGCGTTCTCTATGAGTGTCCAATGAGGATATTCAACAGTATTGCAATTTTACCATTCTGTTTAGGTCCACAGCCTCTTCATGATGGGGTATAATTGCTCTCATATATTCCACAAAGCAGAGGCTCCTGTTCAACCTGGAAAAAGGCAAAATAAGAAAGCAACTGGGCTATAAACACCAAATGATTATTATAAATATGCCAAGGAAACTATGCCAGACACTTGAATTTTATTGCTAAAATCTACATTCATAGATTTAGCTCTTTAAAAAAAAAGAGTTTCTCAGAAAGGTTTCTCCCTCTAACACTAAACAATGTGGGCATTGATTCTAATGTGGGAGCACGGTGCACCTGTTTGATATGCATATTATTTCTTATTGTTATTAATTAGGCTTATTAGACGGCACCTCCACTTGTACAGCCAGGTTTAAGTACCAGTCTATTAAGGGTTTGTTGTTCTTTCCAGGAGCTCGCTAAATGTCCATAATCAGTGCGAATTCTGTCACATACATTAGTATTGTGATCCTTTACTGCAACTCTATAGGCTAGTAGCTGATGAAAATCAATATTAATAGAGAGTTAAAGTGCATACACAAACACTTTGAGTCTAAATAAGGAAATAAGAAGACTTTTTCTTCATCCTTACCTTTGGTCTTGTGAAACAAGTAGCTGTCGGGGGTGGGAGGGGGGCGGACAGCTCCGAAACGAGAAAAAGAGAGAACAAGACAGAGAGAGAGAGAAAGAGATGGAAATGAAAGATTAAGAGAAATGACGAGAGAACAGGTAAAGAAGAAGGGTGCAAACAAAGAGTATAAGGCCCAATCGAAAACCATCCCTCACACCCCCTTTTGCAGGAGGGAACCCAGAGCTTCAGTCTCTTAATAAAGGGGGGTGGATGTGGTGAAATGCCAGGCACTCTGCTTAGAAATGAATAACCTGGGGATATGTGTGTGTGGGTGTGGGTGTTCATACGTGTGTGTGTGTGTATGTGTGTGTGTGTGCCCGTGTAGGAAGGAGGAGGATGTTAGGGGTTCCTCGGCCCTGGGTCTCTCCCTATCTGTGTGAGTAATGATTCAGACTGCCAGTGTGGTGGAGTCGCCCCATCTATAACCATTTACACACAGGCACACATACAAACAAACACACACACACACACACACACACACGAGAGGATTAATCAGACAGGAAACAGGGCAGGTGGATGGACACAGCGGTAGGCTGGGTTCATCCATTCAGTCCTAAAACAGACACGCTGTAAACACGCAGGCAGAGTTTCAAGCGTTGAACTACCAGCAGCCTCGCTGACAGCTTTACTAACACAGAGGAAGAAAGTTAAAATCTCACACACACACACACATTACACAATGCTTCCCCATAGAAGAATATTTCAGAGATGAAACAGATCTTGAAAGCATCTAACAGTAACCTTAAAGACAGAGTAGACTATAAAATATTGACAGTACATATTTGAGTTTTAATACAGATCAAAGGATGAGGCATTTTTAAGGTCCAGACCAATTTTTCATTGAGATATTCATTATGTTGAAAGCGCTCAAATGGCATCAGCAAATACCTCATCATATTTTTTTAAGCCTATGCTTGTATATACAGTGAGAGAATTGCTGTAATCATTTCTCCTGTCCATATTGGCCATTAAGACACCCATCCCTAACTTGTCTCCAATGTAAGAGATGGACAAAATCCAGTATTCATTAGTCAGATCAAGTGGGTATCTTCCAAAGTTACTGTCCTCTTAGTACAAAACTTACCCTCTTTGTTTCTCCTTGCTGGGCTGCAACAGAGCGAGAGGGGGTAAAACAAAGAGGGAATTGTGTACTAAAAAGACGCTAACCTTGGAGGATTCACACTTGTTTTGTCCAACTCAGCTGAAGCATCATATTAGCTTCAGCTGAACTGTGGAGTGCATTTTTGTACTGTAGATTTTGTCCCATCTCCTACATTGAAACTGCATTATAAAGGGATCTCCTCATGGTCATTACAGGACAGGAGGAACAATTACAGCAACCAATAACTCTTTAAATGTTCATATGGGCATGTGAGTATTGTTTTAAGACAGACTTGGAAAAAATGTGAACCTATCCTTTAATGATCACATGTAAAAAAGTGCGAGAATGGACAGAGGATGTGTATTTAAATATGAATCCTCTTCAATGGCAAAATCTTTGACTTTACAGAATAAAATTTTACTTGCGATTAGCCTGTCTGGGTACGCATCATTTCACTTTGAAGACCATGTACAGTAACTGTTATGGGTACATTTTAGAATAAAGAAAAAAGTAGATGCATTTACAGAGTTAAATGGATAAACATTTCTGTCTGAGGAGACAATTAGCCAGTAAATAAAACTACCATTACATTACGTGATGTAAGTGAACACGAGTCTTTCGTAAATAGAGCTTGTCCTGTGGGTTTAGAGTAGGTTGGGGTGTGGTCCAGTGGTCAGGGAAATGGCCGGATGACCTGAACTCTGCTGAGTCATGTCCCAGGTGAGGGATAGAGCTGCCTCCACTGGGCTCCGGGACGTGCACTTAACCTGCAGTAATTACTGGAAACAACACTGAGAACATGGCAACATGGAACTCGTGGAAGTGGCTGGAAGATTTCAAATTACTCTGAGCCTCTTGAGGCACACTGTGGGGAAGTCTGCCAGGATTGTAATGTGGATGTTCAAGTTGGTTTCTTAACATCCTTTGGATTTATTGGACTGGAGCCCATCACTCTGAAACAAACAACAACTAAAAGAACATATTTGTAATTGCAATGTATACCCTTTGCATCATAAAGTCTGTAATACAGAGACAATTGTTAGATAAATTTGGGACTGCCATTAGCGGCAATCCCACTTGTATGGATAATGACCGTACAAAGTGAAGACACACACGGTCAACATTGATTGTGTTAGCAGTGAAAGGGAGGAGGAGAGGAGTAAACCAGAGAGGGAAAAGCGAGAAATCAGGAGGTAGAGTAGTAGAAAAAATAGGTTAAAGGAATAAAAAAAAGAACAGAAAAAGTGGAGAAAAGAGGAAAGGGGCAAAGAGAGAAAGAGAGAAGGACCCTGCGAATGAGACCCAAATGGCTGCTAAAAATCATTAATCTTGTGGGGATCTGTGTCAGAAAACGGCGGCGACACAAAGAGCTCTCGGAGCAGCAAGGAGAGCAGCTCAGTGACCCGAACCCAATTGGCTGAGAAAGGCCCACCAGGCTTTAATAGACTTTTGCTGATCCGACACTTGTTTGCTGGGAGCCACAAAGAGGCGATTGCAGGAGCTGACAGGGGCCTGCAGGCCCGGGGGCTCCCCTCCTGGCCCATGATAAATGACCTAGGGTGGGCAGGGCCAGGGCCAGGGCCAGAGGAGAGGGGTGAGAGAGCCGAGAGGCAAGGAGGTCACCCGGTGAGGGAGGGTGGACAGAGGAGGGGAGAGGAAGAAGAAAGGGATACGGAGGATTGAAGAGTAGAGATGTTTGATAAAAGCGTTGTCTTTGGATCCACAGCGAACGACAACAGGTCTGGAGATTATGACACGCAGGGACAGTGCAGGGTAGGAAACGCCTCAGGATGAGCTGATTATCCTGAGGAGAAAGAAAAAAGGAGAGAGAAAGTAAGGAAGAGTGTTAGGAAAATCAAAAAAACAATAGAGGAAGAGGAGAGGAGCAGCAGAGAAACAATGTCTGAAGAAAAAGAAATCGCCTGCTCGGCTCTTAAGTCTAAAAATGCAGCACCCACCCACCTTTAGATCAATCATGCCCACACACTCACACACTGGCACAAAACTGACCTATGATCACAGCTCTTTCTGGTGTTAGCAGGTGAACAGTGAGAATGAACCAACTCTGATCATAAACAGTTATACATTTACACATTTGACAGGAAAATAAAAAAAAGTCTTCTCAGATTTTACACAGAGACACTTGAGACCTCACTCAAACCCTTTCTTTACTCTTAGCTTAATAACATACTGGTGCTGTACATACAGTAGATGACGCATTTCTTCCAGAATATTATGTGAAGTGGAAATTTAATATAAACCAGAGATATGGTCTGACAGCTCCATATGCAGACGATTAGAGAGGGCCATGAACAAAGGATGCTCCTCAACGCTGACATGTTAGAGAGCAGAGGGATTCTCTGCAAAGCAAAAATGAACTAGTAAAGGAAAAAAAGATCATTATTATGTCAGTTTTATAGGCAAAATTGAGTCAACTATTTAAAAAGAGAAACAGACGCTGCTTATGAGTAGAAATTATCATAATCATGTATTCAGTACATCGTAAGAATTAAGTTACTTGTATGTTTCTTCAGAATTACAATAGCCACTTATTGGCTTTGAAAATACAGATGTAAATTGTGGTTATGACCAGAGAATACAGGCTTTAATTATGTTATGCCTGCACTCTGATATTTGGTTCTTGTGGCGTCGCCTCCATTCTGTGGTTACACAGCCCTACTTTATGATAAAACCCAATGTTATGCATAAGCCTCAGCAAAGAGCCAACTGGAAGGAAGCCAAACTATTGTACATAGCATTGCAATTTACATTAATGAAATGACCAGAGCAAAAGGCAGATTTATTGTTCTTTTTCTTCTGGGATTAAGCCAGTACAGTGCGTACTGACATTTATTTGTTGTTATATTTACAACATGTCAATCAGAGACATCTAATCTCAGAAAAGGCCTACAATTATGCCTTGGCCTCCCCATCGTATTTTCATACACCCCCCTCCTCTAGAAAAAGAACTGCATATCACTGATGATACACATCAAACTATTAGCAATGAATAAAATGCGCCACCAGAGGCGCACTGTCACAAGGAATAAACCCTAATTTTCTCTGCAAACACAACTCACCGGGTAAACGGTGAGACTGTAACAGCTATGATAACCCTGGTGAATAATTATGACTGTCAACAGTAGGCCTACGCACGAGGAGGCCAGGCAGAGTGGATTTTCTAAAGATAAACAATTGATGTTCACTGTTAAATCGATACTTTTTCATATTAATGAGATCGCCAGACTTTGCACTTATCTCACCTCTCGTTGTTTTCCTGAAAGACTCCTCAGTCAATTATCCCTGATGGGGACGTGAGATTTCTTCGGAGGCTGGCCTCGTTTACACAGACGACACGTCTTAATAATACATGTTTTCACAGAGATAATCGATCAGTCTGGAGTAAACAAGAATGCCTCAGTAACTGCGCGGTTGTAAACGCACCGTGTTAAGATTAGTGATGCAAAAGGGCCACTGTATGTATAATCTAACTGACGTTTCAGAAGCAAATGTAGGCTGCCTTTAACGTGTCAGCGTTAGTATTTTATGCCAAAAAAAATGGAATTAATGGAAACACCTGTTTACACACTGGGATTCAGTGTTGAAAAGTGCGTCGTGCAGTTGTAGTGATAAATGCATTTTGAATATGTTGTAATCAAATTTGAATTATTACAAATTTACGTCGACAGATTCTGTTTCATTCTGCAACACCACACGAATACAACATAAACCTGGCAGCTGTGTACTAATGAGGTGACAGCAAGGGCTGCAAAGTTTAAATTCACAATTGCCATTTAGAAGTTATCCAAGTGGAAACTCGCTTGCGAGACGTTTTAAAAATCAGTAGTCAAATGAAAGCAGCAACGGGTAAAACTTTTGGAGCCGGGGCTGCACAAGCTCGTCTCTTTTCTCCCTCCTGAGTCAAAGCTCATCAAAGCGGCACTTCCGAAAGCGCCGTCTCTCCATCTCCATCCCTCACTCTCCCTGTCACGGGCCTTCCAGCTCGGCTACCTTCCGTTTTGTTCTGCAGCATTTCCAGGAACGGTCGGAGGGACCATTAGAGTTAATCATTACGCACGCCAAACGGCCAAAGACGACCAAATAAAACCTCAGAGAGAGAGAGAGAGAGGAAGAGAGACAGTCTGATTCTGGCTGTAAAAGAAAGAAAAAAAAAGTATTCCTTATAGTCACTACATCCTCCCATTCAGACGAAGTTTGAGTTCACCCGCATCCAAAAGGGGTCTTGGCAACGCAGCCCGGCCTCCGGACAGCAGGTGTGCATGCATGGATAGGTCCCCGGGTCGGCACGGAGCAGTGTAGAAATCCATATTTGTGCAGGGAATCATGCCTGTTCCTATAGACACTCCACGGGCCTCCTGTGTGAAACCAGCGGGCCTGTTGCAGGTGTGAGATGTGAGCTGTGGGAAGCTCGGCAGCCACTGCAGCCTCCGTGCGTCAACTGTTAAATGTTACATTTTAAAGGTGATTTTATTTCTGTTATTCATTCCTAAAATCCGTAGGATGGGACTCTCATTAGGGGCGAATAAGCAAGCATCAACACTTTTTTTCGCTGTCCATAAGCACACGGATCACTTAATAGATCATTAACCACCGATATGCTGCTGACATGGACGCTTTTTTACATCTCGTCTCTCCATTACAGCCCGTTATTACCGAAGGGGGAGAGCCGCCGGCAGGCCTGCCTGGATCTATTAGACGGTGGACTCGGGCTATATTAGAGAGCATTACGACCTAATGGGGCTGCCGCCGGGTCGGCCTCGCTGGGAAGAGGTTTTAGAGCAGCTCGGCACGTCACGACTCGCTCAGGGCGATTTTGAAGTTGGAGCTGAGAACTGAGAAGCTCGCCTGCAGGTCCAGGGAATAAAAAGAGAACGATTTTAACTACCTGTACGTTTTGATACTGACTAGAAATATAGGTTTGAATTTGTGCATCAGTATGGGGTGATATCCAGACTACTGCGCGCTCTGAGGCTGAGGGAGATAAACTAGTGTTAATCTCAGGATGTCAGATGTTGTTCATTCTCTGTAAAAGATAAAAATCATATGAGGAATAAATACAATCCAGAGTGGCTTTAAAGTGCACTTTAATTAGCCTCGAATCAAAGTAACCTGTTATGATAAACAGTTTGGTCTAAATAGTGCTGTTAAAACCTAGTAATAATAGCCTAATAATAAATACATAATAATAAAAATAATAAAGCTGATAACAATAATAATAAAATAAGACAAATGGGTAAGTAATAGCCATAAATCATTCTGCTGTCTCTGTAAAGTTTCTGGTGTTTGGTTAAAAACTGCATGAATGCTTTATGAAACTCTTTAAAACGTGTAACGACGGTGTATAATTTTATGATTTTATAATTTATATTTGTATCTTTACGTTTTTTTTTAATTAAATTATCTGAACTATAACTCGGATTGTTTTTTTTTTTTTTAAAAGGCTATAATATTATAAACCATATTAGGATATTACGACTTGGTGAGTGTTGGTTATGATTTATGACATGAGTTGGATTAAGAGTTCATCTTATTGATACACTGCCGCACAGCTCAAACTGATTAAGAATTTAAAGCAAACAAATAAGCCTTTCATTATCGGATCTCATCTTTGGCAGCCTCCTCTTACATCCAGCCTGATCAATACGCTCTGGTCGCGGCTGTACTCAACCGTGGATATGAGGTGGAAACGAAATGATAATCCAATCGATCCTTCAAATGGACTCATTTACAAGCAGTTTCTTTTTTTGCAGAGAAGCGAGACATTTGCTCACACTACCTTTTTCTTATTTATTTTTTTAGACGGACAATTAAAAATAAAGATCAGATCAATGATACATGTATACATGCTGGGCGATCTGCCTACCTGTTAGACAGTGTCAGTGAGGTGATTAAACATGTGACACTGAGTGTTTATGAGACTCAAGCGACAGAGATTAATTGTTGTCAGTCATAATTGCAGGATGTGACCTTTAAAACAAGCAATTAGTGCGGAGATTTAAAAAAAAAAATCCAAGCGCAAAATAAAAGGAAATCTGTGGGCAGCATCTGAGCAGCTTCATCTGTTCGTTTGTTGCCCACGCAGGGGCAGCCTTGAGCCTGTTTTCTGGTGAAATCCCCCTGTTGTGATGCTGCCCGGTGTAAAACAAACTGTCCGAGCCAAGAGCAGCCTGATGTGGGAACCTGGGAGTAATAACATGCTCTGGACAAAGTCAACTTTACTTTTACCAGAAAAAAAATACACTTAACCCACTTAATACTAGTGGAGGATGATACAAATACATATTTGACTGTTTTAGTGGTATCATAGCAAAAATATTATTATTCAATCCATGAAGTTCAGTGCAGGAAGGGTCACTGTATTGTCACTATCCCAAAGATCACACAGTTCTACTAAGATTTTGTTGTGATTGTTAATTATGGGTTAAAATACTGTCCAAACATCAAAAAAAGTGACTGCAAAGTGTGTTTGCGGGATAATAGAATAAAGTCATGTGTCCTTGTTTGTGTGAGAAAGGTCGAGATTCAACTTTCCAACACTGTAAAATAATGATGAACTGCTGGCAAATACCAAATGTAATTGGTTACTTTGTGGGAAATGTCTGTAAACAAATATCAGGTGTAAAAAAAAGGCATTTAATGAGTCAAATATGTCAATTTAATCTTGAATCTTCAAAGACAAAAGAAATTGATTTGTCTCCAAATGAAATCAAGTTGTTTCAAGCACTTTCATGACAAATATTGTCGTGAAAAGAAGGGAATGATGTGCCTTATCTTTGTTTCTTCTTGACAGTTACACAGGTGTGTGCTTTTGGAAACAACTGTTTTCACCACAATGTTAGAATTTTTAACCTTACACCGTTTATATAAACTGAAGTTTGAGCATTTGGTTAAATTCTTAAGTTTTCTAGGGGAGTGTTGTGCCATAAGTTGTGCCAAATCTCTCACATGACTCTCACTGAGATCCGTCATAAGAAAAGACAGGGACAGGGAGCAGCGCGTTACACCGGAGCCGAGCATAGTGTCCATGAAGTGGAGGCATTTCTCTCTCCCTCTCCTCCACTTTCCTCCCACCTTCTGCTTTTAGGGAAGTCGGTCAGCTGACTGTCTGTAGCTGTCAAGACTGTGCTGTGCGCCCTCCTCTCCTCTGTTCTCCTCCTCCTTCTCTTCCTCTATTTCAGCGCAGAGTCTCGCTCCCATTGGAGAGTTGAGCGCTACGGATCCTGCCTTTCAGCTCGACGTCACGGTGCGCTATAAGGATAAAGCGCTGGCTGGCTCCAAGCGCAGTCTGCTGGATACCAGAGAGTGGGAGAGAGTGAGAGAGGCGAGCCTTTGAATCTCTGCGGTGCAGAGCTGGAAAAGCGGCTTCTCAGCGAAAATCAGACGCCCTATTTACTCTTCGTATTTGCTCCTATTATTTTCCTGGAGAAAAAAGGGACTTACAACCAAGAAGTTGCAACGAGGACTGGTGCCCGTCTCAACGAACAAATGTGGTATTTCTTTTATTATTATACCCTATTTATGTAGATTTTTTTTGTGAATACACTTCTACTGAAGGGACTGAGGTTTTTCCTTTGCACTGAGGCGCATTGCTTTCTACCTCCTGCCTGGTCTCTCTGCCAGATTATCCCAGTAGAAGTAGGCTATATGACGCAAACCGAGAGCAGAGCATTAGCCTGAAAGTTTTCCTCCACTACTTTTTTTCGTTTTCCTTTTTTTTTCCACCAATCATACGCTGTTTCATGCTACAGCACGTCAGTGCACAGCGGTGGAGGAGCCAAAAGAACTATTGCATGAAACAAGAAAGGGGGGAAGAGACGCTGATTAATAAGTCAGTTTTTGCGACGCTTGCAAGTACCTTTGCATATCTGCAAAAGAGTCGCGACAGCAACATGAGCGCAGAGCTGAGCATGGGCCCGGAGCTACCCAGCAGCCCTCTGGCTCTGGAATATGTCAATGATTTTGACCTGATGAAGTTTGACGTGAAGAAGGAAGGCCTAGCAGGACTGGAGCGCAACGGGGTGCGCCAGTGTAACCGTCTCCAACCCCAGGGCTCTGTGTCCTCCACCCCCATCAGTACACCCTGCAGCTCGGTGCCCTCTTCACCCAGCTTCAGCCCTACAGAGCAGAAAAACCACCTAGAGGAGCTGTACTGGATGCCGAACAACGGGTACCACCAGCAGATAGACCCGCAGACACTAAGCCTGACCCCAGAGGACGCAGTGGAGGCCCTTATTGGAGCCACAGCTCACGGCCACCCTCCGCCTCCGCACGTCCAACAGCAGCTGCAGCAGCAAGGCGCTTTCGAGGGCTACAGGGGCCCGCATCACCACCACAGCCACCACGGCCACGGCCAGCAGCACCATCACCCATATGCGGGTGGCATCCCGCACCACGCCGATGAACTGTCCGGGCACCCGGGCGGACACAACCACCCACACAG
Source organism: Scomberomorus guttatus (assembly GCA_038419695.1). Classification (NCBI taxonomy): domain Eukaryota; kingdom Metazoa; phylum Chordata; class Actinopteri; order Scombriformes; family Scombridae; genus Scomberomorus; species Scomberomorus guttatus. The sequence goes on along the minus strand of CM076449.1, from coordinate 21,669,271 downwards.
CCAGCACCACCATCACCACAGTCAGGACCCCGACAGCCCGTCCCCGGTCTCCCCAGAGTCCCACCAGCCGCTCCATCACCACCGCCACCATCATCACCACCATCCACACGGGCACCTGAGCCAGTCGGCGGGACATCACGGCTCTGGGGGCGGACTCAGCGTGGAGGACCGCTTCTCCGACGACCAGCTGGTGTCCATGTCGGTGAGGGAGCTCAACAGACACCTACGGGGATTCACCAAGGACGAGGTCATCCGTCTCAAGCAGAAGAGGAGGACCCTGAAGAACCGGGGCTACGCGCAGTCCTGCCGGTTCAAGCGGGTGCAGCAGAAGCACGTGCTGGAGAACGAGAAGACGCAGCTGATGAACCAGGTGGAGCAGCTGAAGGCGGAGATCAGCCGGCTGGCGAGGGAGAGGGACGCCTACAAACTCAAGTGTGAGAAACTGACGGGGTCAGGGGCCAATAACGGGTTTCGCGAGGCTGGCTCAACCAGTGACAACCCTTCATCACCAGAGTTTTTCATGTGAGTTGTCATAGCCTTTTCTTGTGAACCCCTCACAACAAACTTTCCCCTCAACCCCCCCACCTTTCCTTTCTCCACAAATGACTGACTGGCTGATGAACAAACGATAATAATCCACACCTCCCATACTGTTTATGATTATACTAATAACGGTAACAATTAGCCTATATTCATATTAGAAGAATAATCCATCAAATAGTATTCTCATATATAATCATCTCTCCATCCACGTGTCAACTGAGATACAAAGAGCAATGTAGAGTGTCTGATCAGTCGCAGCATCTTTGTAGATTAGTTGCTTGTAGTGAAGAGACTTTTTTTTTTCTTCTTCAAAGAAGAGGATCGGCTGATGAACTTTTGTTTTTTTCTCCTTTGAGGCTACAGCTTTTAAATAATCTGTAAGTAGTGTGGGATGGCGTCGAGGCAGTTGTCTTGTAATTTTGTTCTCCAAAATGATGACACTGTTATGAAACAACAAGTAGGCCTGGCCTCGCAGCCTGCAACACTTGAGACTCACATTTCGACAAGTGAGGCCCGTATAATCTGAGAAAATCTCCAAAAGCAAGACTCCACTTTATGCAAATTTAACTTCTGTCTACTAACCCGGGGGGGGTGGGGGGGTGGGAGGGGTACATTTTATGCAACATCTCATTGATTTATTGCCTGCTTGGTTATATTCGAATATATATTGAAACAAAAAATCTGCATTAAATATTAATCCTGCATGCTGGACATGTACGGTAATAATTTCTATTTTGTACTTTCATCTTCTCGTGTATATTAAGAGCATGTTGTTGATCTGCGCTTCTCCATAGTTTTTGGGGGGTTAGAGAAATGCAGCGGGGACAGAACAGCAGGACTGCCGGTGCAGTATCATATGGTGTGGGTTTCTTTGGGCTTGTAAATATTATGCAACCGCAAAACTGCACAACAAGATTGAGGAGGCTGGTTTGAACTTCTTTCTTTCTTTGTGTTGTGTTTTTATCTCATTTATTTTTTATGATTTTTTTTTATCATTTGGGGTATTGATTGAGAGAGGAGTGCATTTTTTTTCAGTTGCATTTAAATACAACAAACTTTGTGTGTCAAGTGCACTTTTGGATAATGATTTGTTCAGTTTTCATTTTGAATTTTGTGCAAACCTCCCTCCAGGAAGACATACTATGATACTATATTGTAATATTACACAAGTTAGGCCTACGTGCAAAAGTTTTAGAGTAATATTTGGGCACACGTGAAGCTGAAAACATGTGGCCACAATATTATTGGACCCAGATTGCACAGAAGAGGCTATTGCGCACCAAGGCGAGATTACAAGTTTTCTACGTACTGTTAAACAGCAGTATAATGTGGGCACATGCTCTCTGTCATTTTCAATTACACGTGGCTTTTGTGCCTCTAATTCAGAAAAGTGCTGTATTAACTCTTCAAGAATCCACTGCAAACATCTCATTCCGATTGGCGGCCACCTGTGGCATATCATCACTGGGCCTCATATTAATGATTTATATTTTTTAACAATATTTAGAAGAAGTGCAGCAACTTACTGGTCAGGGGATTTATGTAGAGTTAATATTTAGATAACGCAAGCGTTTTAATACAAAGTTTGACTATTAATGTTCTATGTTTTCCTGATTTTTTTTTCTGCCGGTCAGTAAAAAAGGGGATTCAGGTGGTGCAAATTCTCAAAATGAAAACAATGTGTATGTTATGTAATACGTTTTTTTTGTTGTTGTTGTTTTTTTGTTGTTGTTTTTTTTTTGTCTTGTTTTATTATTATTTGATGATTCTGGTTCTGCTGGCCAGATGCATAGTTAAAGTTTTTATTTTAATGATTTAAATTAACAAACTGTCAGATCATATGGAATAAGCATGGTGCTTGCATTTGAAACTATTGTTGAAAAGTCATGCATTTAACAATCTTTGGTTTGTTACTGATTCAACTGTGTTGAAATCGAACTGAAACTGCAGCAGCGGGTTGTTGTTTTGTTTTCACCAATTCCATGTACTTTGCGATGATGGGGATCAATTTTCAATCCTGTTTATATAAATAATAGTTAAACACTTAAATTTGAACTGTTCCATTCAGGCTGGTTTCTGTTTTGTCTTATTTTTTGGTTGTTTTTGGAAGAAATTGTTTCCTATTTTGCTTATTAAAGTCATTGAAATGGCAATAATTCACTCTCAGACTTTTTTTCCTGCATCCATAGGGAAGATCTGTGATGTGATGATAAAATCATGCGCAGACTGAGTCATATTAACAACACATTAGCACTAATTAATAATCCCACACACACACACACACACACTGCACCCACAGTCGCGCCAGAGCACACTCACTTTTCTGCCAAAAAGAAAAAAGAACAGGTTGTCGATTGTAGCCACCGCACTAATAGTTAGAGAGACAAAATTTCGTGCAGAGCTTTAACAAAATTATTTTCTCTTTTAAGAACCAATTTGCACCGACCTCTAAACTGCATGTCATTTGTCCGTGGCCTTTATTTTATTTTCTAACTTAAGAATCATGTGAAAACTTTGGATCAAAGCCTACTGTGATTAGATCAGGACTTCACCGGGTCTGGCCGTTTATGTGGCGCTGCAGGGAGATTCCTATACATGCTGCTGGCCTCTGCTGGCATGCTGACTTCTGCAGAAACCCCGCCGTCACAGGAGCGCACGGTAAAAGGAGATCTTTGACCTTGCAACATACCGGAGAAGAGATGAAAACCCCAGATTTACATTAAGTGGTAAAATAAATGTTTTGTTTTTTTTGGCGTGCATGGCTTTGAATACACTTAAAGGCTCAATTTGGCGTGTTGTTACACAATTTGAGTGTTAAAACAAAACCTCGTCTATGTCCCCCTAATGCGCTGAGCCAGACCCCAGCTTCAAAATAATCCCGTGTGCGCGCCTGCGGGTGTGATATTTTTATGGTTAACATTAATGGAGTTTATGATTGCCATGTGTCAACACGCTTGCAACCTCTCAGAACTGCATGCAAATATGCGCACAACATATCAAGCTCAGGGATTTTTTTTATTTTTTTTATTTTATTTTATTTTTTTTACATTTGCTTCACAACTGGCTGTGCAGCGTTAAGAATTAAAACACATTTCGACGCACGATTATCAACAAACGCTGTCATTCTTTAATCTGCATGTCCGGATAGTGTGACAATAGGAGCAGAGAAGTAGAAGAAGGAGGGAGTAAGTGTTGATCTGGTCCGGGTCTAGAGTTTCTGGTGTCAGAACATTATCTGCCCCGTGTCTGCACATTCTCAAGGACAAAACCGCTAGGAAGAGAATCAACCAATGAGACCCAAGGAAGGCGAGTCTAGTTTACATTTTCTCTCTCTCTCTCCCTCTCCCTCTCTCTCTCTCTCTCTCTGGACAGCCACTGCAGCCAAGGGGGCATGAGTGCAGCTGGGGTGAACCAGGAGAAAGAGGCCTATATTTACAGTTATGATAACACAAAATAACAAAAACATCTGTTTTTTATTGTCTATTGGGGATCATTCTCACCTTATTCTTTAGATTTTATATAAAAGCTTCTGTTGGGGGGGAGGGGGGGTCAGGCGCACACACACACACAAGGAAACCAGGCTCTGTGTATTATGTACAGTATCATATGGTCTATTATGACTTCAGAACTCAACACACTTGCTGACGCTCAGCTGGATGCACACAAGTGAAAGAGAAAAGCGCCTGCAGGCTGTAGAAGTCTAACAAAATAACCATACAATCATTTCCATTTCACATAAAGAAGCTGTGTGACTGTCAACGATTTCACAGGAGAGGCTCAAATTCTGTTTACAACTCCTTTATGATAAATCTCTAAAAGTAATAAATTAATATTGCACCAATAAAAAAATTGGAATGGTAATCATAATCAATACACACAAATTGATCCACTGAGGTGCATCTGTGTAATATTTTGTTGGATTATCACTGACTGTGTCTTTGCTGCCTTATTTGAATTATGCGGTATGTGCATGATTAAATTCTTGCAAAGATGACAGCCCGAAGACTACTTTTTGTCATTTTCCTACATGCAGGAACCTTTTTTAAATTTTGTGAAGAGCGTGTTTTTGTTGAGAGCCAATAACGTGTAAGACTTTATAGAGAAAATGTATAGTGTAAAGAGAAAAAAAAAGGCAGAGGGGGGGGAAAAGTAGAGGAAAGCATCAGCCTCAGCTCAGCGGAAAGAGCCAAGGACACAGTGACCAGGCGTACTGTAATGATTTTAGTCTCCGATCACACATTCACGCCCCCCCACAGAGATCCTATCTGCATTCAGCCTGCTCTGCCAGCCTCCACCTCCAGCTCCTTGTATCAGCAGCAGCAGCAGCAGCAGCAGCAGCAGCAGCAGCAGCAGCAGCAACAGCAGCAGCAGCAGCAACAGCAGCAGCAGCAGCAGCAGCAGCAGCAGCAGCAGCAGCAGCAGCAGCAGCAGCAGCAACAGCAGCAGCAGCAGCAGCAGCAGCAGCAGCAGCAACAACAGCAGCGAGGAGCCCATGGACGGCAGCCCCAAACCTGGCTGGCTTCTGTTCGTCGCCTGGACCCTACAGCATTTTTAAACTCAATACCCGGTGAGCTACAGCAGGCCAGCGGCTTTTAGAAACTCTCTGAGCATTAGTCTTAGCTCTGCTGCAGGTATTTCAAAGTCTCTGAAGTGTGTTTGCACATTTATCCCTGCTCCATACATTCAGACCTGAGACACCAGGAACTCATTTGCATCTCGCATAATTTGTAAAAGAGCGTAAGGTGATCTTTGTGCTAATTTTACTGTATTTACGCCATTCACAGAGCCATATATGGTTATTTTAATTAGCACCAGCTTCTATATGGTGCTATCATGTTGATTTAATTCCATTTAGTTATATATGCACACACATGCACACACATACAAGCGGTCTATCTCACTGCAACACCAGCAGTCCTTTGACTTTCATTGGAAGTGACTTCCCTGCTACTCTAAATCACAATGATTTCCTGGGGAATTAAAGCAGGCTTTACCCAAGGGACACACACACACACACACTAGAAAGAATTAACCAGTTACTCTGTGTGTGTGTGTGTGTGTGTGTTCAAAAACCAATGCAAGCACAATGAGCAGAGGATGAAAGAAATGTGTTGCTCTAATTAGCCTTTGTGTTTTACTTTCATACTGTTGAGTGTTGTCAGTGTCCATGGCTGCTGAAAGCAGTCGCTTGTGTTTTCCAAGTATTTGCCACATCTCATAGGTGTGTGTGCGTGTGTTTCAGACTGGCTGCTGGAATCTCACAGTTTTCAGCACGCTGGACCCGAGTCAATGGCAATCAATCTTCACCATCTTCCCCTCGTCTCTCCCTCATCTTGCTCCTTCCTTCCCTTCATCTTCTCTCCTTCAATCCTCAGCCGAGCCCGGCCTTGTCTGGAGTTCAGATCAAGTCAGCGTCACTGCATCTGTTATTCATTTCCAGCCTGTAACATCCCACACACACACACACACACACACACACACTACAAAAACACACACACGAGATGCATCTCAAATAATGACATCACTTCTTTGACTAACAACACACAAACTGGAACAAACAAACAGGTGGACATAAATATATTTTCTTACAGTATGTGGAGCTGACTAGGTGCACACAGATCTGTATTTAAATTAAAGTTTGTGGTTAATTTTTTTTTTTACATTTACATTTAGATGTCGGCAATCTTATTTGGCAGAAAAAAATTATTTTACATATGAGAAATGCTTGCCCATACTCTTAACAGTTTAACTTTACAACAAAAACGTTTTATAACTTCAATACTGCAATTACATCAACATTAGCAATAATATCTCAAAAGGCTCCATTTCCACATGGCAGCAGACGAGAAGTAGCCACCGCTTTCCGCTGACCTCGTCCACCGCAGCCTTTCTTTGTGATGAATTTGCACCTTCATGGTCACAACCAGTCAATGGTCTGTATGATGGATACCTATGGCCATGGCCGCAGCGAGTCGATGAAAGTGACCCATGTGTACATCTCTGCTTCCGGGATGTGAAACCCAATTCCGGGTGGGATTGATCCATGTCTGGCCGCTGCGGGGATAAGGCCAGAGGGAGAAGATAAGAGCAGACACCAAGCAGTCAATGATACGTTTGAACCATCAACCTCTACTGCAAACAGGACGCTATAGTGTCCCCCACTCCCCCCCTTGCAGACATTTAAAGGTATACAGACTATATTTAATCAGGACATACAGTATGAAACGCGCTTGCTGCCGTCGAAGCACTGCCGACTTTCACTGAAAATATTACAAATGGACTCAAAGGAAACAGGAAGTGAAAAAAATGCAGGATCATCGTGGGAGCCTGCATCTGCAATCTGATCCATTTGGTGCCAAAACAAGTAGTCTATTTAAAGAAAATTAAGATTGATCATTTATGAATCATTGAAGTGATTTATGAACCAAAAATGCCAAATCTTTACTGGTAACAGCTTCACAAATATGAGGATTTTCTACATTTCTCTGTCTTATATCAAAGGTAATTGAATATATTTGATTTATGAACTGCTGGCAGACAAAACAAGCAATTTGAAGACGATTCAAATTCTGGATTCTGGGAAAATGTGATGAGCCCTTTTCACTATTTTCTGACACAGTTTCTGACATTTAACAAACTAAACGCTTAATAGATGAAGAAAATGAGAGATTTGAGCGGCAGCCCTAGAAAAAAAAAATTCAAAGCCAATTATCTTTGGTTAAAATGTCTTTAAAGATGATTTCCTATTCACCATAAGTACAGCACACATCAGATCTATAGCCTACCAGTCAATTAACTCTACTGAGTACCTGGATTTGCCTTGCATGAGCACTGTCTGTATGCTGCGTGCATGTGTACTGTATCATCTCCACCCTGTGTACCGCGCTCTGGCCTGTTGTCGCCCTAAGATGTGAGGTAAATAATTGCATGGATCCATTAATAAATAAAGTGCAGGGGGAGAGAGGAAGAGGAGGGAAGGAGAGAGGAGAGATGGGAGAGACAGGTCACTCATCTTTACAATCACCGTGCAGGGAGCGGCATGACTGCAAACACACTTCTCTCTCTCTGTGCTCGTTTTCTCCCCAGGAGGTGTCTGGACATAATAAGCATTAGCTGTAGTGAACTCTGACTCTGAGCTTGGAGCAGGATGTGGCATTTCAACACATTTCCTCTCTCATCCACCGGGACAAGGCTACTTCCTGTAAAACAGGTGGAGGGTGGTAACATGGAGCTACCACTACTGAGCCAGGCCAAGTCCACCTTCGACACGGCCAAATAGTTTTCCAGTAGGCCTTGGTAAATTCCAATTGGCAGTATGCTATAGCCTGCTCTTTAACAGAAAAACATGCCAGGGGAACAGTAACTGGAAAGGAGAATATGAAGTTGTGGTTTTGAACCATATAGAATTTTAAGAGGATCCATTATCAGCTATTGAAAAGCTGCAGTAGTTTTCTAAAAATGTACAGTACCAGTCAAAAGTTTGGACACACTTTGCCATTCGCTTTAATGGGAAAGTGCCCAAACTTTTGACTTATGTTTCATGTTAAAATGCCTTTTTTGTCTGATGATAATCTTTAAAGTAAAGACTGCTGTTTGAGAAACGTATCAGAAGATGCGATTCTGTGACAAAGCACCAAATAAAGAGCTTGAAATCCAAGTTTGACCGACAAAACAAAAAAAAAACTGCCCTCAAAATCACATCACTGCTCTAACATGCCCAGTAAGTATTTTTTTCCTTTCTCTACTAATTCTGCACTAATGCTCACTCACTGCTTTCTCCCTCACCCGTTCACCCCATTCTCGCATTTGCTCCCTTTCTTTCCCCTTGTTTTCTCTTTCTGCGGGCCTTCTTTTTGATTTTACAGCCTGATCTCTATTTAGATTTCCTCGTTTGGAGTTGCCACAACGCTCCCCGCTGCCAACATCTGTAAGTGGTTTGGAGGCAAGAGACACTATGGAAAAACATCAAAAAATAAAAAAGAGCAGAACTGCGCTCGACTACCAGGGTTAGATTAGAACAGAGGCTGTGAAAAGGATACAAACTGCTCTGGGATCAGAGGCACATGAAGGCGATGAGCCAGGCTCCGTCTGACTGAAAGTATAAGGTTGGCAGTGGTGCTTGTTATGTAGAAGGAGATAAATGTTTGAATCAGGAAAACACATACACATCTTCCAGTATATGCCTCATGGCTGTGTAATATTCTACACAGCGCAGAACATAAATGTAATACCTGCACAGACTGTACTTACATTGTTTGGGGGTGGCGTGTGCAGTTCTTGGGACCCCACAGTTTGGGGTTTACTGGGGATTGACCTCAATCACGTGTCAGGTTTTAAGCAGATTGGACATAAGCTGCAGCACTTTTAAAGAGATTATGTTATTGTAAGAGATTAGGGGAAGTAGATACATTGAAGGGAGCTAATGAGGGGGTTCTCCCCTCCCCAGCTGCCAGCCTAATTCAGTGCTCACTGTCCTGTTGATAATACACACTACAATAGTATTACTGTGGCATTAGAGGCTTTACAGTGTTGTCGCAGTGAGAGCTACACTGTTGATAGTGTAGTGTATGTAGAGTTTCAAAAGGTTGTGTATTGCATCCATTTGTTTGCGGGAATGTGGCTGCTCTTTATACAAGTGTGTTCGTGGAAGAGTGAAATGAGGAGGGGGGTGAGGAAGAGAGTTTGTGTGTACAGTAGGGTCTCATTAGGTAATGAGGATGATTACGCTGCATTAGGTGGTGGAGAAGAGAGGCAACAGCCACAGGGTGGGAGGGGAGAAGAGAACATGTGTCTGTGATTTGCGGCATAAGCACATACCATTTAATTGACACAAGCTCCCTCCGTCTCCTGATTGGTGCAGAGCTGTCCTCTGCATGTCTGCTTGGCCCTCTCTGTCCTTGACTCGGAGGGCAGAGAGACAGATGTGGTGTGAAAGGGGCGGAGTAGGGGAATACAGAGAGTGTGGAAAGGTACTGGACTGAAAGTCGGCTGCGGTTAGAGGTAGAGAGTGGAATATTGGACGTGTGTATAAGTGTTTTGTAGGTCAGTCCTTTGCAGCCATGTAAAGCAGAAGAAGAAGATGGAAAGGTTTTATCTGGGAGTCCCCATGACAGACGTTGTTAAGTAATGCTATATGTTTCTTCTAAAGGAGAATTGGAGAAACTACCAGAGCATTACCCAACATAGAGGAGCAGTTGGCTGGATGTGTGAAGACAGGCTTCCCTTTGCATGGAGCTGCCCTCTCTATTCCCCTTCTATAAGTAGGCAGGTATTTTTACCCAGGATAAAGTGCTGACCCAGTCTCAGGTAATTACAACCCTGTTGGGCTTTGGCACAGACATGTCAGGGCGGTGCTGAGTGCACCTTACACCCCAGCTACGGGTAAACCACACTTATCTCACTATTTACAAGCAAGTATAGACCCTTGCTCCACATGAGAAAAAGGGAGGAGGGCATACCTTGGCAAAGCCAGGAAACCTTTCTCCTGGCAGAGGCCCACTGACATCCCATCCCCCATCAAAGAGCACAAAAGGGACAAAAGAAATGAAACTATATTCCGTATTAATGCAGTCGGTGTAATCAAAGTCAAGAAAAAAGCAACATAAACAGTGCCAAACTGAAGGATTTTTGCCAATGCTGTGCCCATGTGTGGCACATTTCCTGGCATGGATTCAATCCAATAATCCCTAAGAGGGTTTGGCATGTTCTAATCACTTCTAACATAATAATGTTGAATGATCATGAATGATGCATATGTTTCTTGGAACCGTTTTCAAAAAAAAAACAAAAAAACAATGGCTCTATTAATGTGTCTGAATGTGTTGATGCTTAAAAATGATTTGAGGAGCGTGATACTTGACATAACATAATAATAGAATATCACCATATGATCCTATCTAATCATACAGTACATGAAGGTATTTATGATCTGCAGCCTGGTGCAGGGCCAAAATGACCTGAGGGTGTTTGGGCCAAGTTCAGGCCCATTTTCAGGCTCATGCTACAGAACATGCATGTTAGTAAATGTAGGTTTCAGTATCAAAACTACAACGATAGACTGAATCACACTTATAATTTTGCCCTTGGGTTGTCTCACACACACACACACACACACACACACACACACACACACACACACACACACACACACACACACACACACACACACACACACACACACACACACACACACACACACACACACACACACACACACACACACACACACACACACACACACACACACACACACACACACACACCACAAGTGATAACAAGTCAACAAGTTGCAACTTGCTAGCATGCTAAGTTTGACTGTATTGAACAAGATAGCTGTGGAGACTATAAAAATCAAGCTGGTAATACTGAACTTTTCAACCTCCCCACCTGTGAGGAAAATCTGGATCTGAAAAAAAAAAAAAAAAACGTTTTAAATTTTGTCATCATGTTCTTCTCACATCAAGGAAATTTGACTTTTTGATTGGCTTTAATAGAGAGCCAGACAAGTTAAAATATTGGCTTCAGGCTTCCAGTGGAAAAAGTTTTTTGGGCTGCTGAGCCAGGCAGGGCTCTGGCCTGAATTAAGCCGGGTCAGACTATGGCCGGCCGAATCTTCAAGCCAAAGCAGTACTCTTATTTTAAACAGTGTTTGAGATTAACTGTTTTACTAACTTCAGAAGGATGGAGGGTTCAACAATCCTTGGAATCATTCTGTTAACAATAATTACTCTTTGTGTAAAGGCTGCACCAAAACCATGACAATAAAAGCACAACACTCCACCACAGGGAAAAGCAATTACATTGGCGTTTCATTTATTATAACCAACCCTGTATTTAATGTTGTTGTAGGGATGATATTAGCCCTGTTTCAAGTCCCTCAGTTCCCTGTATAGTCTTCTACTACACGCCTTTAAGAGAAAAGCCACTGAACATGTGTTTTTCAGACTTTGTCTGTGAGCAGAGCAGGAAATCTTTAGACCCTGTTGTCTTTACAACGGACTTTCTCCAGTATCTATATATCTTCTCTCCCATTAAATGCATGTTCTATGGAAACTATGTGCAGTGTGTTGCTAGGCAAAGCAGAGACTAAGGGAAATTGCTGTGGTCAGACCATAGTCCTTGAGAGAGAGGAGTAGAGGAACGCTAGGAGAAGACAGAAGGAGAGAAGAGAAAAAAAAATGGAAAAGTAAAGCACTTTCTGAATTTGAATAATCTACCGATGTGCGCATGCACTTGTATGTACGTGTACACACGCATGAAGACATACACATGAACAAACACGCGCTAGGACTGCTCCAGCTGAGGTGCTGCGTGTAATAATACGCTGGTGGGAATGTGCCACTGCAAGTTAATTCTCCCTTCACGCTTGCGTTGAGGAACACAGAGCCTCTAATTGATGCTAAACAAACTGCTGACCCAGACTCAGGATGAAGGTCTGTCACTGATGCACACACAGAAACACACATACAAGTACACAAACCATAAAGTGCACTTTTTGCTATCAAATCCACAAAAAGTGAATGTGCACAACTCCAGTGGAACAAATACCAGGTTTCTGAAATTGTCACACGTTCTTTTGCATTATATAGTTAGTCAGATCCAGGAGTATAAGAGGCTTATAGGTGCAGAGCTTGAAAGTTATACACTACATGCACAAGAGTGAGACTCCTGAATCTGATTCTGCAATGTCCTTGGAATTTTGGAGGTACATTTTAGGAGTGTGTGTGTGTGTGTATGCCTGCATTAGGAGAACCTTCTGGAAGGTGGGGGGCCTGAGAAGGTAAAACTCCTACTCCTCCTTGTCGCACACACAAACACCGGTGTACATACACACATGCCAGCCCCTAAAGGAAGCTCCAGGGAGGCACAACGACGCCTTTGTGCGGGCCAGATTTCCCATGTCTCCCTGCTCCAGCACACAGATAGATCATCTCAGTGTAGCCTGCTGTACGAAGGGCAAGTGCATGCACGCCATGGAGAAAGAAAAAGAGGGAGGGAGAAAAGGAGTGGGAAAGAAGTTATAACCCAAACCACTTTTTTTTTTCATTTCTCTTTTCACACTTTCCCCTTGTCTCTTGTCTCCTATGTCTTTCCCTCTTTCTCTCTCTCCCTTCGTACCCTCCCCCTTTTCTCTCCCTCTCTCCGCAGAGGAATCCAGTCTCTCCTTTGGGATTGGAGTTCTTTGAAGGTGATCCAGAACTGTACTGCTCACTGACTATGCTGCCGCTGCTCTCCTCCCTCTCCTCCCTACCTCCTCCAATCCCCCCCACCCCCCCTACCCTCCACCCTCCACTCCCACCCCTCAGCCCTCAGGGGGCCTGGATCCCACTCAACCGAGAGCAGCCGCGCTCCAAATCCAGGCCCGGGCTTAGCGCTCCTGCCGCAGGCCTCACTGGCTGTCCCACTGCACCACAAAGAGACAGAGAGGTGGGAGGCCTGGGAGGAGAAGAGCAAGGTGGGGGAATGACAGAGGAAGAAACAAGGGAGGTGGGGGGAGTATGAGGTATGTTTGGTCACATTCACATTTGGCATTTCAGACACAGAGAGATTAGGAGAGAGATGCTGCAAGCAAGCAAAAGTTTCTCTAAATCCAGCTCTCCATGCTTCCAGATCATCTCTCCCCCTTCCCCTCTCTCCTTCACATAACTGTTTATTTTCCCTTTCATTTCATCCTCACACTCCCTCCTTTTTTCCATCCCACTTCCCCTCTCTTGCCTTCCCCTCTTCCCTCCATCCCAAGGGCAAGCTCCTCACAGACTCGTCAGACTGGTTTCTTTGGCACACCTCGAACACACAAACACACACTCGGATGCCAACATACACTCAGACACATACCTCTTCACTTTAAAAGAGGGTCCTTCACTCAATGCCTCAGAGTCGTGCAGGAAAAGACAGAGAATGACAAACAGACAGAGGAAGAAAAAAAAAAGAGAAAGAGGCAGATAAAGAGGAGTGAACTGGAGGGATGTGCATTCCTTTGGCTTGCCTGGCTCGGGAGCGCAGGAGACGTGTTGCTGGCTGTTCGGTTTATTATCCCCAAGCCATATGGGTTGGCAAGCTTTTGGGGCGTGGTGGGATGGATGTGTGTGTGTGTGTGTGCGTGTATCAGGGTAAGGCAGAGGCAGAGAGTGTGATTATACTTACATTATGTCTTTTATCACCTACAGTATATATCTGTGTGTGTTCCAGGCCACAATAACCTGAGAAAACACACACTTCCAGATTACTGCTTCCAATTAAACATAAAGAGCTTCCCGTACCGCTTAGCCTACATACCAATGCATTATACACATGCACACACAAGCAAATTAACACAAGTTGGTAATTTCACCTATTTGTGACATAAATGGTTTAAATGCTCCTTAATTGTAATCACATGATGCACGGTGCCATGCAGTGCTCCATTTGATATTCCAGGCTAATTCAGGTTTATTGCAACTTGAGTAAATTCGTAGTTGTGGCCATCATGTATATCGGTTATGATAAGATTGTATTCGCCATAGTAATTGTTAAGTTCTGGGAACACAGAGACATCGCTGCAACAAAATCAAACAGGGCAAAAAAACAGATCAGACGACAAGACTGGGTGGTTTTGCCAGCTTAAATAACACCCTGAGTGATTGCACCGGAAAAGTCATATCACCTGTATATAGAGATTTTGTTGTCTAGCTTCTTGCCTGTATACGTATACGTTTAAGTTTGCTTATATCTGTTTAGCTTGTAGTTTTATGTCTGTGTCTGTACGGTTCTGTAAATTGGTTCTCTGCAGCGTGTCAAAGACTATTAAGAATTGGGAACTGAGAACTGGAGTCAAATTCCTTGTGTATGTCAATATACTTGGCCAATAAAGTTTATATTGATTCTGACAAGACTGGTAGGTCAAAGTGAAGGTCGGTCTGAAAACGGATGGATGTTTACAAAGTTTGGGTAATAATTTTACTGTTCTTTATTTTAAACTTTATTTTCTCTTCCAAGCAGGTTTGGCAAAGCTGGGGATTTTGCCTGTGCTTGTTGCCCCGTTGAACTTCGTTAAAGGGGGCGTATCATGCACATTTCCAAGTCCATATTTATATTCTGGTGCTCTACTGGAATATCTCTGCATGATTTACAGTTCAAAAAACTCCTTATTTACTTAATGCTGGGTCTTTATGCAGCCCCTCGTTCAGCCTATGTCTCAAACATGCCGTTTTAGCTTCTGGAAGTTGCCCCTTGGCAGGCTTACAGAGGCTACGTAAACAAATAAAGGTAGTACTTCTTTTTCTCATTCTTTACTTGAAATGGAAACTTCTCAAATACATCCATACATGTTCGAGCCCGAATCCAATCTGAACAGGCCCGTGTAGCAATGACCTTAGCAACAAAGGCTTCAGAACGGACAGAGCAGGCTGCAGCCTGGGCTTTCAACTTACAGGGGGCATTTTTACATATGTTCAGCTCAAGTTTTGGAACTTCAACCATGTTTAACATAGACATATAACATCATAACAGTATAAAAATGACAGAAAATCACAAAAAGTATGATATGCCCCCTTTAAAAAGATGTCGACTTGTTCCCTGATCTCAGCAATTATCTTGGTGGATACATTTACGTTACATTATTTTTCCCAATAGGAATGATGGTCAAAACTACGAAAATAGGACTCAAGTTGTATTAGCAAAGTTATTCTTTAAATTTCACTGCCAATCAGCAGCTCCATAAGCACATTCTTTATTTTTATGCATTCCTCAGTTATTTCCTTCATCCATTGAAATTCTTCTGACTCTGTTACTTTCATCTTAATCACTGCTTTCTGGCTTCTCCCTGTTCTGCCCCTGCAACGTCACAAGGGTCAGCAGCGGTGTGTACACTGTGCTGCCAGAGTGGGACTGCTGCTGAAGGTGTGTGCCTTTTATGTGTGTGTGTGTGTGTGTGTGTGTGTGTGTGGAAGGAGCAATGCTATCTATAGCCTGTGTATCCCTGCGGATTTGAGTCTTAAACTCCATATTCATGACACATCACTGTGGGGATTAGAAGGGCATCATCAGATAGAGGGGCTTACGTCAGCGGGCACACACTCACACACAGAAAATAACAGAGAGACACTCTCAGCAGCAGTCTCACCCCGGAAAGCACAGAATACACACTTTTCAGGAAGTTCTTGACTTATTACTGAAGGAAGTGCCTGTCTACCACACGTGCATTAATGAACCAATGAAAAGATAGGGGAAGACACTCTATTACAACTGATATGTTATGGCAGAGCAGGCAGGATGATTGTTTTGTATCACCAATCAGAACAGTTCAGTGTTAATTTGAACAGTGATTATTTGCCTATTTGAAATGAACAGCCTCCAGTGTTCGTCTCGCACTGCCAATTCAAACACTTTGAGTTGGACCGGGGAGTGCAAATTGTTGAGATGAGAACAAACCCAAATGTGTGAGGTGGGGGGGTTTGATTAAGCCCAAACCACGTGGAAACTGATCTGCAGGGGAGGTGGGGAGGGAGGGGGTGTTAGGGCAGGCAGCATGGATCTGTGTTGTGATTGTTTGTTCATGGCTGTGTGCATCCGTGTGTGTGTGTGTGTGTGTGTTCTTATCTCCTCTGGTCCACAGCAGCAGGAGCATCAGAGGAAGCGTGGCTTTTCCTTCCTGTGCCTTTCACACTGTCACAACACACATGAGCCATAAAACTCTGGCAACATCCAACGTATAGAGAGAAAGAGAGGGGGAGAGTGAGGGAGAGGGAGAGAGAGAGAGAGAGAGAGAGAGAGTGTAGAGTGGAGAACATGTGTGCGTGATTTGTGGCACGCAGCACATACCATTTAATTGACATAATCTCCCTCTTCTGTTCTTCTTCTGTTTGGTGCAGAGTTGTTTTCTACTGGGAGAGAAACCAGAAGCAATTGAGGGCAGGACTCGGGAAAACAGCTGAGGTGAATGAGGTAGAAAAGTGTGAGCAGTGGCCCAGCAGTAGAAGAGGATACTGGGACAGTGGATGTTCAGAATGGGCTAGTGCCCTCCACGGGGGAGCTGAGGAAGGACACCTCCCCTACCCTTTTCTGCACCTGGAGCTGGGCTCTGGCAGGCAGCCATTCCACCGCCTCCGCGTTTCAACCTGTGCTATCCATCTACCACTCAACAGCACCTCAGCTTCCCTCAGTCGGCCCCGTCTGTCAGTCCCAGAATTGTCAGTAGTACTATCACTCACAGACTGGAATACACAGTCCAGTCGAGCAGGCCCACATAGTTACAGGACAACTTCACCAATTTTACACATCATTACCCACAATTACGCATACATTACCCACAATGCAACTCAACTCGATTCACTCAACTGCACAGATTCAGGTGTTGTTATGCTAGTAGCTAATGTAGATTCGAGCTGTTAACCTTATTTGAACCTGATGTATTTCCCATAAATGTGGCAGTTGTGACCCTGTGTGTCCTGCTAACTTTGCTCCCTGCAGCTCTGTTATTGAGATTCCAGAGATTCAGACTGAGATTCAGGTGAACGAGGCCTTGCATATAATGACGGTTATCGGGGCAACCTCTGTCAGCCTCCTACTGCTTTTGAAATAAACATGATTTTTACATGAATCGCTTCAAAAGTTTGTTTCTGGGTCTGAATGAAAGTAAACACGGGAACTAGCCGCCTGTAGCAGTATTATGGCTAACTGCATAGGGAACTACCTCTGGAGCAGTTTGCCGGCTAACCAAACCACCCACATATTCATCTACGCCAGTTTGTTTACATGTATGAGGCTGACTTTCACTGCAGTTAGACTGTAATGAAACTAAAAAAAACTGTGTGCAATGACAAATAATCCCGTGGACTATTATGAGGACAATCGTGAGTCATTTCACTTTGAATGGCCAAGTGTATTTATTTGAGCAGGAGTGCAGAGAGGAGATAAAACAAAGAAAGAAGAAAAACAAAAAATGGAGGCAGAAAAGACAACAGGAGAGTCAGGAAAGTCAACCTACAGTAACGGATACTTCAGAAAAAACTGCTGGTGTTCCTGCAGTCACTGCTCCCCTGAAGAGTGCAGAGAAAAACTCTTTCTGCAGAGTTGGACCTGTTGATGCCAGAGTCAGAAAATCTAGAAGTGTCCACAGATGAGAGTATAATCCCAGCTGTGTAACTACTACAAATGGATTTATAGCGTTTATCAACATTGTCGTCCTGGAGACGACAATTTCACCTCCACAGAATCAACTGGATGAAAAGAGTGAGGCTGGCTGAACCAAGCGTTCAGCTCCACACAGTAAGAAAAATGTGATTTCAACATGTAACTGTGTGAGTAATTACAGTATAAGTCTCTATTGCCCAGCAGTTGTCCATGAAAACTGCACAGTGTGGATCTTGTCATTTTATCCTTGCAATTTGGAAAACTTGCAGACATGAACCATTTTATTTAATCTACTAAGTTACTACTTCTGTAGTAACTACTCACACGTAAAGAAACCAACGTGCAAACTGCCCCAGATGTAGTTCCCTATGCAGTTAGCCATTATGCTGCAACATGTGGCTAGTTCCTGTATTTACTTTCGTTCAGACTCACAAACAAACTTTTGAAGGGATTCATGTAAAAATCATGTTTATTTTTAAAGCAGTAGGAGGCTGACAGAGGTTGCCCCGATAACCATCAGTATATGCTAGGCCTCGTTTGCTCGAATCTCAATCTGAATCTCTGGAATCTCAATAACGGAGCTGCAGGGAGCAAAGTTAGCGGGACACATAGAGTCACATCTGCCACATTTATGGGAAATACATCAGGTTCAAATATACCGGAATTTTCCTTTAAGGTTAGCAGCTCGAGTCTACATTAGTTACTAGCATAAGACACCTGAATCTGTGCAGTTGAGTGAATCGAGTTGAGTTGCATTGTGGGTAATGTATGTGCCGTGTTTTGACAAGGAAGAAGAATGCATTAAAAAAAAGATGATATCTCTGCTGCATTGATTTTGATCCTTTTTTTTTTTTTTTTTAACTGTCCTTGTCCGTGAGTTTGACAGTGTTGTAGGAGTGCAATGATAAATCTGTGGAAATGGTATTTGTGGGTAATTTACAACTTCTGGTGTGAAAATCCAACATGTTTGTGTGAATGGAACTTTGGGGAAATTATCCTCACATTGATCCAAAATATGCTGTTTATCTCTGTCTGTACGAATAACACATCGTCATGAAGGAGAACTAGTGGAAAAAGACTGCGATTTTTACCACGTAACTACCTGGTAACCTTTCAATTTATCAGTCCTGCTCTGTGAAAACGTGATGTGATTTAGTATCCATTTGAACCATCTAGTCTGTGTTGAAGCAGGGTTTCCTGCAGGGCATTATAGCAGAGACGGGCCACTTTGCCTTAAATAAAGACCGCTGCTACTTCAGTCAGAAGAATATATGACACTTCTTACACATTCACGACGATTCATTACCTCTGCTCATAATTTTAACTAACTGATTTCCCGGGGGAAAGCCTGTCACTGGTAGATGTTTAGATTAGCTCCATCAAAATACAAAAAAAAACACTGTACTAAAAAAAAAACTATGTGTGACCACTTTCATTCATCAAATGTGTATTAAAACTTAAAAAGTTTTTTTTCAGTGACAAACAACTTGTACTTGTACGTGATGTCATTAGTATGTCAGCGTTACCTTGCCGGGAGATCTGCAGAGCCACAGGAGGATAAATATGAGCATATATTGAGCATAACTCACATGTTGTAGCTTTGAAAACACTGAAAGATGAGTGGATTTAAAAAGAGGGTTGACCCTGGCATTCTAGGACTGGACAGCATTTATACAGCGCTTTTATCCAAACTGCTTTACAATTTGCCTCTCATTCACCCATTCACACACAATCATGAGAGAGCATTTGTTACCCAAGGACACTTTGACATGTGGACAGGACAAGCTGCTACTTCTGGCAGAGGTTTTTTTTTTGTTTTTTTTTAAAATGCAGTGATTTTGGTAGAGTGGCCATAGTTAGAATTACACTTGGCCTTAAAAAGACTTTTTCCCATATACAATCAGTACAAATGAAACAGTTCTACAACAATGAATACATTTTTTCTGAGCTTCACAAGTACTCCAAAATGATTCACTGGATTATTATATTAGTCAGTTGCAAAGTGGCAATGGTGCAACATGAAAGTAGAAGCACTGAATTCAATAAGGACAGAAACAGCGTCTGAATCGATAAGTAGAATGTACAATGTACAGTATATAAAACTAAATGTTTTTACACAATATACTTGCATAACAAAACCAAATACATGATATATGAATCAGTGGGAAATGGGGACAAAATGTGTACACAGGTGGTGTTGTGCTGTACGCACACACACACACACACACACACACACACACACACACACACACACTCACACTCTTTCCATAGAGTACTGGGTGGGAACAGAGCCAAACCAACACTTCATTTCAATTTCAAATCCGAGGCCTGACTTTGACCTTTCAACACAAAACTAGTTACAGACTCAGCTCCCTCTCTCTCTGCCTGCGCGTTATGCTGCTTGTCAACACACACACTCCATGCCTTCATCTTACCTACAATTTGAATCTGAATAGCCCCCCAACCCCACCGCCTCATCTTCTGATGACTTTCTAACTCTCCTCATGAGTAACCGTAAGTGACTTGTACAGCTCATTCTTAGTTACTTCCTGTTTCCTGTGCACTTTGAGTAGTGTTTCCCACCTTGCGTCACTATTGGACTTTGATACATCTGTTGCTGAAAAATGTGAGAGCATTTTCTCTGCTGTTAAACTGTCAATGCTGATTGCGTGAAAAAGTGAAGAATAGTATAAAATAAGTGAGAAAAAAGGGTGTGGGTAGAGGAATGAGTATGCAACTAGTAAGGACACCTTTTTTAAATATTTTCATGCAGAGCCAAAATCAAATTTATTTCATTGTCTTGAATAGCACTAATAATGCCAAAAGTTCCTGTATGTATTTATTTATTTTAAGAGAACTTTATTTCGGGATGTGATAGTGACATAAGCAGTGACATAAGACCATCAGCAGTATCACACAATGAGATTTACAATCATTTCTCACTTCATCTTCCAAATGTTAAATTTTCTGATTACCAAATGTCAGTTACACAACACTAGTGATGGGGAGGCAGGGTGTTGCTCTAAGCTCTAGGAAGGGCGTGTGAGTGTAAAATAACACCTAAAACTACACCAAAGGAAGAGAAGAGATGGAGAAAAAGAGTGGGAGGAAAGTGGGAGATGGAGAGGGAGTACCCGGGCGGGTGTTCCAAAAACCTGTCAAGGTATTTCCTTCTGCAAACAGAAATTTGTGGGACTGTACAGAGAGGCGTGTCGACACTCACACATACACAAAATCCAACATATTATGCTAAAAATACAGCGGTCAACAGTACAAGTACAACAACTTTGATTTAACGCATTCTTTGATTGGGTAGGTCTCAGGCCAACTCCCCTTTTCCTGTGCAGCAGTGTCTGCCGTCCACAGCTGTGCGAACACACACACACACACATACACAGACCAACTTAATGAGCCATTCAATACCCCCACAAGCTCCAGACTTTGTGAGCCTCCTCACCAGTGTCCAAGTCCCTCGGTATCTCATGCCTAACACCCCCACTCCACATACACACAACCACACTGTTCCTTCATTTGGTCAATGTCTCGTCACTCCTCATTCTACCACGCATATGCCTGCATGCTTTCACATAAATATGTACACACCTACGCACACGCAGACACACACTATGTCCCGCTGCTCTCCTTCTGCGCCAGCTGCTGAACATAGCCTGCTGAACAGAGAGAGAGAGAGAGAGAGAGAGAGAGAGAGAGGATTGGGCAGTTTGTCTGATGGGGCTTTCCTATTCTCACAGGAAATGGTAAAAAAAAAAAAAAAAAAAAAAAAAAGGGGGAAAACCAAAAAAAAAAAAAAAAAAAAAAAAAGCTCAATCATAAGAGAATGAGACCAGGAGAAAGCAAGCCAGACATGAGGAGAAGGACAGACAGACAGCAAAGATGGCTTGAGCAAGGGAAATGTCACGGATGCTTATGGAAACATCTGTCCCGCTGTTCAGATAAGAGCCACAAGACAGCACGGGACTGGGAATCTTTCACACACTCCCCGCTGCAGGTTAGATAGCAGATTAGACTGTTATGCAAACCTGCAGGGTATTATAACAGCGATGCAACATTCTGACTTCGTCGCCTGTGGTTGTTGACTCACAGGCTGAAGCTCAGTATGGATTGTGGTCTATCAGTGGAAAATGTCTCGACCTTTCCCACCATTTATTTGGAAATTTACTCAACACACGGCTTTGAGTGGATGTAAAGGATTTACCTATAGTGTGTGTGTTTTCCTGTTGCAGCGACATGTTGTGTTGCCACTGTGGTAATGTTGGGCGGGTCTGTGGTGTGCACTTTGTGCCCTCTGGTCATGGACACAGTTAACACTATGTCTGCCTTGGCTGGCTGTCTAGAACCGATGACTCCAATATGTGTGTGTCCAAGTATTTGTTTGATGACGGTGGTGGAGGGATAAACAACCATGAATCACTAAATATTGATCTAAAGCTGCTAATTACTCCTCAGCATCCTCAAGTAAAGACAGTAAGAGTGAAAAACTAGCTTTTTCTGATGTTTTCATGCCCTCTTGTTCTCCCTCATTCTTTGATTTCGTTGTCTGTTTTACTCTCTTCCACCTTTCCCAGAGAGCAGCATCCCTTCAAGGCTGGCCTCTTAAGGTGCTTTTAGACTGTGTGACCACAATTGTAGCGCTACGAAGTGAAAAAAGTATATGAAAGCAGAGGCGTGTCGTTTTGAAAATGCAGCAAAGTCTTTTGCGTTTCACCTCCATTGTTTTGTGTGCCATGTACATATTAAGGAGAATGAGTGTTTTCCCCCTAAACTTTATTCAAAAAACAGCACTTACGAAATGTCACGCAGGCCATTGTATTCTATGTCATTTCATGTGGTATTCTGATTGGTTGGTTTGTAGATCAAAGCTCCAAATCGGTCTTCGGCGGACGTGTCTCACAGTGCGATCTAGGACCACCATCTTTGATTGACGACCAAAGTGTTTACCACGCTTCTTTCACAACTGTTAATTTTCATGTCAGACAGCCCAGAATCAAACATTGTACAGGAGCCTTTATGTGTCTACTTCTCACTGCATAATTAACAAAGATTCAACAATCTGTATATTGTGCTTTTACCCACTCTGTACAACACCTGTGCTGACATCTTGGGTGAATGAAGACCTAACTGTTCCAACTAACTGTAAGTCAGTTAGCGTTGCCCACTTATTTCCCACATAGTTATTCAGTTACTTTTTTAAAGATTTTTGGGCATTTTTTCCTGTATTGAATAGAGGATATTGAAGTGGCAGACCTGAAACAAGGGGAGAGAGATGGGTGCGACATGCAACAAAGGTCAGGGGCTGGAATCGAACCAAGGACACGGCGGTTACGTGGCATGCACAGTAACCACTCAGCTACCAGGGCGCTCCAGTTATTTAGTTACTTAAACATCTAGCAGACTAGTGAAGTAGCAACAGCGCACTGTTTCCACTCTTAAACCTGTCCAGAGTCTTGCAGCAAGTAAGAATGGATGTACTGGGTTGAAGGATTTTTTTTACTGTTTACAGGTATGGGTAAAAAGAAGTTAGATGCAGGTGCACTGTGGGAGAAAAAAAACAGGTAAAAAACGCCAAAAACAGAAAAATATGTGATATTGTAGGATTTTTTCCTTTTTACAAAAATAATTTTGTCAATTGTAACGGTCTATAATTACTAATAATAATCTAAATTGTGTTATTACACATTTGTTCAGCCTGGCTAAGAGTTCTTTGGTTGTTGGCTGAGCTCAAGTCACAAATAAAGCACTTAAAACTGAGAAAATGTGTAGCCTATGGGGGTCAGTATGCTTCAAACAAAGTGCTTTGGACAGCATCTGCAAGCCTTCGTGTTTGACAATTTCTGACAAGCACACCTAATTCACACAGTGATTGGCCGGGTGTGTGGCTGTGAGAAAGAAAAAAGGAAATAAATCTCTCTCTCAAACTACCCATTTCCATATTTCACAAAACTAATTCTGGCACATTTCGTATGTACAAGAGTGCAACACTGTGGATGCCTTCGATGAGAGACTCGCTGAAAGTGTGCGCTGCATCTCGCCCCTCTCTTGACATCAGGATTTTCACCCACCTTCGAGTCGTACAAACAAATATATTTCAGATGAGTTCTAGATGTTTAGATACTGTAGGAAACTGGTTGGTTTTGGTACCAAACTTTGTAGGTTCAGGTCAGTGACAGGTTTACAAAACAGCACCCAATAAAGGTACCTTTCCACCTGTTCTCCTCCCCTCTTCCTCTCTCTGGTTCCGTCTCTCTACCTCTACTCCCTGCTATGCAAAGTCATTTCCTTTGTGGTGTTGTAGTGAAGGAGCCAGAGGAGAAGAGCTGTCCACCTCTTACTGGAAGGCACCCCTCCTCCTCCTCCTCCTCTCCTTACTTCCCTTGTCATACAGTACATCCTCCTTCCTCCACTAGCCCCTGCCACATTCTTTCATCTGTAACTCTTCCATAATTTTCTTCTTTTTCTCCTGAATACTACACTCTTTCCTTCTGCCTCCCCTCCTTTGCCTCCCCTCCTCCTCCTCCTCCTCCTGCTCTCTGTGTGTATAGCAGAGTGAAGGGCCTCTCAGCAGCTTGTTTGACGTGTGATAAGGATTGGGGGGGGGGGGGGGACAAATATTGTTGCTCAGTGAAGTTGGGCACACACTGTTCTGTTCTGATCCCGCTGCGTGCAAAAAGAGCGAATGCACACATACGCAAGACACACATTAAAGAATCAGGGAAAGTCGGTGAGAGACAGCGAGTGAGAGGGATGCGACATATAATTGTGCTCTAATGAAACATAAACAGTGCAGTCTGAGGGAGTGTGTCTGGGCAGGGCCCCCCGACTGGCCTAAAGGCTCTGCTCTCCTAGGCTCTTAATTATGACTGAGGAGGTCAGTCACGCCTCCTCTAACCCATCACCAAATACTCTAAGTATTGTAAATATTGTGTGTGTGTTTGTGTGCGTCTCCATGGGTCCATGTGTTTATGTGTGTCGCGTGCGTCAGAGAGAAAAATACAGAGAATGTCGACTTAGCGGGAACCAACTGCTCTGAGTATTCTCCCGACCGTTATCATTCCCCACTGTACAATGACAAACCTAATTGCCGATGCCCACCTGTTTTTTTTTTTTTTTTTTTTACACTCAGTGGTGGTCACATTCACTTGGAGCACTGTCTCTTTTATAACCTTGCAGTTTTCTTTCTCCTCAGTCCCGGTAAGAAAAGAGCAGCTGTCACATACCTCTGTTTCAGGGGACACATTTGTCTCAGGAATATCCCTTTTTTGTTGTCTCCTTTCTGACCTTCTGTGCATCTGGCTCCCATGGGACCTCCCACCTTAAAACATTTTATAAAAAAAAAAAAAAAAAGCAGTTTGCATGCCTGATTACCCTCAGAAAAGGTAAAAATGACAGAAATGCATGTTTCAGTTTGTTTTGAAACCTTGTTGTTTATTTGAAGCAGGTGTAGCGTGTATGTGTGGGAATGTGACTTGCAGCAGAGCTAGGTTTAACTAACAGAAGGGTATTCCCAGCCAAACAGTCTGGCCACAAAAGCCAGACTAACTAACCTCAGTGTCTGGGTGGCTGGTCTGAACCTCGCCATCAAAGTCCTAATCAGCCAGCACATTACACACTATTATGGTTACAGGAAGGCAGGGAGAGGAGGAGGGTGAGAGGAATGGAGAGATCAAGACACAAAGAGAAAGATATTTGAGTTGTGATTATTTCACTGATTTTGGTTATTGTTTGATTCTTTACTTGCGGGGGGGAGGGGGGACGTGATTTAAGACACCTGTTTAGTCTTCTGTCTTCACTTTCTCACACCTCTTTGTCTGTCCTCTATTTCTGTTGTTTTCCCTTTCCCTGTGAACAGACAGGTGAGAGAAGAAGCCATGACCTTTGACCTCTCATCTCTTAACCTTGGATCATCAGCTGGACTGCTCCGGGTGGCCAAATGAGTTGACCTGACCCCAACCCTAACAGTGACCCCAGGTCACTGCCAGTTGCTGTTGTATTGCCACAGCATACAACAAGCCCCGGGAAAAAGAGAGGACAGCTAAACAAGCTTCCACAACGCGCAAGCTGAAAAAGTGTGCAAAATGCCTCCTCTACATCTCTAATTGCATGTTTTCTCCCCACATACCTGTAATTACACTCTGCCTACCATCATCTCTCTCTCTGAGGCAACACTCCTGCTAACCATAATGAACCCTGGCTCTAATGATTTACAACTGCTTAGCATTAACACATACAGTAACACAGCTACAGACATTACCAGTGACAGTGAAATTATATCTTTATCAAGCCAGTTCAAATTATATGAGATTAAGAAAAACAAATATTCAAAGTACAGCAAGTTAGGCAAGACCTTTGTCTTTCGCTAGAATGTGTATAGAGCTCAACATTTTTCAGTATTTGCAAAGATGAACAGTATTTGGCAACAGTGCTACGCCAGTACAGGTATAACTGCAAAGGCCTTTTGTAAGTTCTCTTAGATTTCCTCAGACGCTCAAATATCTAACAGAAGAGTGTTTGTCCTTTGATTTATTTACATTTGTCCTGGCTGACTGACTGCATGTGCCTCCCAAGGACAGAACTTGCACAAGAGAAAGTGTGCGTATGTGGACTCATTTGCATAAGTAGGCCATTGGTTCCTAATGGAGGCGTTTTGTTCAGGCGTTAACAAGGTGTCTCGCTGGGGCTCTCGTTCATTCTCTCGTTCATTCGTTCCTTCCTGTCGTCCGCTGACTCTGACATCCAGGCAATCAGCTCTGCATTTGGGCTCTCTCTTTGTGTGATTTACGAGCTCCCAGATTCATTTAAAAGCCATTGTTCTCCTCTGACGGATACCACGGCCCCCTCCGCTTCCACGCGCTCTCGCTTGTGGACCGCACACACACACACACACACATTTTTACACAGCCGCCGCTTACTTTATCTCTCACTCACTCACCCACTTGCTCAATCACTCAACACATACACACACAGTGCCCATCTATCATGGAGCGATGCAGGGGGAGATTGTTATCCCGGTAACCGTATTAACCCACAGATCCCCACCGCTGGCTGATCCAGCAGTGAATTAAGACGCAGGACTGGGGGGGGGAGAGGGCTAAGAGAGGAGAGGAGAGAAGAGGAGAGGAGAAATTAAGAAACAAAGTAAAAGAAAACCAATATATGATACATTTGTTCTCATTCATATGTTCATTCATAACTGTCACCCTCTCCCCTTGTCCACTAAGTAAAGAAGATGAAAAGATATCCAAACGTCTCCTGCCTCCTCTCCTCTCATTTTGCTGTAGAAGATTGTCTGTCAGTGAGGCATCTGTAAATGCATCAAGACACACCTGCGCTTGATTAAGTGTGTTTAGACTGCAGATGGAAGGAGGAGGAGGAGGAGGAGGGGAGGGGGGCAATTTAGAGAGCAGAGGTTTTATGAGAGTAATCATCTCCAATAAGGCCTGCTTGGGAATCTCAAGCCCCCGCCCTGCAAACGCACTTAATGTAAACCACAAACACACAAACAGAAACACACATAAACGCAGTCGCACCTTCTAACCCTCCTTGCACACTTGCACACAGAGATCCTTTATGACTCTGTGTTCATTCTGGGGTTTAATAAGAGCCAACTACATTTTAATCTCATTCCTCATAAGTGGACAACTTGTATTAATTCTCTGAGATGAGGACAAGTTGGCCTCCCACAAAGCCGGCTGTATTGAGTTACAGCCTCCGCTCTGCGTTTGTGTGGGAGATTAACTTCTCTCTCTGAGTTCATATTTTCATCTGGGCCTGACTGTGGCCAGAAGGAGGGTGGTGGAGAAAGAAAAAACAGAGAGAGGGGGAGTCGGGGGGGGGGGGGGGGGGGGGGGAGGCTTGGAAAAGACATAATGTTGTTACATCATTTAATGAATTTAACTCATACGCACACAAGTGAATACACATACACAGCAAGAAGAGTCAAAGTTACTTCATATGAAAAGTGAAAGATGTTATCATACAGTTCCAAATTCACACCTCCGTCCTCAGTGATGAAGCAGAGATGAACAGATGGATGAGGGAAGAAGACTGTGGAATCCTTTCATTGCCACATCACTGGAGTGGTAACACCTAATCTGGAGCAAACCTTAAGTCTGAAAGTTAAATACCTTATAGGGCGTTTCCACCACAGAAACTTTCCCATGGGACCAAAAACCTTTTGAGGAATTCATAAACTAAAGCTGTGTTTCAACCGGAGGAGCAAGGAACTAAATACACTCACTGAGCACTTTATTAAGAACACCCCATGTATGGGGTGGAGAAAATATTAGGAACACTTTTTAATATAACACACTCCAACACACCATCACTCATACGACCTCAATAATGAACAAAGTAGAATTATCACCTTTCTGACAATGTCAACAAAAACTAAAAGTAGATTTATGGCAGTTGTTGAATTGGATTGCACAGGTGTTCCTAATAAAGTGTATATTCCTGTATGATAGTTCCAGGTTTATAAAAAGTCCGCTCTTGTTATATGCAATTATATGTAAAAAAAAAAAAAAAAAAAAAAAAAAAAAAAAAAAAAATTTGAGTATTTTTACATCAAAATCCTTGTCTTTCTTCTTCCTGTAAAACGGTTTCAAATGTTTGATGATTCATCTTCAACTCAGGCGCGTTTATAAAAATTCATCCAATCACATGCGACTTTGGGCGACTAGCTAACCGCACCCATCATATAAAACCACATTTGACCGCTTGTGGGTTGTAGTAGCTAACAGAGCAATATGGAGAGCGATGGGAAGAGATGTGTGTTTGGATATCAGTGGGCAAAAACTTTCCAAAACAATGTGGCTGAGGTCTAATTCATTCATCTCTCCCTCATCCTTCTGATCTAACAACAGGTTTGGGTGTGTGTGGAGCCAACCGTCCTCTGTAGCTCTGTTTCTCTCTGCAGCTGACTGCTACACAGACCACTTGTGTAACTTCATCAGTCAGTCACGCGGCATTTGGCCGACCAATGGTGTAACTTCACTAAGTGACTCAAGGCCCTTTCAGACACAATGCGACAATGGCACCACTGCACTCTGAAACCCATTATTTCCAATGGCTTGCGCTGTACCACAATGGCTTTCAAGCAAAGGGCGGGTGCAGCGCACCGGTTGGCAAGCCACTCACGCTGCACGCTGTGACAAATACCCACGTGGCCAATGGAAACGAGGCAGTCATCCATGCACGGAAGGCAAAATGGAGGAAAAGCTAATATTGTGTGTGTCTGAATTCCCTGATTTGTACATCTTCATTGCTGGCAACAACAAAATGACGTAGTCCCGCTACATGTTTTGAAAACTCCACCTATTTTACTCTGTCCTCCACAACTTCCCCAAACACCTACTCAGATGTGCACTGAACCTAGCAGCGAGCACAGCTCAAACTGTGTTGTGTCTGAAAGGGCCCGCTGTTGCGGGAGACAGAGTGAGGGAGAGCTCTAGCAAGAGAAATAAAACTTAATTTGCTGAGTGTTTCCTCACAGTCACATTCGAAAGGAGAAATAAATAATTGAAAAAAACGCTCAGCAGATTATTTTATTTGGCGACTGGAGTTTTCAGTCTCCTTTTACACCTCTGCATGCATCCATTATATCCATTCAAACATCTGTCATGCAACAAAGAGCATCTCTGTGTGAGAAAATTGCATTTCAAACACCACCATCGTTTTTTTTAATCCGTCATCGATCTAATTCGTTTAATCTTCACAATTCTTCAGGTGAAGTAGAAACACGATCAGGAATGAGCAAAAGGGACTTAGTTCCTCTGGTTCCTGGAACCATTTGATCTAAAAGAGCCAATACAGTTTGTATCTCCTTGTTGTCTCCAGTCTGAGTGATAATTTCCTAACAATCATCTCTTCCAAGAATACTTAGCAAATTCTATATCAAGAAATTCTGCATCACCTGAGCTGCACCGGCTCCACTGATCTGAATGAACTCCTCACAAAAACAATTGTGCAAACGTATGTTTCAGTTACAGTAAAAAGAGACTGCGTGCAACTGCGCGAGCATTAACAGCGTATGTCAGCTTAAGTGTATCGGGAAAACTGCCTGCAAAGATCCCGTAAGCACAGGCCATAGTTGCACTGGTTTTAGGGTAAGTGGGATGTTGACAGCTTTTTGGACAGCTTGTACTCTGCTCTGACAGGCCAAGAGTTATTATCCAACCTGAGACAGCCCAGTGGCACTGCTGAAACCCTCAAACATGCTCAGTTTCAAGTGTGTGTGTGCTTGTATGTGTGTCAGGCTGAGAAGGGCAGAGAGTCATCCAGTAGATTTACTGTGTCAGTAAGCAGCTGTGTTTGTCAGTGTTGGCCCGAGGCTTTTCAATGTCATACAGTCTGTGTGATTATACACCATTCGCTCCTCTCCTCCCATGTTCTGCTCTTCTCATCCTACTTTTTATTACAAGCCCACGGACACCCAGCGTCGTCTTACCTCATGTCTGGACGAGCAGAATTGGGTTCCACTTTCTCTCTTTTTCACAAACACAAAAAGGTGCACGCACCTTAAAACAATACAACCAAGCACAGCTACATGTTTTTTGCTTTTTTTTATGTTGGCCTCAGAAGGATCCATAACACTTACACTGGCCAGAACTGAAGCTGAGATTTGTGATTCTTGAGAGAGAGATCAGGACCTGACCTAAGAAAACACATAAGCAGCAGGAGTGTCTGTGACGTCCGCACCGTGTTAGATGGCTGTTCATCCAGGGCACTTGTCATAGCTCTCACTGCAGGTGTTCAGGCTTGGTTTGGTTTGAAAGGATTACAGGGTGGAGGAGCTCCGGTAAGTACAGTTTTCTCTTTGTGTCTGGCTGTGTGTGTGTGTGTGTTTGGTGGAGAGGGGGTGTGTGTGTGTCAGAGAGAGAGTGAAAGAGACAGCAATACTCTGAATACATGCCTAATCCTATTCTGTTAGAGTGTGTGTGTGTGTTGGGATGGAATGATGGAATAAAATGACGTTCCCACCTCATGAGTCACTCGTCACCTCATAGTATCTTAAACGGAAAAACCCATCTCTCTGCCACCTGAATCACATCGCAGCTCACTCCTGTCCTCTGAAACTGCTCCTACAGTAACTTCTCTCTTAGCTCTCATTTATTTGCGGGTGCCACTAGCCCTACATAATCTTTTCATAACATTCATAGCAATGTATCATACATCAGCTGGTGGAGTAATGTCAGTGATTCTTTAAAATGTGTTGGGTAAGTGTTCAAAACACACACACACACACACACACACACACCTCTGTGGGGCAGCTGTGGTGTGGGTTGGTAGTTAAGGTGATAAGTTAACTGCATTTATTGTGAGTCACTCTTTCACAAAGCAACAGCTGTTGTAAATTATTGTGTGTCTGTGCATGAGAAACTGCATTCACTGTTAATAGAATAAATCTCAAACTAATCTAAAGCATTTAGTCAATCACTGCGTCCATTACGTAAGGACAAGGCTGTTGATTTCTATATTTTTCTATATTACTGTCACTGAATCCCATTAAAAGACCAAAACCAAAAATGAGCTGATCTTACTAACATGTATTGTCTGAATAGCTAAGGCCTAATACATCATTTTGAAAGTTCTGATAGACATTCCTTATATTATTTTCCAAGTAAAGTAAAATATTGTTAGTGGAAATTAACTATTTAAACGGTTACCAGAGCAAATCAGCTTGTACTGTAATATCATTCACATATAGTTCTCATTATTATCATTATTTCCTTTCCTGGTGCAGTGGTCTGGATTTATTGAAGTTCATTTTTGTGAAATCCCCAAAAAAGCAGAACTGCACAGGAAAAATTTGGAATTATCTCACCCCATCGGCAGAAGTTTTACTTGTTTCAGGAAGTCTTCTAAGCTAAACTTCTTAAGGCAAACATTCTAGGCAGTGTGTGTGTATGTGTGTTAGTGTGCACATTTTTGTTACCTCATTGGGACCTTTTACAGTATAAACACCAACCTTGTTGGGACCAGTAGTCCTCATGGGGACCAAACCTCGGTCTCAATGAGGTAAAACGTCAATTCTGAGGTCCTGGATTAGGGTTTGGGTTAGGCTGTCCACAATGAATGGAAGTCAATGCAATGTCCTAACAAGGATAGCTGCGCAGACCGTGTGTGCGTGTCCTTATGTGTGTGTGTCTAACTAAAAGCCATGCGTCCCCCTCGGCTCACCCAGCTCTGGGCGCCCCTCCCCCAGGCTAATGGTTAAATAAACAGCCTGGTGTCTGCCCTGCTGTGGGAACAGTCAGAGGGATCTGGGATTGTGTGTGTTGCTCTGCGCACCTCTGCACTAATGCCGGTCATAGTGTCACGGCCTGCAAGCTGCATGACTCCTTTGTGGGCTGATAGACACAGACAGACACAGAGAGACAGACAGTAAGGGAGAGGAGAGAGTGAGACAGATCATTTGCTCAACGTTGTGAAAGTCATTAACCGTTTCTTGTCCAGTTTTTCTTCTTCACAGTTCTCTCATCTCCGTTTCCTCCTTCACTTTTTTTAATGACTGTTTTATCCTCCCTCATTCATCTCACCTTTCTCAAGTAATACCAAAGTTAGATGTGACTGGTAAATCCGGATTGCGCCGTACTGTGAGCAACTATTATCAGCTCCTGATGTGGGAAAGGCACAATATGTTTTACACATGTCAGCATGGAAAAAGGTGTTTCTTATCTTGATAATGCACATGCATTCAATAAGCACCTGTCACCTGCAGCTCTTCATACAACCAATTTGCTGTGGTGACCTTTTCTTTCACCACTGTAACATTTAAAACTAATCCGCTAACAAAAAATGAAAACATTAGGTTTGATAGTAAAACTACTCCGGCGGTTCAGCATCGGAAAACTTTTAATCTGAAGCAGCAACAGACAGTTTTTAGCAGAGCAATTTACAGAGCAATTGACAGTAGTTATGTCGGGGGGGGGGGGGGGCAGATCAGAAAACAGTGAGGCTATCTGTTAAAGTAAGAGCAGGAACTTAAAATAACAGAAATTATGTTTCACAAGATCTACAAAAGTTCTGAAAGTTGAACATAGTTTCTCTTTAGTCTCCTGACCACATCAGTTTAGGGCAGCGACACAGCCCAGCTGAGGGTGGAGACTGTCGCCGTTTGGCCTTTTCCCCAAGCAGGACAATAATATTGCAGGTCAGCGGGGTTATCCCCTGCTGTGAGGGCGCAGTGAAAATGCATATGATTACAGCTCGGCCCGGCTAAAGCGTGCTATACTGGGCCAGTAGAAGAGAGCTATAATAGTCCAGCTAACTCCCAACATTTAAAGCTGACGAGTGTCTGTACTGATACTGTAGCCAGACATGTCTTGTAAGACATGAAAAATGAATAATCATGGAGATGGAATATGGCAATTTTGGCAGTGTCTATGAATCCATTTAATCATCTAAGAAATACGCATGCTGAAGGCAAACTTTTTCATCAGTGATGAGGAGAAGATGAGGATGTTTTTGCTCTTTTTTTCCCAGTCACAAAGAAAAAAGGCTTGTTGGTTGACCTGGTTTTAGTCTAATGAAGCCAGGCGAGATACAAGATGTTATAGTAGCTTCACAAAACCAAATGTATGCAGCTTTGGTAATCACTTGCATAAAAGGTGGTTATCATCTCACACTCTGCCAACCCAAGATTTTCTGGTGCAGCTAACAGAGCCAATCACAAGAAACCAGCAACCAGCCGAAGACAAGATGAAACTTTTCATTACTGTAGGATAATGAGGTGGTTGCAGTGGCAAAAGTACTGTGATTCAGCAGGGAAAAGGAAACAGAATAAGCACACAACTGTGTGTTATGATAAAATAAAAATGTGTAAGAGCAAACTCTTCATAAGGTAAACCATCGCCAAACTGAACAAAAGTCAATTGTATCGTAATGTGCCTTAATATACTGTACATCAGGTTGATACTACTTTGTAAAGTAAGTTAGGTGGTGTGAATGATGTGTTTGTTTGTTTTTTTTGTGTGAGAGAGACAGACTGAAAGAGAGAGAGAGAGAGAGATAAGTAGGCCATGACTCTGAATGGTGGCAGTGTCATGTCTTTGATGTCAGTTTGTGTCCATATCCCACACGCCTGATTGGACAGCTCCAAACAAACCGACAGGAGCCCAATTCACCACTTTGAGCACGCAAAGACAGAGAAAACCGCACAGGCATAAGTCGGTTCATTTCATAATAGCTGAATCGATCTCACTGATCTGAAGTGATTTACAGTAATTGTGCCCTGAAAATGTTTAAGTTGATCTCTATTATCATATTAGAAGCTAAAGTGTCGATTATTAGAAGGTATCAGTAAACCTTTCAGCACGTTTCATTGAACCATTCCTATTACAGGTCTCAGAAGGCCTTTTTCTGCTGCATACAAATGAGATCTGATATATTTTTAATATACTTGTTTATTCTCTAAACATTTAGCTTGAAGGTAGTCAAAATGCACAATTTCTCTCCCAAACATGCACATACATTACTTGTACAGTATATGTTGTTAAAGAGAAAAACAAACAGGGAAATTACCTCTTGAGATTTCTTGCTCAAATGTACGCGCGCACACACACGATGCAGGCCTCTCCAGGCATGATGTTTACAAAATGTTTCTCCCTAGTGGCTGGGCTTGCTGGGGTAATAAGACATAAACAAAACAGTAATCTACGGGGATATTCCACAGATGTAACACACACATGCATACAGATGCATACTGAAATGCATGCATGTATGTAAAGCATGCATGCAGCACACACACACACACACACACACACAGCGCCACACTCCACTCCAAAGGGACATTTTGCCACTATGCAATTTAAACAAAACAGCAGGGTGCACAATTGTAATCTCTTGGGAATCACACTTGAACTTTTCACAAATTATCTAAATTGGGAAATGGGGGAAGACAAAGAGGAATTAAAAGACAGATGAAGAGAGAAAATGGGAAGATGAAGAAGAATGTAACATGGATTTAAGCCGATGAATTAGTCATTTTTATTTTTACCAGCATTTGCTCTTTAATAATGTGATTACTGGAATTTTGCAGGGGAAAACAATCAGTCTGAGAGTCTGGGGTCTGTGTGGTTTGTTTTACACAAACTTTCAACTGTAATGCAACTCTTGGTTATGAATGAGGGTTGAATCATTGGCAGAGCAAATCATCCCTAAGAGAAAGCTATAACAGGCAAATGAAACATGGACTAACAATTCATGAGAATTGGACCAAAATATGGACACAGACCACAAAAAAAAAAAAAAAATCACAAATGTGTGAATTTCTCCTCTCTATTGGGTGACAATGGCTGTGTTGAACAACATACTATATGCACACAAACACACATACACTCGTCCCAAATCAATACTTAATGCACCCGGTGTCTTTTTGTGCTGAGGCCAGAAGACAAGATGTATAAATGGCAAAGTTACCCCTGTGGTGTTTATTCAAAATCACAACCAAGTGGGATATGCGTATGTATGTGTGTGTGTGTACAGGCATGTACTTTTACATGAGTGCCCCCGCATATGTGTGCATGTGTGTAATTGACATAAGCACACCCACAGGTACACGTGGGTGCAGCGTGCCGACTACATAAATACTATTTAGGGAGAGTGCTTAGGCAGCACAGCGCAGCACATTCTCTGTGTCAGTTGTCCTGGTGAAAGAAGGTTTATGGAGGGGTGTGGTACAACAAGGTGAGGCCCAGAACAATGATTGTTTGTTTGTTGTTGTTTTATTGGCAGTGATAATTGCTCCCCTTCCTCATAAGGATGCCTCCAGATACGCATGCAAGCATGCCGGCGCACACATGCACACACTTACATACCCACAGGAATGCGTCCACACTCCTGCAGGCATGCGTGCGCACACACTCTAACACAGACACATGCATCCCAGTTTAATTAAAGTTTCCACATGTGCACTTTTACAGATTTGTGATGCTTTTCAAAACAGACTGTGACAGACATGTGAGAGGAGGACATAGAGTTGAATTATCAGATTATGAAAAATGCAGGATCAGGACTGATGCTATTATCTTGATTCTACTATCTTGATTCTGGTTGATTTCTATGTACTTATGCACCAACATACTGTATCTACTGCACTGCCACATTATATAAAAACTCCAACATGTCCATTTTATTCTCCTGGAAACTATGACAGCATAGGAACAACTGATTTATTCTTATTATGCCATACTATATCCAAGGACTAAATCAACATAAACCTTCTAAAATTTCATACAGTCCTTTGGGAGCATGATGCAGGGTGACCGCCACTCTGCCCGGCTAAATCTTTGCTAAGGTGCTGGAAGCGTCAATGAGTCCAAAGTGTTTCACTTTATTTTGAGCTTTCAATCAGACCATCATCAGAGCGTACATGATTCAATAATGGACAGGCAGGTAAAAATAACCAATCCCATTCTAAATCATTGGCAGTATACAATACACCTGTGCACACCATGGTGGTAGAAGTTCCACCTCTTGGAAATTGTAGTTTTTAGTACTGAATGTGGCATCCATACTTGTTATATAATACAAAAAGGGGTGGAAAACTGTGAATATGGACAATATAAAAAAAACAGACAATCAGGAAGCACCTTATAGTAGTACCATACATGTACAATATTTCATCACATAGTAAATGGGGCTTTGAGAGGGATCAGGCTTAGGCCATCATAAACCAGAGATCCACAGATCTATAAAAAAACAAGCATCTCAAACAAAAATAGAACAAAGAGCTATGGAGGGGTGTCAGGTGAAGGCCACCATGAACCATAAACCCCAAATTCTAGACTAGAAATGAAGAAAAGAAACATATTGGATTACAGCATAACACACATATCAAAATCCTCGTTGAGGCCTGTAGGCTGAAGTGTATCTAAGTATACAGTCCTTTGAGAGCAGAAATTGTTTGTACAGAAACAAAACAGCAGGAGCCATGCAATCAAGGATCCTTTTGATTTGAGATGAGTTTCAAACACACATGAATTCTCCTGCTCTTAAAAACCGCATTGTGATCTCTTCATTACTCCCCTTCTCAGCACACAAACACTGACACACATGCAGGCTAGGAGTGTTTTTCTATGAGGCATAGGTAAAGACAGGCAGGCTCCAGAGCATAATTGAACATGTAGCTACACCACCAAAGGGAGTTGGCAGCGCCTGGGGAGAAGACTTGGCTCCCCCAGAGAGGCCTGGAGCATAACCAGGCCAAGCTGTGCCAGGCACTGAAACAGACACACAGCGCCCCCTCTCCCTTCAACCAACACCCCCCTGCTCACTTTTCAGATATTATTTCTTCTGCAAGTCCTTTGACTGTTTTCGCCCCATTTCTATTGCAACTTTATCTGAAAGTGGGGTCAACAGGTCGACACACAGGTGTGTGTGTGAGTAAGTGTGTAGAACATGTCCTGTCTTGTCTGATCAGCGGCGCTGTCAAACCTCCTCTTTCACCGCCACATGACACCATTTGCAGCTATAAAAATGGTTGCAAGTAAAATTAAATAAAGACTCACAAAAACGCGCATCTAATATCCAGCAATAAAGTTTACACTTGTAAGCGTGTGTACAAATACACTCACGCATGTCCACATATAAACCAACATGCAGCGGCAGATATGCAAACATATATATACACACACACAGAAAGCACTGGCAGGCTTTTCCTGTCAAGCCGTGGTCAGTAGGGAGAAAAAAGGAGGGTAAGTCTAATTTGGGATACAGTGCCTAACCATAACAGCAAGTCAAACAACATCACATCTACACCAGAACACTCTGGGTTTCTAGGAATTTAGGGTTCATGACTACGTCTGAGAGACATGGGCTGAATGTGAATATGTCGTTACCCATGAAAGTTTAGTTGCACCTATGAGCAACGGACAGAGTTCTTCGTTTTGTTTGTCTGTATGTAAAGACTTGTAAGATATATATACATATATATTTATATTTGTAAGATTTTGTGCAACCCAAATGTAATTGATGTATGCTGTGAGCATATGTTATGCCAACACCAGCCTGGTATTTACACTTCCCTTCCCTTGTACAGTGTGCTCTTTCACTGGCTCTCTTTGAAGAGTCTTACGTAAACAGGCTTCTCTGGCAAGGACCCAACCTTACCCAACCCTGACCACACTAGAGGCCATGGGTCGAAAGGGAGAGTGTACTGTATTTCTGCGTGTGTGAGAGTAGTGTTTTTGGGGGGGTAATGCATGGAGCTAAATATTCAAATGTGTAATGAGATGAACATCAGACAGTGGCATTCCTGCTGTCTACTGGATAAAAGTCGGTAGCAGAATGGGGGGGAAGAGGGGGGGTGGGGGACGAACAAGGAAGAAAGACATGACAGAGTTTGAACCCATAACATTGCCAGGCCAGGGCAGGACATGGCATGTACCTTGTTCCACTGTGCCACCAGGACACTCCCATCACAGACAAGTTAAATCAACACCTGCCATCCAAAATGTTGTCCTTCCTTACATCTCCGCTTTCCCTCTTTGTTTTGATTGGTCTAGTATTTCTCCCTCTGTTCTGTGAGGCTGTGTAATGAGGCCCAGACTGTAATTGGGCCAGTCGTGTTATTTTAGGGCTGGAGCGCAAAGTAACTACCCACCCTCTGCTGTACTGTACTCTCAGAAAAAAGAAAGAGAGAGAGAGAGAGAGAGAGCGAGAGAAAGCAGAGAGAGAGAGACGAGAAGACAGATTTAGTGAAAAGGAGAGTAGAGTATTAAACAGCTCTTTATTCAACATCTACCTAGCCGTCACAGTGGTGTATTTGTGAGACTGCAGTTGACTCTTCTGCAGCCTCTCCAAACACACTCGTCCCCAGTTGTCTTGCACTCAAATGGGAAGTTGCCCAGCAGCTCCAACAATCTGAAGGGTTGTGAAACACTACTCCCGTCTTCACTTCTGCATCGGCTGCATCCTGTTGATGAACCTTCCTAAACAACGTGACTATGACTCGGGCTCAGTTAAGCTCTAAATAACATAAAAAAGGGGAAAGCTGGAAACGCAACTAGTATTATCGGTTTGTTTCAGCACATCGAAAGCATTACACAGTGGAAAAGCTACTGTACACGTGCACTCACTCGGATCATGACTAAGCTAAAGGCTAGGATGCTAGTGTCCTCCAGTTCATCAAAAGGTGCTGGTTGTTTGCTGACCTCCACATATGAAAGAAAATGTTATTTCTAAAGGGGTATTACAATACCTCATTTATATCTTCTATGTCGTCAGCTTGTCAGTCCTGGTTAATTTGGAGACACCTGACCCAGAATTGTTGGGGCAGTAAACACTCCTTGAGCAGCTACATTGTCAGAAATATAACAGAACAACTGGTATGTCTGTTTAGAGCGCAGTCAAACAAACCCACATTGTTTTAATAAAGAAGAAAGTCAATAATTGGCCTTTTCCCATCATGAGCAACCACAATCTGCTTTCATGCTGCACATGGCAGGAGGAGGCTTTTATCAATCAGATAATGCTGGACACAATACAATAACACTGGATTGCACATAATTTTAGAAACAATACATGCATAGTTTCTTGTGAATCTGTTGTGCGTGTGAAGACATTTTTAATCCAGTGCAGGAATGGCGGACTCCACCACCAGCCATTAAAACTACAAAATCGAGACGTAACTACTGAATATTAACACATTAAATGGCTATTCCTGAAAACATGACAACCACAAATGGTATCAAAAACAGGGTTTGATTCCATGAAAATGTTAAATCTAACTGTAACGCAAGGATTTTGCAATGAAAATGACGTCAAATATATTTCAACCATCTTACTTCCTGAAGGCTCCTACTGTATCCTTATTTAATGAATAAAACAAAGCATTTTAAAAACTAATATCTGATATGTAGACACTGTAGGCCCTGCTACAGAGTGTGCCGTGTGTCATTTTGGCATTAGTAACTATGGAAAGATATGAAACCCTGTAAGGTTATGATTTACCACACCAAGATTTCCTGTCCCTCTGGTGCTGACAGCTGATGTCGTGACAGATATTAGTGCATTACGCACACTAACACTCTTTTACAAGTAGTTGCACTGTGCTATGTGTGAGTGTCAAGGAGATCCTTCATCTGATAAGATTAAACTGTGCAAAACATTTTGTCATGCAGATGGAAGCACACAGGACTGCCAGGTGAGGAACTGAACTTTTCATCCCTACAAGGAACAGTTTCATAATTTTTGGGGTATGATTTTTGGGTGTAGTGCAAATCTTAACCATTTGCTTATGTTTGCCTTAATTAGATGCTATTACAGCCACTTTTATGTCTTTATGTTTTGCTTGCCAACAAATTTCATTTCTTCATGTCATGTTAAATTCTCATTTCCCTATAATTGTCTTGTATTGAGCTTTTTGTTCATGTGTTCAGTCATGAATCAAAGGAACGGTTAACCTGGAACCCGCAGCGTGACACACAAGTTGCCATTTATCGGAACTGAAAGGAGGGAGGACCCTGTCTGCTGCTTCTATTTGTCCTCCTTTTCATCTCTCCTGCTAACCGCTTCCTCATTCTGACCCTGACTCACTTGAAGATGGAGGGACAGTTAACGAATATTACGACATCGAAACTCGATGGGGGTGGCCCTCACATCATAGTTTCAGTGGAAAATTTAGAGAAATTCACTCAGCACTTTTGTTCCAACCGGCTCTCACAGGACAGAGCGAGCAGTCACGTTGTCAGAACCAGAACAGGAAAGAAGCGTGTGAACTAATGGAAAGAATGACCAAGCATTAATATAGTATGATGAGTGAAGGAAAGAAGAGGAAAAAAGAGCTGGAGGAGAGGTCAGTAGAGTGACTAGATTATAAATAAACAGCAGGAAGAGGATGGCTTGGAACAATCTGGCCTCAACCAGTTCTAAAGGACCAGCAGTGACATGATGCACTTTTATTTTTTGCATTATGGTACCCACTGTACCTTAAAAGCTCATCTCTTGTTTGTTGAGGTATGCAGTGTATAGCCTACGTAAGTCATTACAAGGAACTTTGCTGATGCAAACTTAACCGTGTAAAAATAAACAAACGGGGATGCAGGCACATCAGCCACTTTAGAAAATCTAAAATAGCACCAACAAATGAGCTGACTAATACGTGCAGATACTGATGTTGTCTGTCCTGTGTCTCTAAAAAAATGCAGGAGTCACAGTTAGTTTATTCCCCATCACAGGGGAAGAATTAGACTAGTGTGTGTGTGTGTGTGTGTGTGAAAGAGAGAGAGAGTGAGAGAGAACAAGATGTATATGTGTACTGAATATATGTTTTCCACTTGTGTTTACCATTATATTTGTACATGTGTACAATTTTGCATTTGTGTGAGTGTATGAAATATAGGTTAAATATGGAACTGATAACAGGACAAATTTATATTCTATTCCTTACTTAATCAGGAAATCCCCATTAAGTTGCAAAGTGGAAGGAGAGATTTCAGGCACCCTTGGTTTCAAAAGTAAAAATGTAATTCATTTTTCCAATAGACAATGTTAGGTGACTCATAGTTGGAGTTCAAGCTGCATGAATCTCTCCCCCTTAAATCATCAGTACAAAACATGAACAACTGCATTAGGAAATATCTGGTTCTTTGATAAAAAGTCAAAGGTACAAGCCTGTGTACATAAAAACTTTGAGGTAGCCGTTAACTACGACTCCCAAGGTGCATTTAAAGCAAGAAACATCCAATCACCAAGCTTAAAATGCTGTGATGTGCGCCTCTGACGGTGTGCGGAAACTTAAGCTTACGACTGAAAACTGAAAACAAAATATGCAGCTTAAATCAATTCACTTTCAAATTTTGGTTCAGTTGTAGGTTAAGTCAGCAACTATGGTGCTGTGTTTTGTTCCCAACTGCAACGAATAAGCGTTTAGAATTTGCTACTGCTTTGATTCACGCCACTGAATGGTCTCTTCTCCATAGCAACAGTGGATGAGGCTCATGGGTATTGTAATAAATTGAGCTTAACTTTTGTAGCTTGAGGTTGTCCAGGCCAAGATAGGAACCAATGAGTTACAACCTAACAACAGAAAACACAAAACACAAAATATGTCACAAGATTGGAATTAAACACATGGCAGTTGTGAAATTATGAATAAAACTGCCAGTAAAAATATTAAAGTATAAAAGATAAAGTCCTAGAAGAAAACTAAAAAAGAACCTTAGAGACAACCTATCCAAACCCATCAAATAATAAATAAATTACACCAATGTAAACCTACCAAGCAATAAATAAACACATCCAGATTTTAATATGCACTATATACTCAGTAGCAAGAAGAGGGAGTGCAGATCTCAAAAAAATGCACATATGCCAAAGAAGTCATCTGTATTTGTCAAACTGCTCAAAACTGGTGCGCTCCGATGGGCTTTTGGTATGGAAGCTGGAGAATTTAGGTGATTGTGTGCCCCAAAAAAAAAAGTTTCATGACAGATCTACCCCACATACACGCACACACGTTCACGCGCAGACAAGGTTTTCTTCCATTGCAAAAACGAGCGGGAGAGTAGATGAGGAAGGCCTTCTTTCAGTTCCTTCAAATAAACAGGGTCTTTACAATGTGTGTGTGCGCCTCTGTGTGCATTTGTGCATGCACAAGTCAGTCTGTGAGGGGCTATTAGGGTAGGGTGGGTAAATGGTGATGACTGTGGTTTTCAAAGGAATTTCAGAGCGTGCCTGGCTGCAAGTTAATATGTATGTGTGTATGCGGATGTCTCTGAGAGGGAGAGAGACAGACAGAGAGACATTAAAAGAGCGAGACAGAGGGAGATGTGCTGTGATTCACGGTTCCTCCTCCTAAACCGAAGCCTCAGCCGCAGCTGATGTTGCAAGCCCTCGTCACAGCCGTGTGAGGATGACAGATGATGGAAGTGGCAACCGGCACCAGATTCAACCAGACAGACCTGGTTCTAAGCTGCGACCTCATGACTGCATGCAAAAGTCATGTAAAGAAATGTAGACAAGTTGTTTTAGGGACTCCTGATCCTCTAAATGGGCCCTAATGAGGGGGTCAAAATGTTTTACTAGCAGGCTCCAGGCACAAATGCCTCAGCGGTTCCACAATCTCCAGGGCTTCAGCTTATTCTGCTCCTCACTGTCATTCACTCAGCTGCTCCCCCGCTTATAAATACGTTAATTACATCAGTACACATGATGATCTGGCCTGCATGACCTCACAGCTGGTAGAAAAAGAGAGAAAACGCTTTGAAATATAGTTATTGTTTTGAGGAGGAAGAAAAACTTTTTCTTACAAATTTTATCCCTCAACTTTTATTGGATTTGCACTTAATCAGCGCGGGGTTATAATACAACCAGTTCTCCACCAAACTGAAATCTGTGAAGTGTGTCTGTGTATCTTTGCAGGACTGGGGCCTAGTTCTTGTGCAGCTGAGCGTAAGTAAATATTAACAGAACAAGACTAGAGACACACAGATGTATGAAATGTCAGTGCAGTTACTGTGAGAGTGGAAGAAACACGAGCAGACAGGGAGATGGGCGACGGGAGAAGGTGAGGAATACTGAGAAAGAGAGAGGAATGATGGTTGACAAACAGGAGAGATATTGTTAGAAAGAGAAAAGATTACAAGTCAGCTATAGCTCCTTTCCTCTCATTTCAACCAGAACCTTTCTTGCTGTAAATCGACAGTGCTGCCTTTCCTAAGAGCAAATAAAAAAAAAGCACATAAAAAAAAAGTGACAATGGAGAGCAGAGAAATAGAATGGCAGAACGTGATGGAGTAGGGTAGAGTGGGCACTTTTATGAAAGTACTCTGTCGCTCTGCAGCTTTGTATGTGTGTGTATTTGTATGAGCGTGTACACAGGGAGAAAGTCCACGTCGAGTCTGGCAGTCTCCGCTTTAATCCCTGAGAGAGTGAAGTAGACGTGGAGTGGAGAGGTTCTTGTGCCGAGTTCCCCAGTGGAGGGCTTCAGAGTTTTAAGAGCACACAGGAAGCAGAGATGATGCAGACAGGAAATGCAGACAGACAGTGGGTATGCAAAGTGTGTTTAGAGGAGACAGACCCCTGTGTGGCAATAACAAAGTCATGGGTCAGTAACACAACTAATGAGAGGTCACACAGGATGTCTGTGATCAAGAGGGCTGAAATCCAAAAGCTCTTGAGTGACTGATGCACATTGACATAAATCTTAAAAGGCCTGTTTAGGAGTTAAGTTAAAGTGAACTTAATGTCTAGTAAAGCTGCAATAGTTAGTTGATTGACAGAAGATTTACTGTCAAATATTCTGATAATCAATTAATCATTTAAGTCATGCCAAAAATGAGTTGGTTGCAGCTTCTCAAATGTGAGGATTTCAAATTTTTTGTGTTATACATTATAGTAAACTGAATATATTTTGGACTTTGGACTGTTGAGACAAAACAAGAACCCACTGAATCAATACTTGCAGTCCTAGTGGCGAGTCCAGGTGGTTTTATTGTGTTTGAATGCTTTTCCAAGGTCCTAAACACCCCGGGACATTTCTTAAACATTCAGATTGAATTTGAATGGTCACACCAGGACAGAGTGTCGTGAGATTAGCACATGCCGGAGGAGGTGGCATCTATGTATGTGTGGGTAGGTAAGCATGGTTGTCTCTGCACTGGCTGCCATTTAGTAGGACAGAATTAAGTGTGAGGATGTCTGTCCGGTACCAAAGCATGACATCAGCCAGTTGGCAGAGGAGGTGTCGGAGCAGGTGCTATATGGGAACGAGGGAGGGATGGAGACATGCGGGGAGGGGGTGGAATTGGGGAAGGACAGGGAGAGGATGGAGGGAGGATGGAGGTGTGGGACAGCAGAGCAGAGGGTGGTGCAGGAGGACGGGGCTTGAGCCAAGATGAGTGTCCAAGTGAAGCTATTTATAGCTCTCCATCATGGGCCATTCTACCAAGCCTTGATCACCACCAGTATTATCCCTCTATTTCCCCTCTGCTCATATTCAGCTCATATCCAGGAAGAGCCAGACATTTACCTCTGAATCATGTCATTTCGGTCTATTCTTGGCATGGGCATAGATTTGGGTATGGAAGGTAGGGACATGTCCCTACTAATGTCAAGGTGTTTGCTGAATTTTAACTGCACATAATGTTAACGGTAAGACCTGTTCAGAGTTGCCAGGTTTGTGTGTTTTCTGCAAAAAGTGGGTTATTATGCTAAAGAGTGAAAAGACGGACTCGACATGAGTACCTGGCAACCCTCAACTTCAAACTGTGTGTTACACATTGTAGACGAGCTGCAGCCCAACAGCGGCAGCAGCAGCAGCAGCAGTAGTGGAGTCGGTGAACGGTGGAGAATCTGAAGTGGTGAGTATTTACAGTTTAAACGT
This sequence comes from Scomberomorus guttatus, assembly GCA_038419695.1. Classification (NCBI taxonomy): domain Eukaryota; kingdom Metazoa; phylum Chordata; class Actinopteri; order Scombriformes; family Scombridae; genus Scomberomorus; species Scomberomorus guttatus. The sequence goes on along the minus strand of CM076449.1, from coordinate 21,624,276 downwards.
TTCAAACCTCACAGAATTGAAAACAACTTCGCTGGACAGAACTAACATCAGTCAGTTGATATTATATTTAAATTTCAGGCGTTAGGTGTTAGCTAATTTGTGATTGTTGCTCAGACATGTCATTTGATTAAAAAACTCAATTACTGTGGGTGAAAAGGACCAAAGTGTCACTGACGGCTGAGTTTAGCGAATAAAATTGTTCTGTGTTTAATCCAAACATTAATCTTTTTTTAAATTAGTGGGAGGGATTTTAACTATTTAATACCATCCCTCCTTTTTTAAAGAGTGGATCAGGAGCAGAGTTGTTATTGCATATGTGTCAAGACATGAACATTATTTATAATCTAAATTAGCCACAGCTTGTCCAACTGATCTGTTTGTGACTGTCAGGCATCATTTTATTCTGAGAATCCTGCATCCTCAGCAGCAGCCTGAGCAGCATGGAGACGCAGACAGGTGAGCTCTGATGTCATGGCGAAAGATCTAGCCATAAGTTCAGATGTTGAATGAAAAATAAATAGAGGTTTTGGAGATGATTCAAAGATATCAATCAACAATCTAAAACAAGGACAGAGCTACAGAATCTCAGGTGAGGTTTGAAAACCTTACAGCAGATAGTTAGTTTAAACAGTAACACATTACCTACAGGCTTGTATACATTTACTTTTGTAACTTTTGGTGTGACGGTCTATGAAATGTCTATTTTAAATATTAATTTTGGTGAAAGATTTATATCAATAAAATAAAATGTAAAAATTAGTGAAAATTTACAGTACAGGTCCTGTTCTTTATGTGTGTGCGCATGTGATCATATGAAAGAGAAAAGAGAGAGCGCAAGTGCAGATACACACCTTAAAAAAAAAAAAAAAAAAAAAAGTCCCTACCAAAGTTAAAACCAAACCTACACCCTTGATTCTTGGCCAGTGACATTTCACATTTTCCACCATTTGTGTCAAAAATCTGACAGATGATACTTGTATCATAATGCTTTTCTTTCTTTAAGACATCACACTTTCTGTAGAATTTATTTGGTGCCATTAATGTTACTCAAACTATGTTATTACTATGCAATGCACATCATTACAAAAGCATTTGCCTGTTCCTAAATTCAATACCCTAAAACCCTAAAATTGTGACAATTTCAATTTACCTCTTCAGTGAACTTCTTTCTGTGCCACGCTCTGAGGAAAACAGAAAGCGATCCGGTTGTCTTTGCATCAGCGGCGCAAACAATAATACCACTTGGAAACACTGGGGGGAGGGGAGTTAAAAAGTTGTCTGTTTCCACTTTAAGTCAACTTTATGTCTTTTTGTTAACAGATCTACTTAAAACAGTTGAGAATCAAACAGAAAAAGGGAACAGCCAAGTGAACCAACAGTACCATTTACAGTGTCGACAGTGTTTTGACCTGTACCTGACCTGAGACGGCCCAGCTACAAGAGGTCCATTACTGTCCATTGCTCCAGAGGGGTTGTCATGGAAACAACACAAGAACCAGGTCCAGGGAGTCCAGCCATCTGGTGGACATCAGCCCTATCTAAACAAACTAGCTACCGTTTAGCAAAAGGTCCAGAATGAGGCCTGCCTGGTCCAACACACCAAATAAATCCAAGTCTTTCTCAAAAAAAAAAACAGTTGAGGGGATGGACAAAAAAAAAAAACAGTAATGGCATGCACCCTACTTAAAATTGCATGCTGAAGGGACCAAAGATAATATTACTCATGGCCATATTATCAGATTGTCTGTATCCAGTGTAACAACACCCAAAACTTGGACTCGCAATCAGAAACATAAATCCACAACTCAAAAACATCCCCATAAATCACACAATGATGTCAGTGACAGATAATCTGGAGTTAAACAAAGTTACTGCCCATGCATGGATCTGCAACTAGACCTTATCCAGACCCTCTGCCACAGCAGCCTGCAGCAGAATGGCATTGTGTTGAGTTGTAATGTCTCTGGGCCACGTGTTACAATATAATAGTGTCTTTGTCTTCCACTTATCTGGCTGCAGCTCAGGCTGCGGAGCAGAGTGTTTCAACAGCTACTGTCTAACTATCAGACCTAAGGACACAATCTAGCTCTGTGTGAAGGCTTATTGTCAACCACTCTGCACGGACAAAATAATCATCTGAGCCCAGACAGATAAGTAGATTTTTACACGCCCACACAGAGGCCTTTTAAGGAAGCTAGAGCTGGCAGGCCGTTAGGTGCTTTTCTTCCACTGCATGCGTTAGAAAAAGACTGACACAAGCAGACATGCAAACATATGTGCTGTATACAAAACACATAGAACGCACTCACATGACCATGCATGTTACACCATATGCACACATGCAAAAAAAACACTATCAGTTTTAGTAAAGACACACACACACACATACTGTACAAATATCCTTGAATAAACACACAAATACAGCCCTGACCAAGTGACCAGACCCTGTACTGTATGGTGTGAGCGCCTATTTAGGAAATGTCCTTGGCTTTTTGGTTGTTTTCACGGTGAATCCCAAAGTCCACCCACACAGGCAAGCCCTGCAGAGACCTTCTGTTCCTCAACCCAGGACACACACACATACACACACACGCTCACACATACACAGAGAGAGATAGAGAGAGAGAGAGAGAGAATCACACAGAGAAAAGGAAAAAAAACAATAGAGAATCTAACAATGTTTTTCTATTGTGATTGGTCCTCTCTTTGGCTGCTCAGATCTCACTTACACAACAAAGATTTTTATTTGTCATTTCATGGTCTGCTCAAAGTTTGACATTTATTATGCGCTGAATAACTGACTAAATAATGTGCAGATGGTGACCTCTGTAAAAAGAGAATGCCAGTTCGGAATAACATGAAATCTCATTGCTTGATTTAAAAAAAAAAAAAAAAAAAAAAAACGTAGAAAAATACAATAATCAACTGTATTTCATCACATACTGTACAGTATGCCATTTTTCTAACTTTGGACTTTATGACTCAGATTTACACTCGATGAAATGAAGACAAAAAGGTGTTAAATTAGATTCAATAGCACACATTGAAACCAGCAAAAACAGTTGGGCCTCTGTGTTTTATGGAGCCAGCAGAGAGCGGAGTACATATGGATGCCTCACATTATGGCACATAGCACTATAATGTGGTGTGGTAATGGCCGTGAAACCACATGTCACTGTGGATGGGAGAGAGACTCCAGAACAGAGGCAAGGCCCAGAGCCAGACCAGTGCTGCAGTTCACCTTCAACCGCTCTCTCTCTCTGTTTTGCTCCGTCTGTTAATGTCATCTGTCTTTTTCTTCTTCTTCTTCATCTCTAGCTCTTGCTTTCTTATTCCACTCTGTATCTCTCATCACCTTTCAAATACCCCATGTTTCTTTCTTGTGCTCTCTCTGTGTCTTTCTTATTTTTCCAGACTCCTCTACTTTGACCTGAGGGTTGCTGCCTCTGCAAGAATGTCCTGCACAGGCCAAGTCAATATTGTGGTTATTCTTTGAAAGAGTCTATTTCATGCCACTCTGTAACATCAAATCAAGGTTAAACCTTGATTTCATTATGCATCAAATCAGTTTTGCTTCAGTGAAACGTCCCTGCAAGAGTCATTTAAATGCTTTTTAATAGCCTCCTTCATATGTTACTCTCTTATATGAAGCAGCCTGTAAAAGCACACTCTATTGAAAGAACAACTTGGCTCACGTTCAGTCAACATGTTTGTTTAATGCGACTGGCTTCAGACCATAAAAGGTGATAAGCTCTTAGTATGTCCTCTCCCTCTGTCAATTTATGTCACCCATGTTATCCCCCCGCAGCCAGGCTGATAACACATGTACTTCACCTTTGCAATTGTTCAGTGCAATACAGCGTGGTTATAACACAAGGTGAAGGTGTTTCTCCTGATGATTCTGAACGTGCAGTCTCATGTTTGCCTCCCTGTGCATGCGGCGTGGCAAAGTCCAGGGAGGCTATTGACAGTGGACTTTGGAGAGTGGGGAGAGATGAAGGCATGCTGCGCCAACACACACACACACACACACACAAACCCACACTTGGATCACAGGCTGGTATTGCCTCTGGCTATTGCGGGGTAATAAAGTGATCCAGAGAAAATGCAGGAGGAAATGACAGGGATATAACCATGTGCGTCTTACAGCTGCTACTCTAATCAGATGTATGCTCTCACTACATTTAACTTGGGTCTGACTGAAATTCCACTATTACGTTATAGCCATCCGAGAGGGGTTTAATGTACACGTGTGTTGTTGTCAGTGGTTAGATGTATTTATCAGTACTTTGTGTCAAACAGGGCTGTTGTGGGTTATCAGCCCCTGGGTGGGCTATTGCTGTTTCTCCACCTTATGCCACTGTGGTTTACCTCTCTGGAAACTTCAGCGTTGCAGCTGGCACAAAATGGCAACCAGATGCAAGATGCTGGCAAAGGTGAAAGTTGGCCACAGAGGAACCTCTCATGTGGAAGGTTCCTTGAAAGCTCTTAAGAAGCCAGTGATGTTTGATTGTTACTAATAATCAACATAAGTATAGACTCCTCGTGTCATTTTTTTTATGTTGTGGTAGAGACGCAGACAGAACTGATCGATTGTTCAGATTAGATGCAAATTTTTTGGACACAGACACACGCTCACTGTATTCATTCTTGCAGCCTAAACCACAGTTTCATTATGAGTCTAGACGACTCCAGTGTTTCTGCTACCGACTCCTTCCTGAGTCTGTGCTCACCTCAGTGGCCACATCACGACACCTCAGTTATCCTTCAACACGCACAAACATACGGCACAAAATCACTGAGACATAGAGACATATGCACGCAGACACATGCAGTGAATGGCAGGATATTATACACACACGTGCTCTCACACACACACTACTTATCTAGAGATCATCTGCACTGAGACAGATGTTATTATAGATCCCTCGCAGACGTGATGTCACTCAGCTCATAAGAGCCGTTTTTAAATCTGACACACGCCGAGGCTCGTGACGTAGAACTTTTTCATAATCTAGATAGAGCTGTCCTCTATATATCTATATGAAAGACTGTTTTGAATGAGGTTCAGTGTGCGCTGGCGTCTGTTGATGTTAGACATCAGGGTGAGTGTGAGCCTTCTGTATTTGTTTTTGTGTCTAACTGTGAAATACATATTCTCCAGAAGTAGCTACAGTAAGAGCCTCCTCATGGAGAGGCAATGGAGCTGGATAATTATGGGTTGTGTGAGTGTGTTTGTGTGTGTGTGTGTGTGTGTGTGTATGTGCGGTTTGGGGTAGAGGACTGGGGAAAAAAAAGGAAAAAAAAATGTAATTTTTACAGTGAATTCCAGCTTGATAACCAGAACCAGCTGGCTTTTGTCTCTTAAACACACACACACACACACAAACACACATACACATTCAATGGGTGCAAACGATACCAACATCATCATTGTCTACTTCTGCTCAAGAAGTCCTTAAATTGTACATAAACAAAAATACTAAATGCACACACACACACACACACACAACTAATAACATCCATTATTGCACAATCATTTGCAATAATGATTATTGCATAATAATACACACTCTTAGCATTTCTGCAACTCTAAAAGAGTCTAATTTTTGGTGGAATAGTACAGATTCAGTTCCTACTCACACACTGTCCAGTTTACTTTGTTAATTGAAACTTGAATAAAATCCTTAATATTCATACAGTACAATAATCTACTTTGTTATTAAACTGCAAAAGATGACAAACCACCAGTCACACTTTTTTGCTTACTATTGGCCACTTCATACATTTTACCGCTCCCTTTTGTGTGTTTATCTGAATCATCCTAGTCATCTCAGAGGAGTAAAGTTACCAGACAACACACAAACAGCAGTTATTGGTAACATCAGATAAAGGACACATGAGTGTGACTCATGTGTACACTTAGTGTAAATGGAGGACAAACTACCAGTGTACCTCCCACACTGCTTTATCAATATTACAATAGGTTTCAGCCCTATGCACTTCAACCTCCAACATGCACAGAGACCACTCGGCAGTTGACATCTCTACTAAGCTGCCTCCCTGACCTCAGTTGCCCCAGGCAACCCCTTGTTGTTGCAGTGTTTAAAAAGATGTGAAGAGCAGAGTCTCCCACCAGGATAACTCTGAGAGTGAACACAGATTAAAGTCTGCTAGTCTCAGAACGGGAGCCCTTAAGGCTACACGGAGGAGAGCAAATGCGCATGCATGCATGCATGTGTGTGTGTGTGTATGTGTGTGAGAGATTTCTGTGATTTTTGTTTCTGTACACACGTGTGTTTGCATGCAGATGCTGCACCTCCGTGTGTGCATGCCTTCTTCTACCTACATCGCCAATGTGTATGGCCTTTAATTTTGAATGGAGACAAATGCTATGCAGGCCCATATTGAGGCAATGAAAAGAACCATTTCTCTCTACCTACAGATCAATGGGTTCCCATTCAATTAGAAAGTCTGAAACCATTAGCACCCGGCTAATGACTCCATTCTGGGGAGTTGGGGAGCTTTGGCCTCGGGGTAGGATGGTGGCGGGTGGGGGAGCCAGAAAAAGCATCCAGGCTGGGTGGGGGATTTCTTTAACTGCATTCATTATGAGTGCATTACACTTCTTTAGTGTCTGATCAGGCAAGTAGTACACTTTCTAGATAGCATATTGCAGCAGAGTGTTGAATGCTTTGTCCCTCTGGTCTTGTTTCAGCAAATGCTAAAGCTGCGCACCTCCTATTACTTTGGAACAGTTTCCATTTTCCACTTTGATTATTCACCTTCTATTTGTTTCTTGTTACATTAATTGCTTCTAATAACTGTTTAGTTTACCAACCCACCTTTTTCAAAATCAACTTGGTGTCACTCCAAGATGTGTGAGGGGGTTAACCGGCAGGTCCTCCTACTATTCCTGTAATGACGACAGCTATTCATTAGTGTATGATGGAGGGAGCGCTTTTGGGTGAATTCAGACACCTCTCCACTCCCAGTTTTTCTCCCCTGCTTTCTACACAGTCATGCACAATCATTCATTTTCCTCACCTTGTCAAATGTTCAGTCTAAAATACTGATCCACACTTCCAGTGACTAAAATAGCGTTTGGCCTAGAGACACACACACACACACACATAGAGAGAGAGAGAGAGAGAGACAGACATGTAATAAGAAGGAAAAGAAGAAAGAAAGGAAAAAGAAAGAAGCGGGCAGTAGTAAGAAGAAAGCAGGCATGCAGCCAGGCAGACAGAAAAATGGGTGTATATAAGAGGGTTTACAGGTAGGAACCATGTGGCTACAGGCAGAGGTAGGACGCCATGGTCAGAGTCCATATCCTGTGTCTTAATAATGCGTGCCACGGCCTCAGGGGAAAGGGAGCTTTAATGGGGAGGCAGTCTGCCACTGGTAAACACATGCTGGAGCTCAGTGAAAACACTGCTGGCAAGGAATTAGGTCATTTGTGATAAGCATGAAAGCAGCATTGCCTTGAAATCATTTTTGGCTGCATGTGTGTGTACGCGTTATGTGGAAACTCTCCTCCACTAAACATTTGTTTAGCTTGACATTAGTTTACCTCAACAGCCTGTTAGCTTAGACACGTCTAAATCAAATCCTTTTCAAGTTTATTGCGGGGAAACTGAAATCACTTCAGTTTCAGAAGTAATTTATTGCAAATAGCTTGTTACATTCAATAGAAGAGTAAAAAAAAAAACAAATTTCCTACCAACACTAAGGCAACCAAGTTACTCATGCTGCAGATTTGGACCCTGAATCCAGTGTAAAGGAAATAATGATATTACATTTCACAGCAGCATTTGTGCGCAGTGAATGAGCCTTGACATCAGCCGCATGAGGTAAGGAGTTGGCCTGGTTCAGAGGTAGCCGAGGTTAAATGGAAAAGCAGTAGATGTGTCATTACACTGAAAAAACATTTGTCATGATTCTGGTCACTCTGTAGTGAAGATCAAGTGTTAACATAATTACTTCTCCAGATTTCAGAGAGACTCGTCATTACTAGAAGTAGAGGAGTGTTTGATGGATGGCACATGAGGGGAGGAGAGGAGAGGTATTACTCCGTGTGCCATGCGGTCCACCAATTGCTTCCCGTTTGATTGCTCTGGTCTGGCTTGTCTGGAAGAGCCAGGAGAAGCGATCTGGCCAATCCAAATTTGACTAGCTGGGACTGCTCTACTTTCCTCCAGGGACTGCCAATGGGGTGATGTGGTGTAGGGAGATGGGGGAGAGGAGTTGGAGGGGTTCACAAGGGGCAGTGGGAGGGAGGAGAGGCTAGGTGTGGAAGGTTGCAGTGGGGACGGAGGGGGTGTGTGCACGATTCTCTCCCTAAGAAGTGCTAACGGACAGTGGGAGGAATTTTCTGTGGTTTATCCAACGAGAGCTCCTCCATCTGTATAAACTGGATCCTGCCAAAATGTAGGCTCTCTCCACACACACACACAGACATACACACACACACAAAGACACACAAACCAAAGGCTGCCAGAATGTCGACTCCCTCTGTCCAAAGAGGAGCAGAGAAACTTAACTCCCTCATTACTCGCTCAGATAACTAGCGCTCAGATGCTTAGATAAAAAGTTACAAGACAAACACATTAGCACACAAGGATCAGAGCAGAACTCGCACACATGTATGTGCTTGCATGTACACAAGCGCACACACACACACGCAGTCCATTGAGAAGGTGAGTCCCGAGGCTCTCCTGGCTGCAGAGTACTTAAAAGAATTGTTTTCGCCTGTTCTGCTGACCTGCTCTAATGACAGTGGTGTGGAGACAGGGGTTATGTAAGTGTGAGCTGCAATCACACTCCACGCAATTTAGACGTGACTCAGCTGGCCCCACGCCTGTTTGCAGGAGTGTGTATGTGTGTGTGAGTGTGTGTAGTTTTGTGTTATGAGAGAGAGAAAGAGAGTGAAAGGCTGAGTGTATGTAAAAAAAAAAAAAAAAAAAAAAAAAAAAAAAAGACACTGGTCAGAGGTAAAGAGAGTGTGTTTTTGTTTGTGTATGTTCATGTCGAGGGGTCGGGGTTCTAGCACATCTGTGAGTGACCTTGCAGGACAATCAATTTGCTACTAATACCTGCTTTTTAACATACATTTCTTCATGGTTGTTCAGGTTAGATCCACTAGAAGTGAGTGGATATTCAAGTGTGTGTGTTTAAGTGTGACACACAGTGGCCCCTCAGTTTCCCAGCAGGGCTTGTGGCAGAGGACTGACATCTTTCCACAGGATATGAGAACTGTGTGATCATCCATCTGAGCTTGGAGCTGAGAGGAAAAACATACACTCTACAGCGCCTCCTTTCGGGCCTCAATCTGCATTACTCTCCCTCACACACACACACACAGAGACACACACACACACACACACACACACACACAGAGACACACACACAGACACACACTCGCTTCGATTGTTCGTGTCTCTTTAAAACTTTGCTCTTCTTTTGCCAAGGGGGCAGGGTTGTACTCTGTGAGTCACTGGGCTGTCCCTGGCACAGACAGACACATGCACATAAATGCACGCACACACACACACCACACACTTGAAGCTCTCCATGTTTATGAGTGGAGCTGGCCCTATGCCCAGCCTTAGGGCTGCACAGCCCCAGCACTGTATCACTTAACCCTTCAGGAGCTCATACTGTTCCAATTTAACCCCAAACAGGAGCATCAGCTCAGTATGTCAAAGCTTGACTGTTCAGGTCAAGCTTCTCACAGTCTATTATCCAAATGTCTGCAAGTAAATGCCACATGCAATCACTCCCACAAAGGCCACAACTGACAAACTACTTTTCAAACGAGCTGTTCCTTTAACGTTCAGTACAGTTGGCTGTTTAACTCTTTAGGAGGTCTCCCCGAGCAGATACAGTGCTACTGCTAAACTCAACAATAGAGAAATAGTTTTCTATGACTGGTGACAAGATTTATGTGACCACGATCACAATTCTGCTCTTTTAACCTGTTGTTGCTTCACATGACCCGAAAGATGCTTCATTGAGGTGGACGTGCTGAACTGGTTTCCTCAACAGCTCATTCTTGATGTCCACTGACACCGGCAACCTTTGAACCTTGAACTTGTCCGACTGTATTCAGGTCTTCTGCATTGTGCTGATATAGTAATACTTCTCTTCTACTCTTCCACCCACACACTTGTCTCTGTGCATATCTCTGTTTTGTGTGCATGCAGGACAGTCAATATTTGAGGGATGATGTCAGTGTGTGCACCATTAGCACACTCCTAGCTGGTGAACAAATAGAAGAAACCTGCCATCTGAGTACACAAAGAAACACACACACAGGTCATCGGCAAGTAACGATCATAGAGTAGGCTGCAACATGACACAGACAGCACAGCCGTAGAAGGAATGTAAGGCCATTGAGAGCTGGTGTAAAGTGTGTTAAGTATGATGGGTGCAGTGACAGATGGTTTGACCTTCCATGCAGCAGTTGTGGGATCGGACTGCGAAAGACGTTGGACCTTCTCCTCCTCTCTGCTCCCTGCGAGATAGATCCCCATGGTGCTATAGCTGCTCCAATGACCATGTCAGCTCAGAGGCAAGGCTATTGCCCTCCCACCTTTACCAGAGGGTAACCTCTGGAGTAATCCCTGGAGGGTCCAGGCTAATAATAGTATATGGATATGATCCTATGTAAATGATAGTCCAGCACAAAATTAAACAGCAGTCAAATGTATGTTAAATACTTGATGCTTATATGTGCTGTGACTAGTATAGGGGGACTGGAAGTGAGAGTTTTGGGCTTTATAACGCAACGTTTAAACTCTAACAGTAGGCAACACCTGAACATACAGCGGTAGAGTCAAAGAAACATACAGTGCACATACACAGAAGAGGGCATGTATACACACATAGTGAATAAGTATGGTTGCTGAGGAGTGTTCTGTAATTCTAGTGTGTGTTAATGACTCTCCCAGGCACACTGGAGAAGACGTTAAAAACTCTGGCTGTGATTTAGTGTGCAGCGATGCAAGCTGGGACACGACCCAGAGATTCACACTGTGGCACAGACATGCATATAGTCACACATGCACACACACCAAAACACTAAGGCAGAATTTAACAGTGAAAGAGGGAAGTTGATGCTGAGATGAAACATGTTTTCATGTTAGTCTAAATTACAAAGCTATATTTTATAAACTAGATTAAATAATTCAATCTTCGTTGTCACTCCTTGCATTTGCATGTTCAGTGCAGTTTTATGGCCAATTCTATGTTATTGTATCTGAATTAAACACTATAAAATATATTCAAATTCTCTTTATACAGGCCATTGACTGGCATTATAGTCACACATCAATCATGGGCCAAGTCACTTAGCAGCCATTAAACTGTAACAATGTTTGTGTTTATTCAGCTTGGCTCTGACTGAAAGCAAAAACATACGTCCTCGTTTACCCACCGCAATCTCATTACGGCCATACAAACAAGTCATTTTTAATTCACCAATTACAGATGAGAAAAGGAAGAAGAAATCTTTTGACAATCACAAGTTTGTGGCCAATGATGACTGTACAGTGCATCATCATGCTGTCGCGATGGACAACTTGCGGTCTTCAAAATGTCTTTTCATGAACTGAAAGTAAAACAAAGAGCTCTAACCACTGCAACACAATGAGAGGATGGGTTATATTTCAAAGTAAACCCTTGTATACTTTTGCTTTGCCCAGAGCCAGACACCTGCCCTGGGTTGGCTCTGTAAACTCAGGCCCCCTTCATACACAGACCTCAACCTAAGTCACCTGTATTTACCTTGGATCTGCTGAACGTCTACAGCACAGTGGTGTGATTTGTACGCTAGAATATACAGCGGTGTGGATTGCTACATGAGTTGGGTAATATCACCTCTGGTCGGGTTAAGAAAAGATTGGTAGAAGACTGATGAAGTTTGTTTTGGAGAAATCCACTCCCCTCCTTCAGAAAGGTTTGTTAAGTCCTGTTCCCACAGAGTACAGCTCCATGCCCTACTTCTGTCCTCCACCAAGAATAACATGTACCTGGACAACACTGACCATTTAGACAGCTGCAAGGAGGGTGAGGAGGAAGGGTGGGGGGCTGGGAGTGAAGGCTGAGGTACAAAAAAAAGAGAGATGGACGATTGAAGGGAACAGTGTGGCACGCAATGAGAGAAAGAAAGGGGGAGAAGGAGGAATCAGGGATTGATGGGAAGAGAGAAAACGAGAAGGAGGAACCCATAAAGTTAGAGTGAATGAAAGAGACAGAGAGATATGCCCCTATCCTTTTAAAAGTTAGTTGAATCTCCGGAGGTTTAATTGAATTTGAAATGAGTCGGGAGGCAGAAAGTTAGCAGAAGCTCTGGAAGGCTTAGCGCTGGAGATGAAGAGCCAGTGAATGACAGGAGAGAAGACAGAGGAAGAGAAGACTCCATAACAGCAGCATACAGAGAAGTCCTGTGCGAGGAAAAGGTTCGGCCACACACAGGTAAATTGATCTCACGGGAGAGTGAGTAATAGTGGAGTAAAAGCTAAAAAGGAAGGTATGGATTGGAAACACTGAGGAAGGAACAGAAAAACTAAACAAAGCATGAAGACGGGGAGAAATTAGTCCAGGAAGAAAAGGAAAAGTAAGGAGTCATACAGGCAGAGGCAGAGAAAAAGGGACAAGCAGTGATGTTGGAGAGAAGCGGACAGAAGCAGAGCTTTGGAAGAAATAGAGAAAGAGGTTTCGGGTGGGCCTGGGCTGAGGGTTGTGAGGTGCGGGGCTCTCTCCAGAGCAAACAGAGGCTAACAGAGGGGCTGTTTGTCTGGGTCAGGGTGGGCCAGGGGAGGGGACAGCAACACCGGGATGTGAAATGTGACAGATCTATTTTAGGGTTCCAGCACAGGAGCCCTTCCCCAGCTAAGAACCAGGTGTCAGGGTCAGGGGTCAAGGGCAGGACAGCAGAATCTAAAGCACCATTTGAAGTGGATTAGTTTCACTGGAGGAGGTCCTGTAATTTAATTTGGATGTGCTATGCACGTTCCAGGTCCAAGTCCAGAAGACAATTCAAGCGAGGAAAAGAAGCTTTGTGATTTCCTACAACAGCCTGAAAGGAAATGGTCTATACTATCAATGTGGAGAAACTGTGTTGCTTCTATCAAAATCCATCTTTTTCCTTTGGCTCTTGTGTTGCATTGTCACTTAAACATTTCCTCCATATTCTCCCTAAACACACTGCAACATCAGTTTGCCACACCCCATAATATCATGGTCATTGTCACCCTTTCCTGGTTTGTCATTATTCCTGTATTTCACTGTTTTCAGTTGCTTTTCTACAGAAAAACCACTCACTTCCTCTTCTACTTATCTGTTACTCTTGAAATGATGTAAATGTTTGGGAAGTTAATACGAATGTGAGAATACATTAACTCTAAGTAGTTAATTTCACAATGTCTGGTACAGTAAGTCATCAGCTGTATTTGTAAAACGCTACTTTCATAGAAAAATTTGTAAACCTAACATCACCTTTGTCCTACTTCTTGTCCTCCTCATTCTTCCTTTCTAGTTGCTCCTCTTTCCCATACATCCCCATAATCATCCCACCTACACACTGCCGCCACCACCACCACTTCCATTTCTCCCCCACTTTCATATCTCGTGCATTTTGAAACAAACCCATTCTCCAATTGTGAGGCCACCCGCCACCTGCCTCCACCCCCCACCTGCTCGGTGGTCTGGACCTATCAGGATCCAGGCAGAGGGCTGATTATGCAGGCAGCTGTCAGCCTTCTCAGGTGAGGCCCCCCAGGCGACAGTTCAACTGCTTCAGACTGAGGCTGTGCCACCGAGCCTGACAGTAGCACGAACAACACAGAGAAAAGAATGCTAATGGATCAAATCAGATGAGTGCTGAGATGAGAGGAGGGAGTGCAGAGGAGAAGAAGAGGGCGCTGGCAGGCACTCCTGATCAGCTGTCATTCAGACGAGGCCTTGTGTGTGCGATAGCGTGTATTTGTTGTGCGTGTTTGAGCGAGAAGCACTGGCCGCCCAGGATTACGCCCCCAGTTACTGACATGTTTTCCCTCCACAGTGCCTTGAAGTTTGAGAGATGAAGGACGGGTGTGAACAGAGGGAGGGAGGGGCTGGAAAAAGCGATGGATGGATGGATGTGTGGGGCTATATACAGTACACTGCTCTGTTCCTTTCTTCTTCCACCTCGCATGCCTTTCCCATCTTCCATCTACCCAGCATAACTCCACCTCTCTCTTTGACTATACGTCTGCCTCGGAGCCATACCTTACTGCAGAAAAGGCAACATATCAAAACTTAACGGCGTTTCCTTTTCTGAATAATGCTGAGTTCAATATTATTTTGTTTTGAACTTCACTTCTGCGCTTGCCTCTTCTCTCCTCCAGGGCAACCCCTTCATGAGGAGAGACGAGATGCTTTAGCACCATCACTTACGGGCAGTCAAACAGCCTCCTGTGCGGTGGGAACTCGTAATTGAAACATAGCAAGCCGAAGACTTCAGTTCCCCCTCTTTCCCTTCATTGATACGACTCGGCTCTGGATGTCTGATTCCATTCGCCTCCACAGGACTACAGACAGAAAGTTAAAGCCTACATGTGCATGTGTTCATGCCATGAATGAATAATGTATTCTGACAGCAGAGGCAGATGGATATATGATCACCAGCTAAAGAGGATTGCTGTGACACTGAACCAGGAAGTGCTTGTCAAGTCATGTTACAACTCCCGGTGATGAACTCACTGTAGATCTCTTTCAGTATTGCTTCGATCGTCACCCACAATCAGGGCGCAGGAAAGTTTAAAGTTTCAACTATGCACAAAATTACCTAAAATAGCGAGCTGCCTTTTTCCCCAAACATGAACTCAAATGCCTTCAAACACAAAAAGCTTGACGTGCCCTACCCCAGTACTCCATCTCCCCCTCACCCCTGTCCCTGGCAGATGGCTTTAATTAATATAGACATGACAACAAGATTCCCTGCGATTAATAGACACAGCAGTTATGGATTTAAGTGCTAGGGATTCCAGATAATATGATTAACAGCAGTTGGAGTGGGGGGCATCTGGCAGATGATATGAAATGGAGGAGGGCTGGAATGATTGCGAAATAAGTGTGTGTGCATTGCATGCAATTTTGTGCGAGTGTGTATGTGAGTGTGTGCCTGTCTGTCAGAGAGATGGATAGTATGAGAATGCTGAGGGCCTAACGTCATGCGATCTTAAAGGGGAGGTTTTTTATCCACTTGTTATTGTGTGGCCAGCTGTCCTTTGAGCCATAACACAGACTACGTGTAAGGGCAAACACACAATGGCTGGAGCTGAATGGAATTTCACCATATGTGTGCATCATCATGTGCTGTAATATTTATCTGTAGCAAAAAAACTTGTGACTTAATCCGCAAAACTAATTTTCTTTACTGATGAAAAAATGAATACTTTATGACTTGAGCAGTCTTAAGATAATCAGATGTTTAACATAAAGACAACTGTTCATTATTTGCATAATAAAATGACTTGCCCCCTGTTTCTGGAGTGAGGAGCCTATATGTCTTTTAGCTGTCGACAAATCATATATATAATAGACAGATGCAAATGTACATCTGGGATAACACCTCAGTCTTGTTTCCATAGTCACCACTACAACTCTCAGCTCTTGGCCAATTCCTGGAGACAACACAAAATACAAAGAAAAAAAACAAAAAAAAGTACAAGTTACTGTGTATGAGGGCGATTTAGGGAAGTTGAGAATCTATTTTGATGGTTCCTCTTTGGAGAAAGTCTTCTCTCTTTCCTCTGAATCTATGGTTAAAAATGTTTTTCACGACATTCAGCTCTTTAGCTTTAATGTATTTTTTTCCACACATGTTGCCTATATGAAGATACTAAGCTGGACAAACTAAAGCCATATGGTGCATAGTGAAGTCCTCTGGCCTAACCTTCTGTCTCTTGTTTACCCCAATGGCTACATAGCTGATACTTGTATTTGCTGGCATTTAGAAATGTGTCATCGTGAAGGAGAAAAGCTCGAACACACACAATAGATTACACAACTGCTCTTCTCTTGGTTAACAGTTAAGGGTTATTATGTCAATCTCTGGCTTGTTCCAAGTATGTGGAGTGTGTCTCCACACATCAGTCACAGTCCAGAGGATCTATCCAGTTTGTACACATGCACGGTGAGGCTAAATAAGATGCACCCTACAGATAAACTCAACAGAACCCAAAGGGGATGATGGTGATTGGAAGACTGGCTGTGCTTGTTTGCGTGTGTATGTGTTAAGGTTTTAAAACTATTTAATTGCAAACATCTCAAAATAATAATAACAGTCTAGCAAATTAAAATTAGGTTAGGTGTGACTGCTTCTGTACAGTTAAAGTGTAAGTAAGACCCCTCCTTCAAGATACTGTAAGACAATCAGAAATATCCTCAGGATTTAGGTTTTGTATTTTTTCCCATTGAAGTTTGGGGTTTTTTTGGGGGGTTTTTTTGCAAAACTTGCCCTCAAACTGTCTTGTCTTCTCCAACTTTCGTTAGTGATTTCCTAAATTTCCTAGAATAACCCTCGACAAAACTCTAGAGGATGTGCCTGAACTTTGCTACATTTCAGCTGTGGGTTTGACAGTTGTGGGTGAACTGAGAAACAGTAATAGTAAGAGAGACAGCATAGTAATAGCAAAAAAGTTAGCATTGCTGAGCATGGAAACTTCAGAGTTGTGCAGATTATGCAAAATGTAATTCCCCCTATTGGGTGGGGTGTAATAAAACAAGCAAAGGGTAAATAATGAAACTCTCAGAAGGGTTCATGTGGCCCAACTATGAAGTTTATATTTTTTAGTGATTAAGTACTAGTCACTTTTATGAAGTATAAAATAAATTCTTGCATGTTTCCATCTCATCTGATACCATATCCATATGAATTTAAATGACACTAATAGTTTATTAATATAGTTTATTTGTTGAGTAAGATGGTTGAGCTGAAGCCCAGCTCATAAAAACATCAAGTTACCAAGGTGCTCCTTGATAAAAATATGCAGAACATATATAGTACATAAGTGAAAAATTAACTCAGGCTCAGTAGCACAACTCCAACCATTTCCAGCAAACATAAACATCATTTGGGTAAAAAAACTTTTATTCTGTGGTTATTCCTCTGAGACACAATGTTCAGCAGGAGAGCAGCAGGCACTTCAGTCTAAGTCTGTTTACAGGTGTTTGGGAGTAACGCTGCATATACGAAAAAAAGTTGCATAAAGACTTGCGGCTCCAGAAGGGAGCTGTGCGAAGTCTGATAAACTGCCTTATTATAAGTGATGTCACTTGAGGCAAAATCGGTTGGTTTAAAAATGAAAAAAAATCTGGGGGTGTACTCTGTAGCCCACTCCTCATTTCTGCTCGAGACTACATTAGCTGCTACTAGCATAACACACCTGAATGTGTACAGCTGAATGAGTCCAGTTGAGTTGCATTGTGGGTTATGTAGGCAGCGGTTTTTAATGGAAGGCTATTAAAAAGCAGATATCTCCAATTCTGCTGCATCAATTTTGATCCTTTTTTAAAACTTTCCACTGCAAGTCCATTGATGTTATAGGAGTGCAAGGATAAACCCATTTAGCACATTTAGCAAATTGCAACTTCCCAACATTAATTGCTGTGTTTGGTTGCAGAAAGGTGCACAGCCTTGCAGTCAGTGAAAACTATATTTGCCACTTAGTTGCTAGTCAACATTAGGAGCCCCCCCCTTCTTTCCCCTCCCTTGCTTTCCTCTCCCAAGCCTTCCCTTTGCCGACACAGACACAGTAAAGAGAGTGAGGGAGAGTAATTTGACAAAGAAAGGGTAGAAGTTGGCACTGAAAGTGAATCAAGGGAGCAAAAGCAAACAGAGGAAGGAAGGAGTGGGAAGGGGGGGGAGGAGAAAGTAGAGGAGGGAAGTTGGCGGGGGAGAGACGGGGAATAGGAAAAGGGACGAGGGGGTGAAGCAGTAAGCAGAGTGCGGATGAAAACTCCCAATAAAAACAGAGTGTCAAATGTAACACATTTGTGCAGAGCAGGGACTGCTTATAATGACCCACTTCCACTTCTTGACCACGAGCGACTGGACACTCTGGTTCACGACCCCAAACACGGTTGTACAAAGGCAGAAAGAGATCACAGAGCAATAACCAAAAAGGATCAACTATCACTGAAATATCACTAACATTGTCTTTTCAAAGCAACATATCGGCAACGAGGGAAGCTTCCTGACACAACAAGAACGCTGACCTACTGTCACATATGTCTGCACAGACACACACGCACACACACAACCCACATACACTGCACACAAGTACATCAATGCACATCCAGGGTCATGTTAACTGCAGCCGCTGGGACAGAAGTGCAAGACAACCATCTCTGCTTCCTGTTTTTCTGGAAATGAAACTATGTCAAAGGCAATAATGCTGGCAGTACAAAATACTGGCAGTTAGAAACTGAGCTCATACAAATCCAAATCCAAAAGACATGCATACGGTGCAAACTCACACACCACATTGAAAATAGGGGCAGGACACATCAGGGGTTCTCCTAACCGAGCTTCAGTATCCTGGATTCGATCAAAAATGTGATTACTGGCAGTGAATACAAACAGGACATGCAAATAACAAATTTATCTATGGATCTTTCCCTCTTCAAACCTGCTACTGATCGCTACTGGAAAATTTAGCAACAGCTTGGCATCACTCACATTAGCCTCCAGTCCAGGCAGCAGTGGGGCTGTAACTGAGAGTCTGCATGGTTTAAAACGGACTCGACGGACCTTGTTTGAGAACACAGTGCTCCCGAGCCCAAAATTTTAACAATGTAGCTGGAGTTAGGTTTTGCACCTCTGGAGAGAAACAATGGAGGAGTGACAGAGAGAACATGGCAAAGTGAAATATGGAAAGTAGGGAGCTTGAGCGAGAGCTTGAGAGAGAAAAAAAGTGTCCACGAAAAATAAGTAATATGGAAGAATACAGAGTTAATCCTGCAAAGAAATCAAGCATGCATATATAGATGAAATATGGGGGAAGAGGTGCTTCTTTCACCCTGATTCATGGGTCTTATGCATCTTTCCAACACACTTAAAAATCAAGCTGGCAAGGGCCTTTTGCATGGCTGGAGGTAGTAAAGATAGTGCTGTGTGTGTTGTTAGATGTGTGTGTGTGTGAGGGGAGTGGGGTTTTAAATCGGTTGCTGACCTCTAACCTTAAACCTTACTCATGACTCAGGTGCAGGCAGATGTGCACAAGCAGAAGATGCGTTGCTATGGACATCTGTTTGTTTTTACACACTCTTGCCCTCTGCTCCACACACACACATACACAGACACACACACACACACACACAGTCACTACCTTTGCATTCCAACTTGTACACCCCCTGACCCACCCACAATAACTACTACTGACATACACAAGCACATAAACGCTTGCACGCGGAGTCGAAACTGCACACAGAGAACTCAACATGTAGCTAATTACAACATATTCTGCCTGTTGCTATTTTTCTCTCCTTGATGTGCTGCTGTATGCGCTGTACTTGTCTGGCAGAAATGTTGAGTTAGATGTTATTCCAAGTGATGTTTCCCATAAGCCCTCACATGTACATCACCAGCCACCACTCAATTGTAAGACCCCCGTGGGGCTCACTCAGTTTTAGCCCCTAGTAGCCCTTAGCTCATTGACCCCTACACGTATCCCTTGGCCCTTATAGGCAGTGAGGGATTGTACAGGAGACAGGGTCTGAGTGGGGGGGGGGGTCAGCAGCAATAGAGAGGAGCACTTCTTCAGGAAAAGCATTAAAGAGGCAGGTATTGATTTGGGATTTTAAATGTTTTTCACAGTGATATATCCAATTAGCCTCTGAACCCTCTATGGGTGTAGAGCGGGCTCCCCTGAGGCTGAGGAGAGGGACACTATTACACTTTTCCTCAGGCTCCCTCAAATGATAAGGAATAGATAATACCTGTTAGAGTCCCGGCTCATAACAGCTTCAGGAGGCATGTCGAAGAATTAAATCTCGTTGTAGGAATACTGGTGCAAAACTAAACCTTTTTCCAGGGCAGGTCTGTGGCTCTTCTTGACTCACATCTGTTTTTATCATGCTCTCCTCCCTCTGCTGTGGGTGACATGGTGACTTGTTCAGGCAGTGCGGACAGCTCCTGGATATTGGTAAGCTTTAATTCTCTCTACACATTCGTGTCTCCCTCCTCCTCCTATTCCTCCGCCTCCTCCTTCCCCCGCTCAATCGATGGTAAGTTATTTAGCAGATAAAAGAGTTGGATCAATCCAGCAGCACATATCAGAGTGCCAGCAACTTGTGTATATTATCTGGCGTGTGTGTGTGACAGAGAGGGTGAGGTTGTGCGTGTCTGTGTCGATGGCCTGAGCGCGTGTGTCTGTGTCTATACCCGGATATCGGAGTGTGTGTGTGTATTTGTAGTATTTATACTGTAGCCTTAAAAAAAAAAAAAAAAAAAAAAAAAAACTGTGTCCATGTACGTGTGCTTGCTCATGTGTGCATATCACTGCCACTATGTCAAAACCATAGTGAAAAAGATACTGAGAGGAAATGGAGAGAGTGTGTCCTTGGCTGTTGAACGACAGTCACCTTTTTTCTTTGTGCATGTACAGACTACCTGCTGGATTGTTCTGCCTATTGTAAATATTTAATTTGATTCCATTTGTCATTAGGTGTCTGAATTGAGGCAATTCAGTTGAATATGTGAAAAATGGCTCAAACCCGTGTAGAAATACGCTTCCCACTTATAGACAGGCGAAGTGCTGCTTATAATAAAAGAGCAAAGTAAGAGGGAGAAAATGAGTTTGTGTTAGAAAAGTGGAGAGCATAAAGCCATGCCAAAGTGGGACAAGAAAGACGGAATGATCCTGAAGAGGGGAGGGGGAGCGTGGGACAAGATGTTAATATGAATGTTATGAAAGCAAGAAAGAAAATGTTGTTTTATGCCAAAGCTGAAATCACTTTGAATACTGTGATAACTCATAGCAAATGTAGATCCGTCAGGGGGAGGAGGAGAGGCACTGTACTGAATACAAACAGGAGGGAAAAAAAAAGGTCTTTTAGGTCTGGTGAGTGGAAGACTACGTTAAGGTCAAAGGGGAACAACTGTAAATGTCAAAGGCCATCACCAGACACATACAGAGCAACACAGACCCGCACAGCATCACCATACACACATGGATATACTCCAGCACACAAAAGCCCTATTATAGAGCTGGGATCATTTATTTCAACTTGTTATCTTGTTTCCAGGCCTAACAAAGCATTTATGAAAAATGAGACTTGTTTAAAAGTTGCTGCGTGTTTGTGTGTCCTAATTGCCTAAAAAAAAAAAAAAAAAAGCATCCTCAAAAATTAGAATACATACACACACACACCCCCAGAGAAGCAAATCCACACTCAAAACCTGTATGCGCGCACACACACACAAAAATACAAGCATACTCACACAGACACGCACACCACACACAGAGAAACACACACTTAAAATTATGAGTGAGTCACTGCATTGCCCAGCAGGGACTGGGGAGCTGGGGATTTCCACACAGAGAAAAACAGGTGACATCTGCCCAGCTCCCATACAAATCTATGTACAGTACAGCTGCTCTTTGTGCAGTAAAAGCTGCAATGTACAGGACAGGTAAAAAGAACCGCTTATGTTATGTGTGAGAGAGGAAGACAGAGAAAATGGGGTGAAAGCAGTCAGAGGTCACGAAAGTAGTCAAAGGGCACTTGCCACAAACTAAATCACCTCAACAGCTGAGACACACCTGCTAATGTGGTTAGCGCGCGCACACACACACACACAGTGCCACAGTCCCCACCCCCAAAGATTCATCCTTGTGCTTACCCATATACACAGTTGAGATGGCCACGCATGGCCTGTTTTCACCTTAAATAAAGTTCACAGAGACCGTACACAAATCAATAAACAACATCCTAGCTTAGCACCAAACATAGCTTGGCCCCTCTTCCTGCTGTATTGATGCTTGGGTTTTAAACACGCCACACTTCCTCCTTCCTTTCAAGTAACATGCAGAGCTTTTGCACTGTCCTGCTGTCTTATCTGCCTCTCAGTCTCTCTTGTTCTCTAGTGAATTAGGAGTGAGATGCACTGGATGATTTTAACACCATATTTGGCCAGTCTGATGAGCCCCACAGATGACTTGGATGGGAAATCCCCCATCTAAGGCTTGGTCAGGTCTGATGGTAAGATTTGATTACTGTTTCGCGTGAGGAGTTCACAAATTAACCACTCTGAACTAAAGCTGCACCAGTGATTGATGTCACTGGTGCAGCTTTAGTTAGATTTTTGGACATGACAGGCAGCATCAAACTGAGTTTATGGTGAGAAGTGACAGAGTCATCTCAAAAAGTTAAATTAAGGCAGAGGCCCTCAATCTTGGGGTTTGAATCCCACATGAGTATGCTTAATATGCATGATCAATATGATGGTTGATTGATTTTTGAGTCAATATTTGTTTTATAGAAATGTTTATTTAACAGGTTTGAATAACTTTAACTCCTGATCTCCTTGTGGAAAATTAAAAACAATGACTGACAACTGTATCATTTCTGGGGGTTGTGAGACACAGTACACAGTTTTTATCCTGTTTGCTTGTAATTGTATACTTTACACCTACATGCCTATACCATGCCTGTCCATCTGTCTGGGTACCTACTTGCACAACTATTCTCATGTCCATCCATCCACCCCTGCTCCTGTTTTTTTTTTAGTCCATCTGTGCACCTGTGGGCCAGCAGAGACACAAAGGCTGGGCATCGATTCCTGTGTCTGTGGTGGGCAGAGAGATCTACAGCGTGGGAATGGCTATCAGGGAGTGTTTGACACAGACCAATATTCATCCCGGACAATATCCTAAAATGGCTAATTATACGGTCCAATTAGCGGGCTAATTGGACAATTATCTAAGCAGACAATCTATTGGCTGGAGAAAATCAATACAGGGAAGAGATAGCGGCAGAGATTGGGATTTACTTTTTATTACCTCACCTGTTTGCCTGCAGTGCACACAAAGCTGAGAGATGCTCTGTGGGTTATACACTCATAGCTTCAAATCCGGCAGTATTGCTTAGCCTATGAGCCTAAAATGAAACCTTAACGTTTAACTCTTAATTTGGCACATTTCCCTTTCCAACAAGTTCTTCTTTATTTTGCCGGGATGTCAAATTGGAATTTGAGTGTTTCCTCCTCTGTGTGGCAGACAGGAGAGAGGTGACAGCAGAGTTGTAGGAACGAGTCAGAGCTGCTGTTCCCACAGGACAGACAGAACGAGTCGGGTCCCACTGGAGATCTTATCTGATCATTGTGTCAACACTATAGACCTTCTCTCCTTCCACTGCCCTCTTCTTCTCTCTGTTTACGCTCCGATTCTCGCTGCCTTTCTCTACGGCAGAATCACACAAAGGATTCATCTTTCTTCTACGGTTATGTCCCCGGCAGAAACGCACACACATACACACACACACACACACACACACACACACACACAAAGCTCCATGTGCACAGCACTGGCATCCAGTCAAAGTGGCGCTAAATTGTATTAAAATAGTGCAGTGCTCGTCGCAAATTTACATGCGAATTAGGGAGAGTAGAAGTAATTACTCCGGGCCAGTGCCGCTAATTGAATAAGGGTGCAGCCTTTTCTCTCCTCTCTCCTTCTCTCTTCTTTCATTGTATATACACAGTGCTCTGCGCTTCTCTTCAATGTCATTATGCCACTGCTTTGCCCTTTTTCAAGGGCCCACATCACAGGCAAAAGAAAGCAATAGATGGTGCTCTGCATACGTCTATGTGCATTTATAGGCGATTCTTTTCCCACGTTTTTGTTCCGTGTATGAAGCGATTATGTGTACATGATGGCCTATTGTACTCTATGTGAAATCACCAGCATGTGTCTGTATTCCTGAGCCATATGGGACATTAGATGGATAAATCTATGTACATTAAGATGTGGATGTGCTGTTTGGTGAGTACTGTCATTATCTTCAGGTCCTGTGGGACACAAATCAGGCACAGAGTGAAAAATACAAGTAGATATACAGACATGACCACAGCACGCTCAAACAGCCTGGGGTTGTGTTTGAAGTAGGCCTCGGAGAGAACACACTGCTTTTGAGGTGTGGTGTATTCGGGAGTAACTGTCATACTGACACACACACACACACACACACACACAGACTTTTCCCATTGGAGCATTTGCATGGCAAAGCGGCCGCTGGCTGATTCCCAGGTCTGCTTAATTCTGAAATGGCCGTGAGAATTAGAGAACTGTTAATGCATTAACAGATCCCTGTGTTACACCTGCAATGGCTCGGCACTGGTTAGTGCATAGCTGTGGAGAAAACATCAAAAGGATTTTACCTTGTGTTTTATATTTCAAAATATTCTACAAAGAGAGACATAAATCTTATTTTCTGTCTGTAGGTCTGTATGTCAGCCATGCAGTGTGAAGGGGAGAGGCTGGCTGCTCTCAGGAATATCAACCTGTGGCTGTCAGCCTTATCAGATCTAACCCACTCAGGGAGAACTAAACACACTCTCCCTCTCAGACAATCCCTTTCTCACACACACTCAAAAAGGCCTATCCAAAAACACACACACATGCATGTTCATATACAAACACTTTCACAAGCCCAGAATGCACACGAGACAATATTTACAACAGACTTACACTGTAATGTTTAGGCTTTCTTCTCCTGACTTCAATGTCATTCAGAGCAAAATGATTTCAAATGCATGTTTGTAATAAGGTTTTGATGAAGACCAGAAAACGCTTGTTTTATCTGCCCTCACCCAAACCACTGTAGCTTTTCATGTGTCTGAATGTGTTACAACAGGCAGGAGTTACAAAACAATTTTTATATTAAAATATTGGAAAACAGCTGAAGAATTCTAAAATTAGACTTTTATCAGTTTACCAAATGCTAATAACAAGTCCAAATTTCATATAATCACACTAGGGCTGCAACTAACAATTATTTTCATTAGCGATTATTTTCTTAATTAATCAATTTATTGTTTGGGCTATAAAATGTCAGAAGATGGTGAAAAATGTCAATCACTGTTTCCCAAAGCCCAAAATGACATCCTCAAATGTCTTCTTTTGTCATGACCAACAGTCCATAGCCAAAAGATATTTAGTTTACTATAATAGAAGACTAAATAAACCAGAAAATATTCCCATTTGAGAAGCTGGAAACAGAGAATTTGGAATTTGTTTTTGGGTTTTTTTGTAATGGATCAAAATGGTTAATCAATTATCAAAATAGTTGGGGATTCATTTTCTGTCGATCAACAAATCAATTAAGCGACTAATTGTTGCAGCTCTAAATCACACACAACCCATTTGAATCTTTCATGATTTTGCAAACATGATAAAACAAATAAGAAACCTGACCTGAAAGTAGAATCTGAGCTAATTTACAATAAAGTCAAGTTGCTCATTTCTTTTGAGTTTAAACTGATTCAGAAAAAAAAAAAAAAAAAAAAACTGAATTCACCATTTCTCTTCCAGCTATTTCCTTAAGTGCTAGATCATGTTCATCTGTGTATGTCAGTGTGTCGGTATGTGCGTCTTCCCTGGTGGCGATATTATGAGTGAAAATACCTGCTGACGCACAACAGCCAGACTCAGAGGTCAAACACTTCAGAGCTTGCTTTCATTGATTCATAGCCCCAGGTACAGTAGAGAGCACACACTGTGTCCAAGCGTGTATGTGTGTGTGTGTGTGAGCAATAGAGACAGGACAGAAAGTCAGACAGAAAGCATGCTTGTGTGTCTACATCCATGTGTCTGTGTGTGTTAGCCTGTCTGTCTGCACCCGGTGCTATTGCCCCAAACAGAGCTTCAGGCCAGCCTGTGTTTCCTGGCTAAGGGCACAGTCACTGTGGCAGGGTGTTAACAGGAGGAATACAGAGCAAAAGAACAAAAGATTTGCCTGGAGCCAATAATGAAATGCCTTTGAGAAACAGGGGAAAATCTCCATGGGGGTAAGGAGGGATGAGGGAGTGTGAGAAAGAAACGGCGGGATGAGGGAGTAAGGAAGGAGATGTAACAAGGGGACATACAGCAGTGCGAGGCATCTTTAAAACAAGGAGGGGTTTGTCTCTCCGCTTCTCTCTCTCACACACGCCAGAAAAAGGGGAAGATGTGTCACGAATGTGCTTTACAGTAAACAGAGTCCACAGAGCTCCCCTATCTAACTAATCCTCTCAGCTCCTGTCAAACAAACAGAGGAGGAGAGAGAGAGTGAGCTTGAGATGAAGAGATGAAAGGAGAGAAAACAGAGGTGAACGACAGAGGGAGCAGTTAAGGGTACAGAAGTGATGAATTGTGTTTAGACTGTGTTGTAGCTTTCATGATTACAGCAAGTGGTCGCGAGTCACTGGCATGGGTCTGAGGGATTTGCAGGACACATGTGGATGTTTATGTTTGTGGTTTTATAGCATCAAAACCTTTTTTGTTTAGGAAGCAAACTCCTCTGTCCACATCGTTAGTCCAAGATGATCCAGGTAGCTGACAAAGAGCTATTCTGGAGTGTGTATATGTTGTTGCAGCTCTTCCCTTTTCAAAACACGAGGGGGCTAATTTTCTGGTGTAGTGATTCTACATGTTGCGGGACTTTTGACCACTCAGACACACATGCACACAGCCAGTGTCCAAACATCCTACAGTAGTACTAAAAAACTGTGATATCTGCATATATCCTCATGCCCTTGAATAGCAAACCACAAACAAAAATATTAGTCTGGTACATAATATTTACATTCCTTATTTCCTTTTCAGGGGCATATGAGATTCCTCCTTTGTTCATATGCCATCTATCTGTTTAGAATGAAGCCAGATATTTTTCGCTGAAATGTAAAAGTAAACACTGCTGTGGAAGTCCCTCCATTTCCTGCTGACTTCCTGTCATGGGGATTTATTCACACAAACACACACACAGACACACACACGCACGCACGCACACACAGAGAGTACGGGGAGGGAGTGCTCTCTATTTCCCAGCA
This sequence comes from Scomberomorus guttatus, assembly GCA_038419695.1. Classification (NCBI taxonomy): domain Eukaryota; kingdom Metazoa; phylum Chordata; class Actinopteri; order Scombriformes; family Scombridae; genus Scomberomorus; species Scomberomorus guttatus. Next base: position 21,597,200 of record CM076449.1, on the reverse strand, counting down.
AAGCTATGCCTGTCAGCACTAGTTTTTCTACACTGACCTGTCATAACCACTACACAAACAGGTGGATCAGGGGTGAAGTGGAAGTCAAAAGAAATAAGTAGAAATACTTAACTCCAAAACTGCCACTAGTGTTCTATGAAGCCACGTGGGCCCAATTCAAAGATATGCAGTCATAGCTGCTTTTAGGAAAATAAAGACTAAACATGCTTACAGTTTAATTTTAGTGTCAAGTCTCACGTAAACTTCACATCTCTTACTCATTAAAGAAATCCCCTCGAACTTTTGACAACATTTAGATTACTCACAGGTCCTCACATAATTTGTAGAAGTTATGATCTACACTAAAATGACTTCATTCTTACACTGCTGCTGTGGTGAGGGCTGCATACTGTGACAGCTGAGTACATTATGTGACATTCCTTACTGTAAAGCTAGCAAATATGCAAGCATATGACAGAAAACAGTTACTGGTACTGTGTTACTGTTAAACCAAACCACAACTACATAGCTACTTTATGAGCAGCATAGTTGCGATCCACTCTTGACACTACTTCCTAATTCACAGCCATCAATGGTGAGCCTGCACTACTGATTGTAAAAAACCTTTCAGGGCACTTTTGCCCAATTCTCTCCTCCGATTTGCACTTCTATTCATACTGAGTGTCTAGCACTGGAAAAACTATTGAACAATAATAATAAACACAAAAGTATTTCACATAACAACAGGAGAGGTAGCTGTGTGATATGCGTTGAATTATGATCGGATCAGAGTGGGTATGAAATATTCATCTGTGGTCTCCTGCAGGGACGGCATGCCGTTAAAAAGGCATTGATTTGACAAGCCAAACAAACGCTGATGAGGCCTGATAATCAATGGCGGCATTGATGACAGTGTGTGGTGGCCCTGGGCTCCGAGCGATTGGATGGGCTCACTGTGAATAATGAATGAGGAGGTTCCTGATTGATCAGTGAGGTTGTCTCTCTTCACACTCAGCTGGCATTTCAATGGGGCCTCCAGCACCGGAGACAACATGCCAGCGACACCCCGACACCTAACGTCCCGCAGAGGTGGTCGCATCACCGCTTCCCAACGAGATGAAGGACGGAATAAAATCATGTGAATCGATACGGTCCATTCATAATGGGGGAAAAAAGTGTTTTTTGAACATATGAATGAGAACACAGTAAAGAATATTGTATAAATGTTGGCATTAAGACAAGAGAAACATGGGCTACAAGCAGGACTGGGACAGATAAGAAAACCTTAAGGGCCTTCAGTAAGTTTGTCCTTGAGTAGTACTGTTTGTCTTGTACTGGACTGTTTGTCTGCATGTGTCACAGGTACCCAAGGGTGTGTGCACACATACAGGCATAAAAAAAAAAAAAAAAAACCCACACACAGGTGACAGCAGTGGTAGGGTGCGTTGCGTTTTGTCATTTGCCTGGCTTCCCCACACCAGTGCTGAATGTCAACTCTCGTATTCTTTTGTACTTAGAGGAGGTGGAGAATGATGAGGATAACAAAAACACCACAACAAAAAAGGTCCCCGACAATGCTGCTATCTTCGCAGCATCTACTGCTGCTGTCTCCTTCTCTTCACCCTCATCTTCCTCTCTCTCTCTCTCTCTCTCTCTCTCCTCCTTTGTGCCCCCCCCCTACACACACACATTCACACTCCTTCATAGAATATCACTTAGCTCTGCCCTTGAATCCTCCTCCGTAAGTGCACACACTAAGTCGCACACTGAAAAGACTTGAAGAAAGAAAGTGGGTGGGATGTCGCCGCAGTAATGACGCAGACCGTCTGGAGTTCATTGTTGTCTCAAGGTAACGGCAGCAAGTTTCATGGCATCAATGTTGCATATTTCTGTGTTACAGTTAGTGGGTGGTAATGAAGACACACTAACGCCACTGCACACTCGATACTTTCCGCAGCTAACTTGTCCCTTTATTATTTGCTTTGCATAATTGTCAACTGCTCCGATGTTCCATCTCTCTCTGAACTCTGAGTTTCTCTCCCAGTGTGAGTATTTATTTCGATGATGAGGATGATTATGCAAATGAGAGAAAAGTACATCAATCTGTCTAGCCAATAAGAAACCCCTCCATGATTTGGCCTCAACTAATTAGCCAATTCATCTGTTTTTTTTTTCCTTCAACATAGAGGCAACCTATCAGCCGCTTCCATTATTTCTCTTCCCTCTCCATTTCTATCCTGTCTTGAAATATGTCTGTACCTGTCACACATTCTTCTTCTTTCTCCAATGTTTATTCCTTTGTGTCTTAGTCTTTTCGTCAACATATTCTTCATATACTCCTCATCTGCTCATCTTTACTCCCTCCCTCTGCTCTCCTCTACAGTATCACTGCATATAAATGCAGGTACAGAGAGATATTGATCCACAAAGGAGAAACTTAAGAGGAGAATGACTGAATCTCTGCTCTACACCTAACCGGGGCCAAGGAACTGTTAAAAAATGGCTGTGAAATCCACAGTAATTCACTGTTTCTGCACAGTTAATTACTGTGAATATTTTATAGTGTAGTACTGTGTATTAGGCCTAAAAACACTGTAGAAATCACAGTAATAATCCCACTACTGTAGAAAACCACAGTAACCATTATACTACTGTAGAAAATCACAGTAGTAATCATACTACTGCAGAAACCATTATGTTACTGTAGAAAGCCAGAGTAACCATTATACTACTGTAAGAAATCACAGTGAACATTATACAATAGAAAGTCAGTAACCATGTAGAAAATCTCAGTAATATTAAGGCGTAGGTTTGGTTTTAACTTTGATAGGGACATTTTTTGGCAAATGGCCAAAATAATTGTGTATGTACTTGCTCTCTAACACTCTTTTCTAGGCACATGTGTGCACACATACACACACAAAGAGCCTGACTCTGCAAATTGTTTACTGAATTTACTGACCTGCCTGAAACCGGACTTGTATCACGATTTTTACATTTTATTTAATTGATAGACTACTTGAAATCTGAGACCAAAATTAATATTTAAAAATAATAAAATAAATGTTACAATAAAATAAATGTGTAGGAACCTGTAGATAATGTGCTGCTCTGTACCTCGCTGCTGTAAGGTTTTCAAACCTCACCTGAGATTCTGACCTCCTTTCAGTTTGTGGATTTGGGCGACACAACTCAGGACTTTCACAACAGAGCCACAGTGATGCTCAAACCTATCTTTAAAACATCTCAAAAACTTCTATTTGTATTGTTTTTCATTCAGCTCCCAAACTGATGGCTAGATCTTTCACGATGACATCAGAGTTCACCTGTCTGTGTGTCTCTGGGCTGCTCAGGCTGCTGCTGACAGGATTTTCATAATGAAATGATGCCTGACAGTCACAAACAAATCAGTTGGACAAGCTGTGGCTCATTTAGCTTATAAATAATGTTCATGTCTTAATGACACATATGCAATAATAACTCTGCTCATGATCCACTCATTGAAAAGGGGAGTGATGGCATTAAATAGTAAATATTTCTCCCACTAATTTCAAAGGTTAATGTTTGGATTGATTACAGAATATTCTTATTAACTAAACTCAACTGTTACTGACACTTTGGTTCTTCTTTAAAAGGGACCAGATTTGCTTTGGGAGGAATTTTCACCAACAGTAATAAAGTTGTTTAATTAAACAGCATGTCTGAGCAACAGTCACAAATTAGCTAACAACACTTAACGCCTGAAATTAACTATAATAAATGATTTTAGTTTTGTCCAGTAAAGTCATTTTCAATTCTGTGACGTTTGGAACGTTTAAATAATAACCACTTTAGATTCTCCACCTCACTGACTGCACTACTGCTGCTAGCCAACAATGCGTACAACTTGAAGTTGAGGGTTGCCAGATCATCAGGTTGAGTATCCTCCATATCCTGTTCTTTACTCTTTATCATAATAGTGCACTTTTTTGCAGAAAACACACAGACCTGGTCATCTGGATATTTGCTCATCTAGGTCTGTGTGAAATGTCTACATTTATGGAAGAAGTGAGTTAACTGGACCCTCTTAGGTCATATATGTAAGGATGAGGGGTGTTTTGATGTGCATTTTTGATTTATTAAGCTCTAGTGCGGTCTTTCATCCATGTGTATGTTACCAGCAATGTGTTTGTGCATGCAGACTACAAAGTAAAGAAATGTTCTAAATAATATAATAAATGTCATGTGTCCTTATTTGACAGGTGTGGGTCCACCATTGGTAGGCTGATGCATAAACTCACTCTATGACTGCACCAGGATAACCTGGAAACTGCCAGAGGGAAACTAGCAGCTGGTAAGTAGAGAGTAGAGTCTATCATTTACACAGTGACACATTTAGATTGTTTTGGCTTTGGCACATTTGATTTGAAATGAAACAATAAATGAAATGAAAGTGCTGACTTGGTTTTAAGTGGTCATATGACCTCTGTCTTCTTTAAAATAAATACTCCTTGTTGAAATTTTCATCCACTTTTTCCTGCTAACAGACTAAGCACTTCAGTGGCTCACATAACAGTCACTACTTAAGTGTTTTGTGACTTCACCATCCTATAGTGACAAAAAAACAACACTAAAATAAGCAGTCCTCACTCAAACCACTGTGTGCCCACACAAAGGGAAAGTCCTGATATCATTTTATGAACTTGTGAATATAATCTGCAACCTTCGATTGAATGTAAGGCTTAATGTTGTTTCCAAAACATCTGTTTTGCATAATCCTGAATGAATTTGTATATATCATACATACAGTAAGTATAATTATAATACAATTGATGTTGTTTTTCCTTATTGAAACAAGCTTAAAAGTCCCCGTCAGTCCTTACCTCACCGACCTGCACTGAGACACTCAGCTGGTTGCATCTTTGCAGTGAAATGGGATCAGGATAACTGCCTCTCTCCTTACTCAACATACCAGACTCTCCAGGTCACAGGATGTGTAACTAACACATTGTTCAAATTCAAATTTCTTAGCATCTCATCACTTATTTTTAACTTGTCAGCCCTGTACTGTTTGTTGTCATTGCCATTTTTAATATTGCTTTTAATAGTGTATTTTTTTATTTATGTCAAGCACTTTGATTTTGTATCTGTGAAAGGTGCTATAGAAAAAAACTTTACTTATTGTAATACATTTAAAATACTTTAAAAATTTCATCTGGTAATTTACATTGAGTTGTATTTATATACAACACATGTCTGATAACACCTAAACACTGATGACATAATATGTGATACACAGAATTCAGAATTCACTATGACTGTACTGAAAATTGAAGACCTTGATATGGTTTTCATATTGTGAATGTAGCCATGTTTTATGTACTGTGTTCAGATGAAACATTGGAGTGTAAATTGAAAACCTACAGTTCCTTTACAAGACAGTTTCAAAATGCCTTACTGAGTTGATTCACATTACAATTATTTGTGTACTTTCTGCAAATGAATTGCATTTAATTATCACCCACAATTCATAACATAATTCACATTATTTCTTTAAGGTAGCAGGTATTTATAACTCCCTCCACTTATTTAAGGCATTTTATTGGCTTTTAACAATGGCAGGAGGGAGCACAATACACCACTAAAATTAACTTTATTCATGAATTGTTGCATTTTTTTTTACTGACAGAATTGGACCATATTGTGTACACCATCACTGATTAATACAAATCCAACAAAACAATACCACAATGATTTATGATGAATTCATTTTATGGGACCAGTATGAGCTGCTGTATGTTTCATGTGTGTGCACTGTACAAAGATTAACCATCTCTTCTAATCATCTAATAAATTAAAAGACAGTGCTTAAATCCAAAACTTAATCAATATACATATTGATTATAATATATTACAGCATTCAAAAATGTATTTAATACACTCAGGACTCTAAGTGTCTTAGATCTCTTCTTGTTTACAATTGTTTGTACTGATATCGCATATCTTGTCATACTTTGATAAGAAATTTGGCATTAAACTGCGTGGTGCCTCCCTGGATCACTGCATTCTTTCTTAAAGAAGAATTTGGCCAGGCTGTGTATGTAATCACTTAATACAAATTCTAAATTAATTTATTATTATTTTTTCAATAACTGTAAAGACCCAGCACCATGTGTGTCTTAGTCCGTTGCAATGAAAAGAAAACTATGTTTCGCTGTGAAAGCCAGTCTTGGTAGGTACACAGATGAACAGTGTAGGAATTGTAGCTTTAGTTTTTACTTGTAACTAAAGTTTTCCAATTTTATTGGACCAAAGATCATTTGACCAATTAAAACAAACGTTAGTCATGATATATAATATTTGGTGTCACACTGTTTTCAGTCATTGTCTGAAATCTGTGATCCCAGAGGATACTTCTTTCTCCCCTGATGATTCTCTGCCAGACCTGAACTGCAAACTGGACTTTTGCCTTCGGTCTGATATTCAGTGAGTGACACACCTGCTCAGCTGGACTGAGGTCAGGTGAATGACAATGCCAGTCGAGAACATCCCACTGCTGAGTCATAAAAAACTGCCTGGCTGCATTTGCTGTATATTTAGGATCATCCTTCTCTTGCATTGTCCTAAAATTGGCAGACCACCTAAAAAGGGGGGCTACAGTTACTTCACTGTTCACCCAGTATGGATGTGAACACAATAAAACTACTTAAAACCAAGTCAGCACTTTCATTTCAGTCATTGTTTCATTTCAAATCAAATGTGCCGGAACCAAAACAACCTAAATGTGTCACTGTCTAAATGATGGACTCTACTCTCTACTTACCAGTTGCTAGTTTCCCTCTGGCAGTTTCCAGGTTATCCTGGTGCAGTCATAGAGTGAGTTTATGCATCAGCCTACCAATGGTGGACCCACACCTGTCAAATAGGGACACAAGACATTTATTATATTATTTAGAACATTTCTTTAGTTTGTAGTCTGCATGCACAAACACGTTGCTGGTAATATACACATTTGTGAACACAAAGACCGCACTAGAGCTTAAAGCACATCAAAACACCCCTAATCTTTACATATATGACTGAGGAGGGTCCCGTTAACTCACTTAAACCATAAATGAAGACATTTCACACAGACATAGGTGAGCAAATATCCAAATGAGGCACACAGCCAAATAAATGAGTAACGTTAGCATATAAACAGCAATTTGTTAGCTACAACAGCTAGCATTAGTAATCTTCTGAAGCTAACAGTTAGCTATGCAGGTGGGCAGGTAAACAATTTAAATGGTGTTTGGTTGGAGAGGTTAACTCAAAGTCATGCACACAACAAGACCACAAACACACACAAAAGTCTGACTTACCTAAACAGCTGCAGCAGCTCAGTGCCGCATGGTGCATTTATTCTGAAAATTCCCCAGGCTGGTTCCACCGCCTCTTCCTTTTTCACTCCAAAGTGTGTTAAAAAAAAAAAAAAAAAAAGGCGAGCTGTCTCTGTTCCCGGACCTGTTTTGTGTGCATTGAAAATAATTTTTTGTGGAGAGAGTCATTTATGTATAAATCCCAAAATACATTTATGAATCCTTCTGTGTGCATTCATTCATTATGAGACTAATCCGACTCCATACAGGACGGCTTTGTTTCTTCATTCTTCTGCATGCTGTTACTTTTAAATGAATTTCAGAATATCTCAGTATTTGGTATGTCCCCCTTTTGCTTTAATGACAGCATGCACTCAAGCTGGCATGGACTCCACAAGTTTGTGCGAAACCTGATGACCCATGTTATCCCAGCATGTTCTTGACAATGTTCCAAAAAGCTTCTTGTGATGTCACAGAATGATTGGCTTACTCAGTCTTCAAGTGTCCCCATAAATGTTCATCGGGGTTGAGGTCAGCTGACTGTGGAGGAAAGTCCATGACAGTCAGGACGCCTTGGACACCTCAAGCAGTTCTTGCAAAGCTTTGAGGTGTGTTTGGGGTCATTATCCTGCTGCAGTATAAATCCTTCTCCACAAAGATGCAAACCAGAGGGTACTGCGCGTCTCTGAAGAATGGAGTGGTACTTCTCAGGGTCAATTCGGTGCAGGTGTCCAACTCCAGAGTAGGCAAAACACCCCCAGACTTGAATATACCCACCACCATGTTTCACTGTCGGTTTGATACACTGCGGTATCATTCTCTCCCCTCTTCGTCTACATACACCTTTCTGTTACTGCTATACATCTCAAACTTGGATCCATCAGTAAATAGGACTTTTTCCCCAGTCATCCACTGTGAAATGCGGGTATTTCTTAGTCCACCCCAAGCGTTTGGCCTTGTTTCCCCTCCTGAGAAGTGGTTTAGAAAGTGCTGCTCATCCTCTGAGACCACTACAAGCCTTCTTTTGACAGTACTTTTGCTGATTGGAGTCTTGCATTATTTATTTAGCAAATTCTGTATCTGTGATAAAGTTGCTTTTCTAACTCTCAGGGAACTAAGCTTGATGTATTGATTTTCTATTGGTGTGGTCACTTTTGGTCTGCCCGATCGTGCTTTGGTTACAACTGACCCAGTTTCTGCAAAGCGTTTTAGAGTTCCATGCACTGCCCCATTAGAAACCTTTAGTCTGGCCATGATTTGAACAATTTTACTTCTTTCACTTAGTTCTGATGCCATGCTTTCCACCACTATCACAATGCTACTTAGTAAGCAATGATCTGCTGGAAACTCGAGGCACAGCCATATTTATAACAAGTGAACACTGGCTGCAAGTTGACTTATTTGACCAAGAAATCTGACCTTTTGTACAAAGGAGTTAAGTTGGTCAATGCCACAAATTTGCTTAAATTTGATTGCTGACCTAGAAATAAATAAATAATTTTATATATTCTATATACGTGTCCTAATCCTGATGCCTTTCTTCATCTTATTTCACAGGTGATGACCGCTCCTGCTGATGAGTCAGCTGTTGTATGCGAGTGATAGAAGCAAGGTAAGATTTTTATTTATTAATAAGTAGTTCTTTGAAAATCCACTGACAAAGACCATTTAGTCATCTCTTGTGACAGTTGTGCTTGTTATACTGTGTGCCTGTTTTTATACATTTTATATTTATTTTGGCTTAATCACAAACACCTCAGCTGTCATCTGCTTAGATCTGTTCTTATGCCCTAACTCACACAAACAATGCTGTCTCTATTGTTTAAGTTTCTTAGTTTTCACAGAGAAAACAATACTTTAAGGTAATAGAATTGTTGTTAATTCAGTGTTTGATTTTTACTCATCAGAACCTGAACCTGGATGCAAACAACATCATCGCTGGAGTCTGTTCAAAAGGTATTGCTCATCAACTTTTTTACATCACATTCTATTTCCTTTACATAGATTGCTATTAAGATGTCTTTAAAAGTTTCTTAGCATTGGTAATTAAAATCTTATTAGGTGTAACCTATTCTACAAAAGCTTACTTCTATGTTTGACAGTCTTAACGCATATTTTGATTATAGCTTGGCTACTACACAGACAGTAATGGTGAAACATTTTTGTTTTTCTGTCATCTACTGTCATTTTTTATTTACTTGTAAATCGGCTTAAGAAATTACATCTATTTTTTTGTGAGATTTGTGTAACTGTGGCTACAGTTTTAAACAAGCTTTTTGCACATTGGATTTTTAACGCTCGTTTTGTAACATTTGCTAATGTTTGTAATATATACATTTTAAAACTTTGTTAACCTTGTGACTTACAGAATAATTTTTTTAGAGGACAGTACGTTGCACATGGTCCCTGCTACTTTTATGGCTAGATGGAACACAGTAAAATAGTATACATACAGTGGTATACCACTGTATGGCTTTGATTATGAAACATGTGCAAAACAGACTGCACTATTGGTGAGTAAATATTGGTCTACACAGCAAAACTTTTTGTGCTGTTTGGTCAGCAGATCAGTTTTATATATTGCAAAGGAGTATGGGTAAAAAAGGAAAGAACAGCAGGCAGCAGACTCTTACTACAGTTTGTTCGAATCAGTGCACATCTAATATGTCATTAGGGGAAACAACTTATATTGTTCTGCTGTCCTGTCTCAGGGAAAACCGTTTGCACTGTGCAGCACATATAACTGCAGCAGTTCACTGTTCAGTATACGTATTTCTGCCATATGGAAGAAGGACATTAGATTTCTGTAAACATGCACAATCCCTGCACACAATGAAAATTAGTAAATATGTTTGTTCTGTTGAGCAGTTAACAATAAATAAATGTCATTTAAAGAGTTGGTTCTGTACTAATATATTGAAATTTAAAAGTGTGGTTTTAAAGTTTACAGCATTACATGAATAACTGTAATCTTATTTACTGCAAAACGTCTGGTGCTGTAATCCAATACACAGCAACATAAAATTACTGTATTTTATTTTACAGTTGCATACAGCTACTGTAACTGTAGATACCGTATCATATTCCTTTCATTTTACATTTACGATTTCCTACTGTGATTTTAAATACAGTATCATAAAATTACTGTTTCGTTTTACAGTTACAATATTGCTACTGTAAATATAAACAGTAAATACAGTAAACTTACTGTAATTTATTTTTTACAGTAAGTTACTTGTCAATTGCTGCCAGTTAATTACTGTAAAAATCACTGTAAGTTCCTTACAGCATACTATTGTCTGCATCCACACTATTAAAATTACCATACCAAATACTAAAATCCCGATAAGTTAACGATGACAACATGCTCTGAAGTTCCCTTCCAGCTCTAAAAATCAACTGATTAAAAGTCCATCTCCAGCGTTCTTGCGTGGACTCACCCTCATCACCTTCTCTGTCTCTGCTCTAAAAAGGTTAGTCTCTTCCTCTGCCTCCATATCAGCCTCAAAGAGTTAACATTGCTGTGGATACAGGCCAAACCACAGCTCGCCATGTGGGGTTCTCATTGCAAACCATGAGCCTGAAGACAAACCTACAGCCATTGTATACATGTCAGTATCGCCATAGCTATGTCACTGTGAGACGATGTGGGACAGTGTGTTGCCATGGTCCATCATATACCCAGCAGTTAACAGCCTCTGGCACAATCCCAGTTTCCTCCTCCTCTCTGCTCCCAGGAACCAGCTTTATCCCTGGACCCCAGCCAACCAAATCCTGCTTCTGTGAACTCCTGAAAAACTAAGCAGTCTATGCTGGAAGAATGGGAAAAAGAGAGCAATGGAGAGTGAGAATAGCTAATACCAATGTTTGTTCCTCTCAATTACAGTTTTAAATGGAAATCAATGTAGCAGAGGGAATGAGCAGAGCCCTTAACGTTGGGGTGATAATCACATTATCACAGACAGGGCTTAAATCAACACCAGACCTTGGCCTCTGGAGGGGGGGGATGGAACAACACAGAAAGAGTCGAGACTATTCAATTTTCTCTCTCTCTCTCTAGTAATCTATCTATCACTCTCATACAACAGTTGTCTCCAGCCCCCAAACCACTGTCTGGTTGCTGGGATACCACCCATAAGTTTCACCATGGTAACATCTGGAATAAAGGTGGGTGGGAAGAGTGCCAGGACAGGCCTTGAGTTTCACTGTGGCCATAAAACTAACAAAAATAAATCTTTGCTCAACTGCTCTTCCCAGCATGGCACAACACTACACGCGTGCACACACCCAGTCACGCACATCTCAGGCAATTTAATCCAAGTTAAAATGTTTCTCGGCTCCTCTAACAGACAGACAGTGAGAAGCTTTTGTTGCTCTGCTCTTATTGTAGCCCAAACAGAGCAGAGAACCCCAAACTAAATAAGTATTTTTGGATGCAGATTCTGTATGACAGCTGAAGTTACAACAGCGGGGCTCTATCTTTGTGGGCACTGGCAAAGTGGCATATTCTGGAGGCACAATGAGGCTTTTCCCTCGCCTACGTCTGGTATTTTTGTGACTCGCCATGCATCATAGTGGGAGGAGCAGTGCAAAGGCAATTCAGCAGAGTACTGAGTCCGCCTGCTCCTCAGGGGTCAAAAGTGCATCACTTCAAACAAGTCTCGTCTGTTACAATTTCAGTACTATAAAACCAGTAGATTAAAATTACAGAAAGAAATACTGTCTTATTTCGATTATGGCAATAATTCGAACATGGCAGAGCAAAGTTTAATGTCAGAATCTTTCATCCATAACAGCTTGCATTTATGAAAAGCTCTCTCAATTAATTAACTCAGCATACAGCCATCTTGAAGTGGCAGGTACAGTATGTCTTCCATCTGCACTCTCAGCTGTGTGATGCACATTGTCAAACCATGATTATGCATGCCAGAACTGGTTATTTTGATTAAATCTTACGTAACTAGCACGAGTACTGTTGCAAAATAGCTTGTGTACATCAAACTGGTTTGTTACTATATATGAAAAAAACATGGAAGATGCACTTTGCACTATTTTTATTGTATTATAATTGTGCTAGATTAAAAACAAGACCAATGTTGGTTCTCAATATTCTATACAAAAGTGTTGGTGATGGTGACAATGTACATTAGACACAAATCCAGCACACAATTGGTGTCGATTCTCCCACCCGTGTAAACTAAATAAAAAATGCGACTATGCCCACCAAGGTAAAAATGCACTTGATTTACTCCATAATGCAGCTCTTGAACTACATGAAAAAGTGAAATTTTCATATTACAGCGTTTATTCCTTTGATTGATTACATATTGATCATTTAAGTACAGATGTTTTTTTTTTTTCCCAGAACAAGTGCAGTGCTGAGCCACTACAATCAGTTAAACCCTTTTCTACCTGCTAAAACATTGGCATGCAATCTCTCCCTCCTCCTCTCTCTGTGTCCCCTAATTAATGTCGTCACAATCCCAACCTCCCAATGCCCGTGCAGTGTAGCAGAATACAATACCCTGACGCTGGAAGGTAGAAACACACACACACACACACAGGTCCCCCTCTTGTGCACATCCTCTATGCTTGGAGGGTGAAGATATGCAAAGCGTCACTATCATCAAAACAAAAACTGCAGGGGAATATAGGGCAATTGAGTGAATTAAAATGCATCCCTGGAGACATGTCTTTCTTTCTCTTCTCCTTGCTCTCCCCCCCATTTCCCCCACTGTTAGAAAGAGGCTTCTCTTTGCAACTGAGTTCAAATTACACCTCCTTGTTCTGGCCAGATGCTGGTCCAAATCATAGTCACATGTACAAGAATCTGTGGTTATTTAGGATTTGAAAATTGAAAACGGTGAAAGTTAAATGCTTTAATTATACAGCTGGCACTTTTTTCACAAACTGTGGAAAAAGGAGCGGAGCACATGGTTCAGTCCTGGCCAAATTTGTGTTGTAAATGAGGGTGATATGGGTAATATTTCTATGCATATATATAAATAGATGATCAAATACATGTACATAAAATCCATTAAAATCATCATGACATTGACAAAAAATGTCTTTCATGATGACAATTTTTATGATAATATTGTGAATATTAGCAATATCGCCCAGCCCTTTGTAACATCCAATACCTAGCAGATAGTGATTTTGTGAATGAAAGCAGGAGTGGCTGAACAATATCGAGCATGTGTGTACTGAAAGAATTGTGGTCGATCATGGTAAATCAATATGGAAAAACTGCTATTGATTATCAACTAAAATGAAAAAATGGCAACAGAATAAACCTGCAAGGGGAGATAAAAGTCCCCCCACTGGTTCATTACTTGTTCAGCACAGTTAGGCAGACCTATAAGCGGCAGCGGCTCTACAAAGCAATCTCACATACTGTGCCACAAAGTCTGAATAGGTGACCACACACACATTGTCCAGATATGGCGGCAAAAGAGACCTTTGGCTATTAAGTATGAACTCATCAAAAGCCTTCTTCTACATCTTTAACTAACTGGATGGACAAACGATAGAGAGCCAGACAGCCACAATGGACATAGAGCAAGAGTGATGAACATAACAGGGGATGGATGAAGGATGGTGGGGGAGGAAAGGGACAGTAGAGGTGTATGTCCAGCCAATGTCCAGACAGATGCTGGTCAATAAATCAATCAATAGGTCACACAAGCAGGTGGTTAGAGTGTAGCTAATGAGAGTTTCTCTTCATCCGATCAGCTATATTAGCACCAGAATGAAAGAATATACATTCCAAGCTTCCTTTCTTTTCCCCCTACCTGCCACCTAACCACTAAACCAACAACAGTATGTCCTCTACACAAAGCCTTTAGTGAGATCGAGGGAATATTGAACTATCGAAAATACTCGACAGAGGTTTTAGATGTGCTTTACAGTAGTTGGGTGTGAATGGAGATAGGATTCCCCAAGACACTTGAGTTGTTTTGAAGTAAATCGCTACAGTAAATGTTTTTGTTTGAGATATAATAGTGTCTTGATTCATCTTCACTTGGGAGAAAGCACAGCCAACCACCCGCATGTTCTGCTTTAATCCATACTACTTAATCTTTGTGGAAAAGGCTCCGCTTATCGTGTTTCCCGCATGTAAGTGTGTTTTTATCTTCTCTCTCCCTCAGAAATCCGCACACACACATACAAGTGCACTTATGAAAACCCCTCTCACACACACACATACGTACATACACAGATACACACACACACAAACACACACAGACACACAGTGTGTAAAGCAGGCGCATGTAATTACCTCAGTACAACGGTGCTACAAAATGCCAGACAGTGTTTGCATCAGCGTGTATGTGTTTAGAGTTTTGTAATTAGCAGAATACATTTAAATACATTTGGCTGAAACACTCCTGGGAGAGTTCCTGTTTGCTGTGTCTGCCTCAATCTCTTGCTCCCTTTATTCTCTCTGCTTGTACTCTCACACTGCCTGCAGTACTCCCCGTCTTTCAAATTTACCCATCAAACTCTTCCGTCATGCACTGGTGTTTTGTTCTCTCCTTTATGCTCTACCTCACCAGAAACTGGTCGATCAATGGGCCCACTGACCCTGCTGTGTAGTTTGCATAATGGTAGACCACTATGGCTGGACATCAGCCACCACGTCTGGGCCTGCTCTCAGCCTTCTACCACAGGGTAACTTAACTTTCCTGGGGATAACATAATAAAATTCTCTGGACTCTTCGTCATAGCTCCAGGTGGTCTGAAACATCCTTTTTGTCTAAACCCATCTACACTTTTCCATCTTCTTTTAAAAGCTGATCAGTCGACAAACGAGCACAAATTCATTTTTTAATGTCCAAGTGGAACATTTTATATCACTGGACAAACTCATCTAGCAAGGAGTAACACCCAACCTCCCCCCGAGCCCCTCCCTGCTCATCAAACCAGTCTTAATTATTCAGCAGGCAGCCTGGTGTCTTTCATCTCTCTGTTAATTGCTGCGGTCGACTTCTCACTGGGACCACTGTGCCCAATGAAAACCTCCGTTTGCACTGTATTGTACCACCAGAGGATGCATGTGGAGCAGTTATGTGTGTGTGTGTGTGTGTAGGGGCAGGAGGTGTGGGGATGGAATGGTTAAATCCAACATCACTGCTTACAGTTGTAATCTGGGACAAGACCTGAAAGGTTTTGTTCAAAACGACTCTTGCATTCTTCCCTATTATTCTATACATAAACAATAGTTTACTCTATATTGAGTAGCACATTGATTTTTAGTAGTGTTTTAAGTAGTGTTATATGGATACAATTTTTATTTCATTGTGGGAATTTTCAAGGGCATAAAATTATACTTAGGATGGTCGACGCTACAAATAAAATGGTGGAAAGTAACCATTGCAAATTGTCATTTCAGCCACAGCCCTTGTTATTCGTTCACTAATACCTTTTTTCTCTCCAAGAGAGACGCACAAGAGCCTCAAATGACCAGGAAGTAAGGATGAGAGCGTTATGACAGGACTGGATTATTGACTGTGCAAAGTGGACAGCTGCCCTGGGGCTCCGGACCTCCAGGGGCACCACAAATCCTAGGTTCATTTTGTGTCAATAGGTTGTGACAATAAACATTTCTTTAGAGAATACGCACTAGTATCAATTGAAATAAAAGATCTTTTTGTCAAAATTGAGTTTTCATTGTGCAAATCGCTAAATAAATGTGTGTTTAATTTGTTGATTTGACAATGATAGGATACATACTGTAATGCACAGAGCCAATAGGGGCCCACAGCTCATATTTGCACCATGGCCCCAAGGCAGGGGTTTGGGTATGGGCTGACAGTCTTGTGACCGTGCCAATGGCTTTTCCATTGACTTGTTTACCTTACAGTGTATATTTTTAGAGGATTACTTTTGAAATATCTTCCATATCTGAATAAAATAACCAGAAGCGATGGGAAAAGACTCAACTTTCAGTGGAAAAAAACACATAGCTGGTATTGTAGTTAGCAGATAAATTGCAGTTAGCCAGACACTCAGCTCCATAATCAGTAGACAGACATACTGGCGCGTGAGCACACAGAGCAGGAGTGGGAGTGATGGGGTGAAAAGTGATGGATCAAGAGGGAGAAATGGTGGGGAGCCTTAGCCACTAGAGCAGAGATGAATGGGCTATACCTTTGGTCTAAGATATACAGTTTGAAGGAAGACAGATATATGAAACATGACTGGCTTGGAGGACTGCCTGGGAGGGAGACATGCATAGAACAAAACATGGAAACAGTAAGGACGGCTGGAACTGGCTCCAATATGTGGTTGATTCAAGGAGGACAGAAAGACATCAAGACATGAGGGAAAAGAAAGCAGCGAGAGGAGGCGGTAAAAGAAAAAAGAAACTAAGAAAGTTACCGCAGTGAAAGAGAACCATGACAAGAATCCATCATGTTTTCCCAGACAGCCACTTTAACCCTGCGACAGTACATTCTGACTGAACCTTTGCAGCATCACACACTTGCACTTGTCCACACACACACACACACACACACACACACACAGACCACTACATACATCAGTGGGCTGGAAACAGCACATGATAAATTCTGAACACAATACATTTCGTCCAAAAGATTTAACATCTAATTCAGGTCTGACAGCTCCCTCCATCTCAAAGCCAGACCGGTTACATTGATCTCCACTCCACGCACAGGCGGCCTTGGACTTCTCAGATTGTCATACATACACACACACATACACACACACAGACTACACAAACCAAGCAGGTTCAAACCGCCTCACAGATCCACACAGCCAGCCAGCACTCCTAAGTACAGAGGAACTATGAAATGACTAAAGTAAAGCATTCCGGGTATCAACTAATAAATAAGTACGCCGTATCTTGGTAAAGCAGCCAAATTACTTGCTTGCTTACTTCCTTCAATCCTCCCCTCTGCTCCCTGGGGAGTCTTCAGGCACCTCTGCTGGGTAGACCATTTGGAGAGATGCTACAAGTAATCAATGTAATGTGCGTGTGTGTTTGTGTGTGTGTGTTTGTATTGACATCTGTTGTGCTTAAAAGTGTTTGCAGCTCTGTTGACAGGTCAATAAGGAAGCTTGCATGTGCAATGACTGACAACAGGGAAAACATACACAACGGGTACGCACACATACAGACATGCATGCACAGATACACCCAGAGTGATAGTTAAAATAAAGCAGCTGTGGACGGTTGCGAGAGAGGTGTGTTTACTATACTGGTCCTTGGTGTGATGAGCCAAAAACATGAACTTTGACCACTGATTCTGATAGAGAGACAGACAGAGTTGAAGCAGTGAGGTGGGGAATGTGGATGCAACTCTCTGGGGTCCATACACTCACAGAATCAGTTGTCACTGGGCTTTTTCAAACTAATGGATTGCAATGCCTTAGATTATGAATTGGCAGGATGCCCTGTAACCGGTTCAGCTACAGCTTCAGGAAGTATTATAGGGAGGACACTGGAGTCTCAGCTCCCTAGACTCCCAGCTCTGGGACTAAAGCCCAATGGTGCAGAGGCCAGGGCAAACACAGTCATCATTACCTCATCACTAAGTGGCACAGGAGAGAGAACGAGGGTGCATGTGTGTGGGAACGCATGTTTGCTGGGAAAAATTTAGCGCGTACTGGAAATGTAGTGAGAGGAAGAGCTGGGTAGGAAACCTCACAACTTTTTTTGGTACCAACCGAAATATGTCCACAGCACAGATTATCAAAACTTGTCAAGTACCAGAAGTTGACATTAAATGTTAATCTTGTCTTATTTACTTATATTTTAATTTTTAAAAAATGTCCAATTCCAGACTATACTATTATGTTTAGACAACATAAGAACTTATTTGGCTTATTAAAAAAATATTTTGTAGAAAAACATGTTGATATTATTGTATTGTTGTATTATATTGTTGTAAGGTATTGCAAAAAGTACCAGTAGTATGAGGCTGAAGTCTTTATGGGTTCATTTGGTTCCTATTATCTGAGTTGACCCCAGAAGTTGACTCAGGTCCAGGTTCTATTCAGTATACCAGTTATCAGTGGTCTTCACACGGTACATCGCACTAACTGCAGGATAAAAATTATATTTTTAAAGCAAGTGTGAACTGGGAAATGCAGGAAAAATGGATGTATTGCTAATCATATTGACTGCAGCAGCTTGTTCATTGTTGTTAATTAAAGGTGCATTATGCTGCTGTCAGTGTTGGCATTCTCCCACTGCTTAACAGTGTCTGTTTCGGGTGCTCACACTTTGGATGGGGTTTGATTAGCTTTGAGTCTATTTGGGTTGGGTATGACTGTCCTTGTGTCCCTTTCGGATCAGGATTTCTTTTTGTGCTCGTGTGTGAAAATGCTCGTCAGATCTGGGTATGTTTTCCACGGGTTTGTTTCAGATTAGGTCCAAATTTTTAGACTTATGAAGAAAGGTATCTGATCAGGTATTGTTGTCAACACTGGCGTCGAAAAATTCCAAACCATACCCAGCCCATGCAAGAAATATATAGTCGATGCAAGGTGTTCTATGCATGCGCACGCAGACATACACAAACGCACACACACGCTCCTCTCCCAGGTCTTGGGGGACCATGTCAGAACATATTAGTGACAGCACCCCACAGTCAACTCAAGCAAGGTAACACCAGCCCAATTTGTTTCCCTAATAGCTGGTATATTATTCACTCAGTCACTCATTCACCCACACACACACACACACACACTCACACTCGGCTTATCATTATACAAGTATACCCTTGAGCGGGCCTCAAGTTCATCCGTTGGGGGTGCAGAGAGAGCCTGGTTGATATTAGGAGAGAGGTCACATTGTACTGTAAACACGCTTTGTCTGCTTATTCATTTATTTACTACGCTCTCCCATCACACCACTCAGCTTGTCAGCAATAGGGGGCTGGAGGTGGGGGGTGGTCTGGGTGCGGGCAATGTTTGTGTGTCTGCACTTTGGAAACACTTTAGGTGATGGATAACTCATTACCGACTTCATTTTTCAAAGAAAAATATTCATTATGAGAGTCAATTACTTTGTTTGAATACCAGTTTGAATTCCAGATATGTGGATATCTAGCAGAAAAAAATAAATCTTTTTCTATGCACCCACTCATAACCCACCATAGCGTGTCCCTGTGTTGACTGTAGCAGCCCTGTCCTGGTATCGACCCCCTGCTGTTTAATATTCATAAAGTCTATTTCAGCAGCTTCAGTCGCTGTAGTGCTGCGACGCTCCCGCCCTCCCGCTAAATCCATTCTCATTGATCACCATTGGCTTTCCCAAACGCACATCGATCCCATTCAAACTCACGCTCAAGGTCTCCTCAAAACACACTTGGCTTCACAATTCACACAAATGAAGTACTTTCCCCTCTGGCGTTTCATCAAAGAGATTATTTTTGATCTTTTTACCATTGTGCAATTACTGTTCTCCCTGAAACCAATAATAGTTGATGTGATTCTATCGAGTCCAGGCATTATATAAGATGTTTCACTTCATGATATTAGTTTTACGATCAGAAGTCAGAGATGACGTTGTTTCGATGGTCAGGAGGAAGGATCTTTTGTTTGGTTATTTCAGTCGTACTCTCTCATACACTCACATTTCAGAGCTATGCTTTATGTAAGACTTAACAGCATGCATTCTACTGATCTGCCTTACTTAGCTCTAATATTCCATGTTTGTGTTGTGCATTGTGAAGTTATGCATGTTTACGTGCATAAGTGAGACAACATTGTGTTTGTACTGGAGGTTATGACACTGAGCTGTCTCCAGGCAGCGGTAAACTGATTTAAAGCAGTGCTTTAAAATGAACTGAAGGCTGTAGAAAGATCCAGTTTAAGCACAGTCTCAGACAGTAAAAGTAGAGAGAAATTTGTTTTTTCTTTTTTTATGTTCATCTCTTCCAGTGGTGGAAAGTAACTAAGTACAAACTGCTCACATGGTTTCATTTCAATAAATGTTCAAATGATCCAATATTTCACGAAAAATCAAAGATTAGAGAAAAAGAGAGTATCAGAACTTTTTCTTCTTTCCTCTCCCGTTAATCATCTCACAACCCGTCAAGGGGTGACCCTTTGGAGGGGCCTGACCCCTAGGTTGGGAACCACTGGACGAAACTGGCTAACTGTATATAAAGTAGTTCAAACTAGCTCCACCTCCAGCAGCTACAACAGTAACATGCTGCTTGCACACTGATGCTTCAGTATTAATAATCTAATGATGTCATAGATAATATATCAGTCAGAGGGACCAAACCATTATTTTAACTGCTAGGCTTTAACTACATTTTGCTGCTAATACTTATGTACTTTTACTTAAGTAGGATTTTTCATGCAGGTCTTTTACTTGTATTTTTACATTGCTGTATTGGTACTTTTATTTAAGTAAAGGATCTGAGTACTTCTTCCACCACTGATCTCTTCACACTCCCTTCGTCTCTTTAGGGAGCCTGTGGCTACTTGTCTGCATGGCTAATCATACCATTGTGTTAATTATTGCTTCACAGCTAGCCCCAAGCATAGTCATACACAGCATTGGATGCACACACAGACACACTCACACTCTTTCTCTCTCTCTCTCTCTCTCATAGATGCACACATTTATACGCACTGGCTGTATCCTCCTTGGCTGTCAACAGACCTCAGATTTATTTTGTCTGGGGGAGAAAGGATCCCTTTGCTAAACTCAAACACACACTTATGTCTTACCTATCTAAGCAAGCTGGGTACACCTGACACCAGCATTGTGAAAACATACACACACACACGCACACACAGTCACACGCACAGGACAGTGGCTGCATTATTCATTCCCCCAAATTGGGAACACCAGTTGTGTGCTCACACACAATAAACAGAGATGAATTCATCAGAAATCTCCCAAGTGCAGAAAATATGAAAAATTTAATCATTCCACAGAATAAAAATTCATAAGGAAATGTACAAAATCAATATTTTATGCTACTTACTGTACCTATTCTTTATTACAAACCTATTCAGGAACAAGCATTAAAAATTAAAGCTGGCAGAAAAGACGGGAGGGAGGAGAAAGGACGGGTAGAGGGGGAGAGGGAGGAGGGTACTGCAAGGGACCTGAGAGTTCAAAAGCAATACCGTTTCATTCATGTTTAAAGGCACTTTTTTGTTTCTCTAAGAGCCACTGAAGCAGTTTTGAAACGGGCAGAAATGCTTTGATAGATTGAGCGTTCTGAGCAGCCAAGGTGCTGTCAACATAAATAGCAATAAAGAAGTAGGGGAAATGTTTTCAACTGGAGTTTTCAAGGTTATGGCCCATGGCGATGATTTGAAGGCACCACTTGCGGTGCGGCACTGCTAGTTATGCATGGACTGCTGCGTGTCTGTCCACAACACGTTAATGAAAACAGTTAAGTGTGCGTATTCGTGCAGCAGTACTGTAGGTTTTGCAGAAAGCTTTGTTTCGTGCATTAGCACTTAAGGTGAAGTGTGCAGGCACGCTCAGACCAATACAAAGCACATGCTGTATCTGTTAAATCTATTCTGCGCTTTTCTGCTTCATATCATTTATATTTGCCCTCTTTAACAGCACTTTACACACAGACTCTGGCCTTTAACCTCCATTTACTCTTTCATTGCATTCAACTTCTGCTCTTTACCTATTCATAATTCACACGTATGTCACTGTAATAACAAGTTGTTACATTCTGTCTCCTTTATCTTCATTATCCATAGCTCAATCAAACATCTCTTGTCATTTTACAACACTTGACAATGAATAACAGATAAACCCAAACCCCAATGGAAGAAAGTAAAACGGTCTGATGAGTGAAGCCAAAAAATGCTTTCAGCCCACAATGTCTGAGGCCAACTATTAAACGTAAGTGGTGGATCTGTAGTAGCAGGGATAGACATTTTGTTGGACTCATTATTTCTGATGATTGCTCTGTATGGTCATATGAGGATACAGCCGAGGCCAGTTTAAAGGATGAGTTTTACCATATGGTGTAAACACTGCTTCCACATGATTTGCCCATATTCCAAGGTGATGATGCCCCTGTACACATGGCAAAACAAATTTAGGAATGGTTTAATGAACTTGAGCGTAATGCCAAAAGTCATTCATACCCTCGCCAAACACAAAAAAAAAAATCTACAAGTGAACTACACTATGGAAATTTGAGAAGCACAGTGTGTGGGAGATTTTCCGCCTCTTTCATCCCTCAAAGAACTGGAGGCATCTCATTCTGAAAGCAACGGGCTTCCCTGCTTTTCATGTGCTCTCTGTATGCATGTCTGTTAGATTTTATATTTTCCTTAGTGCTGTATTTTTAGCCGTGCTAGCGGCGTGGCTCTTGGGCGAAGTCGGTCAGTCTGTCCATCTGTTTTTCTTTCCAGCACTTGTCCGAGTGAAACATTGACGGCTACTGGGTAAATTGAAATCTGGCAAAATTGGCAAATTTGGCATGGCGTGGACCCTAGAGGATGAATCCTAATGACTTCTCTTCTAGACAGCAGGTTAAAATTTTCACTTATCCAGCACGTCAGTTCATGACAGGCTATCTCTAAAACCAATTACCACCTTAACGCAGGGCTGTTTTTGGTCTGAATTCCCGCTAAGTGTACTTGTACAAAGTACAACTAAAAATCATCTCCTTGCACTCATTGTCTCCCTCGCTGCTTGTTTCTTTTAGTCAATACCTAAAATTGGTGTCAGGCTTCTGGTTTTTGTAGATATATAAATGCTCCCCAACAACTCATTGCTATTGCAATGCTTGAATATTTCAAGGAAACAAAATCTCTTACGTTTGAACATCTGTTTACATTTAAGGTCATAATGAAATGACGTTTTGAGATCATCTTGCTCCCTTAATTTGATGTAATACCTGTTGAAGCAGAGCATTTGGTGAGGGAATAATCCAGAGACGTAAGTGTTAATCAAATACACCGAGTACAAATTAAGATATGAAAAGTCATTTCCATTTTTTGGTGATAGTGTGATAGATTTATTGACTGTGACTACTCTTATTGTACTCTTACCAGACAGAGCAAAGTCTTGGGTTGTAAAATGTCAGCCAGCTGGTGCCTCTCAGTGTGTGCCCCCCCCCATATGATTTTCAGGAATGCATCAATGACAAGGGCAAGTGTAACATGAATCCTCCACAATACTTTGTTACGCTTATTTTCTGATTTGACTGGGAGTTATGATTTGACCAGTTTACTTTAGAAAACAAGCATAAAGGAGTAAACGAGAGTGGAATTGTTTTTGTGGTTGTTGGGTGCTGAGTACTGGTGTTTCCTTGTGGTACATTCAGTGTTTTACATGAATGTTCACTGTGGGTTACATGGGCAACAACAACTGAAACAAGACAGACACACACACACACAAACATACACGCAGATAGATACTTGTATAGAAAAAAGAAAAAAAAAAAGACAGTGAGGCAGAGATGAATCCTGTCTCTCAGTGGACTCTAATGGAAGAAAGATGTTGTGTTCCATGGAGATCATCTCCAGACTGTTAACTCATAACACTGACTCTATCCAACTCTGTTTTTCTATGTAATCTCTCCCCGTGGATAACGATCAGTCTGGATTCATGATAGATATCAATTATCCATTAATGATGGTTCTCCAGAAAAAAGGAGGCAGAAGTTATTTCTTGCTGACAGAGGTATGTACTTCAACACTTGGCTTGAGGACAATCTGAAGAGGAAATTTGTCCCTATCTATCTATATCTATGTCTATATCTATCTATATATAAAAATAAATAAATATATTCCACCCATTCCTCCAGTCCCTCATGGCAAAGACACAAACATTCAGAGCTGTGCCCCTCCTTCTGTCCCTTTGGTAGCCTCATATCTTCCTTCTCTCCTCCCCTCCTTTGTCTCCCTCTCTCCCAGTGGAAGTGTAGTGCAGGGCCCAGGGCCCCTGCCTCTAATTGCTGGTGAATGGAGTGTTTTCATGGGGTGTTAGGCAGGGCCCTCCCCTGGATTAGCATGCTTACGCACACACGCACACACACAGACACACACACACACAACATGTACTCGGATACACAAATGGATTAGTGTGTTCACTCATGGGGAGAGGAGGTTGATTTGAGCTGACAGCAGCAGGCCTTTGGAGAAAGCCCGGGCAAGCCTGGTGGATTTTCAAGCACACACACACGCACATGTATGTGTGCACATGCACGAAAATAGAGATAGTGAATAAGAGGGAAGACACATCAAAGTTGCACTCACTGACGTGAACACACACACGCACACACGCATAATCTCAGCTCCCAAGTGGAGGCCTTGTGCTGTAGAAGACATATGGGGTGAATCATGTGTTAACAGGGAGTACTGATTAACACATCTGGAGGGAACTGGTGGGGGGGCGAGGGGCAAGGGAGGGTTGGAGGGTGAAAGGAAGAGGAAGATGAACATTTGGAGTGGGAGAGAGAGCTGAGGAGGACGGAAGTAGGAGCAATCCTGATTCATAAAGCCTGATCAACTCTAATACAAAAGAAAGACCAAACAAGAAAACAAAGCAACAAACATGTAGACTACAAACACAATGGAAGGAATGAGGGAGTCTCCACTCATCTCCCCTATGCCCAGTCCTATGTGTCATGTCTGAGGCAGTCAGCTGTGCCACAACACCATGTTCACCATATGCCCATCAGTCAGACTGTCTGCCCCAAAACACAAAGCACACATGAACAAAACAGTTATTTCCACATTGATACAGCAGTGAATTAACTGGGTTTGATGGATTTTGTGCATTCTCCATCTGACATGGGCCTGAATTGAACCAAGTTTGTAACCAACTTGGTAAGTGACTAAAATTAATGATGCCGTTTTTAATAGGTTTTGTTTTAAAATGGGATATTGACTTTTGCACAACAACTCCTGTATGATTAATACCACAAATTTAAAAACAATTGTGTTTTTGATGGATCATAGGCAAATTAAGACCATTGGTGCCAAAAGGGATACCTGCTGTATTGTATTATCTGTATATTTGAGAAACAGACTGATGGAATTCAGGTTTGAATGTTTTTCCCCAAACTGACATGATTTTATTTTTTAAACCTACCTGTACAGCTATACTACACAACCAATCATGTGGGAAAGTCAATCAGACTAAAGTGAATTAATTGGATCCTCTCACGTTCTATTATGCTTTGAAAACAAAAAAGGTACAAGACTCAATTCTCGCCCTTGACCTCACTCCATCTATGCTGTGAGACAGATTTGTGTTGTAGTTGAGGGCGTTGTCACCCTCCTCAGGGCTGGGTCAGACGGTTATGTGCTGCTCCAAGCTGATTCCTATCTATTCATTTTCCATAGCTGCAATTTCTTTGAAAACACTGCCTTTACAAGGAGACACCTCAATGCACCGGGAGAGCTACGCGGAATTCTGTTGCCTTTCCGTGTGACTGCAAGAGGGCAATCATCTCACATCATCTTTTATGTCTCCTCATATCTGTATCCATCTGTGGTTTCACTACCATCCAGACAGCATAGCTGTGTTTAAACCACTGTGACACAACATAAACATAAACATGCGGTCATGATCACTTTGGAAAAAAAATTAAGCAATCACACTGGCACTAAGCCAAGTGCCCACATACAAATTTAGCATTGTCAACTTACATGTAAACACATGCACAACATGTTTTATAGCACCTGTTCAGCAGCATGTTTGCATTGTTGTGGCTGCTACTGTTGTTTTACACGTAACTAATTGAAGTTACAGAAGGCAGGGTTAGGTGAAAAGGTTGGCACAAACAGCTGTCACTGTGTGCAAAAAAAAAACCCCACCAACTACAGACCATTCCTCCTTGAGTTGTTATGAAACATTATGTAGATTTAATTAGGACTCTTCAACTAGTGGTGTAACGGAACGTAGTTGATCCTTGATCCGTACAGATCACCCCCCGCAGTTCGGCGCGCATGTGAGCCTCTCATTGGGAGACAAAGTAATCAAACGGCTGTAGCTACAAGTCATAGACAGTGTGTCGCTAACAGGTATTTTGAAGAGCAACAACCAAACCAGCATCTAACGGGTCCGAAGTAACATTTGCAGGTATGTTTACATGCTGTTTAGGCTATCTAGCAGCTAACTGACATTAGCGGTGCACTTTTCCCCAGTGAATGTTCGTTTGGTGGCTCGTTCAACAAGCTAATCTGCAGGACAAGATGTGTTATCGTTATCGTCAAGTTTTGATGATGTGGACACAGACTACTTTTTATTCACTACCATGCTGAAAGGAAGACTTTTTTTTTTGCAGATCCGAAAAATGATCCGATCCGTGACACCATCCGAACCGTGAGTTTTGTGATCCGTTGCACCCCGATCTTCAACAGCTGTATTTGTGCAGGTTTTGTATAAATATACTGTGTGTCTGCAGGTTTTGTCTGATCATTGTTTTTCATGGGCACATTTTCACACAAGTACAAGTAAGCTTGAGAGAGATATTTCTGATCAAGATGTACATTTTGTAATATGGGAGCTTGAGAGTACTATAAACATGTAACTGGAAGGAGTAAAGAGATAGTTGTGGGCAAAATGAGACATAGGACATGTCTCAGTAAACATGTAACTCATGTACCATCACTACATTAGTACATTCCTTTATATTACTCCTCTCTTTGTTTTGTAACTAGACACAATGAGCTGCATTTAGGAAGAAACCATTGTGTTGGAAGATGGATGGCAATCACAAGAATAAAACAAAAACACACTGCTTTCTTGACAGCAATGGAATTGCCTTAATGTAATGTGGGTTGTTTCATAAATTTGCTTACAATGTTGAGCCTTGTAGGTTAAAACATGCTGACATTTTAATAGGCCTTTTTCAAAGAAGATATTTTGACATGTCACAGTATGAAAGCATAGGTGTAAATAATGAAATGAATAATGGCTGAATTCCAGTTAGCTGCTTCAGTTTCAGGGTCCTGGTGGTGTGCATGCTGGCTCACTGTCACAATGGATTACTGGACCACTTGAATATAACAGAGCCATTGTTAATGACAAGTCAAAATGTCTGTCTGTCAGTGCGCTTACATGCACTTAATTAATGGATTATCATAATGGGGAACAGAGAAACCTGTTTTCCCCGGGTAGATTTCTCCTGGAGAATGTAGATTTCTTGGCCATGTATACGGGTAACCGGGTTTCTAGTCGGCTTTTTACAAGTATGCATGTTTATGGCAAAGACACACAGCAGAAGTAACAGTGGAGCAGCTGTATGAAATAAGATGTAATTACACAGAGCAATGCATCCTCATATTTAAAATAATCCCATCCAAAGTCCATCTAAAACGGAAAGTGACACAAAGTAGCCTTCAGAAGTCTAAATAAGTCTGTTTCCACCACTGAGTCAAGTCAAGAAGCAGCATCTTCTGTCAACATAGTACAGTATAAACAACAACTGTTAACTGTTAACACAATAACCGAGTCATGTTTGCAAAATAAGGTTTCCTTTACGTAACGTGGTTACTTAAGTGCATATCAACTCTGAGTGTGGCTTCCTGTTTACAACTCATGGCTCTTTCATAATAAGTCTGCGTGACAGAAAAAAAGTATATGTAAAAATTAATAATGAATCATTTTCTCTTTTAGTCTGGGCTAAGGGAACCAAACCACAGGTGTAACCACAGCCTACTCACCCTGACTAAATTTTCCCAGCATCCAGCATTAGTTGGATTAGTTTCCAGCATTTCTGCTGGCAACTAACCAAAAAAAAAATCTGGATTATTTTCAGATGTCTTTGATCCATGATCTTGGAAATACAGCATAATCTCATAATCTAAGTTTAATATGCTCTAGTGTACTGTGTGCTTCTAGAGTAGGACAAATATTCACTACTTAATATCTCCCTCCCATCTGCCGTAGCACTGATTTAGACGCAGCCATCATCCCTCCCTCCCAGTCTGGCCAGTCAATACCTCTACATTATTCAAACTCCTCCCCACTTAATTAGATATTTAATTGACTACCTGTAGACAGATGACTGACCCGCCTGCTGGTATAAATTCATGCAAATGACATCCCATATAACCTCCCCCAAGGTAGATTTAATGTGATAGTCTGGTGAGGACAGAGTTCAACAAGAGGCTGCGGAGGTCAAGCCTAGTCACTGATCACTGGTGTGTGACCTGACCAGTGGATCAGCTCTGAATGCTACACTTCTCTACTTATCTTGAAGCGGAAATATGAATAATAAATTAATGCCCACAAGAGCTTGGTTATTTAGCTTGGTTATTGCCAGGAAACATTTTTCAAAATTAGCCTTTATTTATGTGTATTAGTCTTGATTTTTATGGAATGAGAGCAGCAAGCAAGCAAGAAAAGGAAAGCCACTGGTTGATTCTGCGCCTCAAATCTCATGACTCTCAGCTCTGCTCCCCAGGAAGAAAGCAATAAGGCACCAGAAATCCCATCGCAGGTGTCTGAGCCCACTGTATGCTAATGGGAAGGATCAGACGCTCTTCTCACATAATGGGGTTTGACAAAGTGAAAATTAACACAACCCCACTCCTGCTGTTACTGTTAGAGGGGGTGGTTGATATGGCTTTGTCTCAAACTATGCTACACAAACACAAACGCATAGACGCACACACACACCTTCAGACAGATACCACACCAGCCGTCGTTCTCATTCTCACCCAGACATTTACGTTGTACGCCCCCCTCCCCCCCCCCCGCCTCCTCATCCCTTCCTCTCACTCCCCCTCCTACTGCACCGCTACCCGTATCTAGGTGTTTGTGTCCTCGGCATAAACATCCCTCCTCCTTCCCTCTTCTCTCTTCTTCTCCAGCGACTCTGTTTGCTTCAATGGACTTTCATGACAACTCATTCCGTAAGGGTCCTTTTTTCTCTCCCTCTCCCTCTCTTTCTCCTTCACTCTCCCCAGGTGAAATATTGATGGATTTTTTATGAATAGCTATGAAAAATTCATTCAAATTCCAAAATGAAAAAGCGTAAACATTCCGCATCTGCCTATGCCTCCCGCATTCATTATCCTTCACAACATCCTCACTCCCTCCCCTCTCACCCTCTTTTTCCCACTCTCCCCCCCTCCTCCTCTTCCTCCTCGCCCCCTGTCTACCTGAAAAAGACATGCCGCTCTGTCTCTTTTTCCGCCACTTGGCCTAATTGCTTAATTTGACCTGCTCTCTCATCAATTAAAAGTCTGTCAGTGGTAGACAGATGGAGGATGGATCAGAGGGCCAGTCGATGGACAGATCAATGATAGAACAGCTCAATAAGTAAATGGAGATGGCCAGTGATGGAAAAAGGAAATGAGGGAGGGGAAGAAGTAGAAGAAGAAGAGAACAAATTGAACGGGCAGTCATGACAAAAAGGTGCAGCGCCAACGTGCCTCACTCGGATGCTCTGACTCTCCCCTCCTTTCTTTTTTTCCTTCTATGAACCTTTAACTCGCTCCAACAGTCCCAACATCCCCAACCGCACATTTTCTCTCTTTTTAATCTGAATGCATTAATGTAAAACTGAATCAACAAAGCATCTGCACAAATCAAGTAACAAATTATAGATTTTTTAAAAAAAAGTAGGGCACAGAAATTTGAAAGAGAAATAAAGCCACTAACTTTAAATAACAACAACCACATCAAAAGAAATAAAAGGCCATGAGTGTAGAAGGCAGGCAGAAATGAGGTGAAAGGAAAAATGGAAGGGCAGGGACAGAGAACTGAAACACTGAAGATTTACCTCACATGTGTCTGGATACACTTTTATCTCAGGCAGAAAATGCAACTCCATAAAAGGCAGATTTCAATCAGTGTGTCATACAGCTGCAGTAAATCTGCTTCTCTCCAACTCACTCACTCACCCCCACTCACCCGCAAACATACGTACACTCACATGCATGTATAACACGAATGGAAATACATTGCACAGTAACAAATACAGCGATGATATAAATGAACAATATTTAACATGTAGTGCTCAAAAAGATCCTATTACACTCACAAGCCATTCACGTTTGTGTCATGTTTTTGTAAAAAAAAAAAAAATATGGCTTCACTGAAACATGGCCACACATCTACAGATATTGGTATGAATGCACACACGCACACACACAACCACAATTATTTTGTTATTTTACCCTTCAACACCTTGTTTTAATTAGCTTTCTCATGAGACTGCGACTCAGACCAATTAGGGAAGATTATCAAAGAAGGTCTGGACTAGGGTGCATGCCCACTATGACTCCTGTCCCCAGGGATAGGCCAGGATGAAAGAGACCTCACCAGTACACACACACACACACACGAACCCACATACACAAACATGCATTATTCTCTACAACGAAAATATGAACATGCACCCTATGCAGGTTCTCGCAAGCATGAGTGTTATTGTACCTTAATACATAACGAAACAACCCTGCACCACACGGCCACGTGTATATACGGCATACATACTCGGTCAATCATTCTGTATTGACCAGTCGCAGATGGATCACTGAGGAGATACAGAATGGGGTCCTTCCACGCTGTCCCTCAAGGGGAACTAAAACCACTCCATTGATGCAATCACTAATGGAGACACTTCAGAACATTGAGAGAGATTACCAACTCAGAATTAGGCTATAAAAACACACATTAGGTGTTTAGGATGAACACAGAAATGAAGGAAATTACATCGGCAATACCAACACTTTTGTTGCCTTGCTCTTATCTTATGACAAATCAATGAAAGCTCTTTTGGAGTTATGTTCTGCTGAGAGATTGTGATGCATGATAAAAAGGTTTAACCCTAAGGAAAGTGTACCTGTATAATTGGTAAGGCGTCATCATTTATCTCTCTCGCCACCCTGCCTTTGTTTCTCCTCCAAAACAGGAGAAATACCTACCTAACTGCAGCCTTAATAGAGTGCTTATATTTATTTCAGTGTGATATGTCAGTACAACAGTGTGTGTGTGTGTTGTCATAAGCTAGTCCATAACCTGATGGTAAGTTAATAGCACTCAGTGGTATTATGTGCAACAGTGATTAGATTGGGAGAGGCTGATGGCGCATATTGGTTTGGTCCCTGAGGGCTAGCTAGAAGAGTCAGAGATCAGAGGTCAATTACCATGGGATCAATGTCACTCAAATGGGCTGTGTTGCATTCAAAGACACATTATATGGCTTACATTGAGTTGATCTGCTGTATATGAGAATTTGTATAGGCTGATGTTTTAAGAAGCCCAAAAGAGTCTTTCCTCTCCCAGCTACAGAGCACCATCCTGGGAAGCAGAATGTGCAGAGTGGAGGTGTGGAGAGGAGAGACATCTTAAGGGAAAGTGACTTCCCTGGGACTTCATTAAGCTAATCTGGCCACCAATACTAACATAGTTTAGGAGAGGAGGTGAGGAGAAAGCTCAGAAATGAGATGAACACTTATTAGATCAGACCCAGCAATTGTCTTTCACGGCTCATAGCAGAATTCACACTCAAACACACACACACACACAAACATACAGTTAAACAAGCTTGGACAAAGACAGCCACACAGCATGGGTTTGACAAACACAATAATATATTCAATATACATGATTACATACATACAACACAAATGTAAACATTAAAAAAGTTAAGATAAGTGATATCCTCATGAGAGGCCAAAAGTGACTCCCTCACATCGCTAACCGTTGGCAGCACACAGGACGCTGGAACACAGACCCTGTTTACACTTGGTTTAAAATGTTTTTTGGCTGATCAGATCACAAGTGGACAGCTCTAAATACAAGTGTAAACGACCACCAAGACACATGTCATGACACACATCATTGATGCAGGACGTGGTGATTGTTTTGGTGACAGTGCGCCAACACCAAATGACCTTGTTCTGCCAATCTCAGCAGTGGGAATAGCCCGTACATGTATATTAGTTCTTGAAACATTTTTGTTTTCTTAGCTAGCTTGTGCAAAACAAATCTGGTGCTTTTCTGGTGACAGACTGACGTAATAACTGTGACTTGGACCTTCTAGCAGAAGTGACGTAGGCAGTAATGAAATCTGAACACAAGTGGTCAGCTGGACACCTTGGAGGCACATGATAGACACAGGTTTGAACAGCAATATGTCTCGACTGTCCACTCGTGTTTGGATCACCAAAACGCATTTTAAAACCAAGTGTAAACAGCCTCATGGAAAGCAGTCAAAGTTGCGTGCCAAATAGCAGCATTAATGGGATTGCCATGTAACAGGGAGAGCAGCCACATGTTTGGGGCAGCCCCAGTTTTTCTAAGCCAGAGTGTCAGGGCTGCTCTCCTACAGGAAGACATTCTGGGGACAAACACAGATTCTATGTGCACCAACCTACGTGTCCTCCTGTTCACCCTCAGTGTATCCCACACACCGGTACCTAAGGTCAGTGGAGGGTGAGAGAATGACACAGCAAGAGTTTCAGCTTGTCTTGTTCGGTGAGGCACCAACAAGTGGTAATTCCAGTCTTGCTCCATCTGACTACTAGGGCTGTGGGGAAGGGGACAACAAGAGTGTGAGAAGTAAAAATGTTTGATTCTGAAATATTTTCACACTCATAACATTTTCAGAGAGAGGATGTGAAGGAGCAGTACTGCTGCCAGTATTGCACTGCTAGGGCTGCTAATAGGTCATCACATCCTGTGTCAGATTTTCCCAGAAGAAGTCACCTCTGCCAGGCTGGAAGTCAGTAAAGAAGTGATTTACACTTACACTTGGTACTTGAATAAGCCAGTGGCCACTGTGCTGTCCGCACTCCACCTCAAGTTAAGGGAATGGAGGAACCACGGGTAGATTGCTGGCATCAAACTGTACAAAATGGGTGGCCGAACTCATCATGGGTTTATCATACAGTAGCCAATAAATATTAATTAGCCATTGGCGGCACCACCTTGCCTTTGAACAAATTGTCTCCAACATATCTACATGCCCTTATGGAGCATATTTAGCCTGATCCCTGGCTGGACCCATATTCAGTAGCGCTCTATGCTTTCAGTTGTCATTACAGGAGACTGAGATGTCCAATGCTGGTTGTTGAGGAAGGCCTGATATTGAGTTTTAGCAAGCAAGATCTTGGGTTGTCTACCTTTACTAGGATGGACAATACAGTAGGTAGATCCACCCACAGTTCTCTGCAACATGGAATTGTTGTCATCCTGCAGAGGGATAAGCTTGAGTGGTACTCCATCACACTGAGGTGAGAAGATTTGATGAGATTGCTGCCTGGTTTAAGGCCCATTGCTGCTGACAGTACTCTCTGACTGGTTCTGGATTCTGGCAGTAGCACATTTCATACCACAGTAAGTGTGGGTCAATTGTGACAACCAGGCCAGGGCAAGAAGAGCAGAAACCTGCATTGTCTTCTAAAAAAGCAATCTATGGCTATGGGATATCTAAGCCTGCTGTTGGTGAACAAAGCTCAATGAGATGTAGTGGTGGTCCCGCAGCCCCCTTACATGGAGTAGGCTCATCATGAATGACTAGCACCCATGGTTGAACGTACATGCAAGTTTTTGTTTGGAAGACGCACAAATATGAGTAAAGATGAGCTGTAGAGTTTCACTAGCAGGCAAAGTCTGTGTGAAATACAACAGTGTACTCAAAGACAACAAGAGCAAAGAGGAATGAAGGAGGGAGAATAGGGTAGACGGAGAGGAACAGAGGGTAGACGGAGAAAGGGAGGGAGTGCCACGTCGTTCTTAATCTAGTTTGTCTGTCGTAATCGTGTCAATGTCACTCTCAATCAGGCAGCCACAACTAGGGCTATACAACTTCAGTTTGATTGGCCCAAACGTTGTCTTTAAAATGACCTCTACAGGGAAGGTGTGTGTGTGTAGATAGAGGATGAAAAAAATAGAAAGAGGGAGGCGAGATGAAGGGGAGGGAGTCTTCTATTGAGACAATATGAGAAAGAAGGAGAGAGAGAGCACAAATTAACTTTAAACCTGTTACTCCCCCACCTGTCTGTCAATTTCACTTTGGTCTCTTTCTTTGTTCTGATTTTTCTGTGTGACAGTATCGATTGCCCTCTCTTATTACACAAGAGGATACAGAGATGTCTGTGTGAGTGGGTGGTGTACAGGTGCTTGTGTAAATTTCAGTCATATTCCTGCCTGCTGGCATTCAAAACATTTAGTCTGGGCTAGCGTTTATAGGTTTGAAGCAAAGATATAAATTTAAAATGTCAGTATATTGTTAAGTTTGACCAATAACAGTGCATTTGTATGTTGGAGCACAAAGACGTAGATAAACAAGCAGTTCTTTACATTTGCATGCATGTATGTGGGTGTGTTGTTGTAGATAGGGACATCCACAGCAGCCAACCACAACATTGTGGTTATAAACAGGGTGGATTTCGCCAATCTGCAAGTGTCAGCAGATCCACTTCCCTAAAAATGTGTATAAGCAAACAAACATCTGTGATCACAAATTACAGTCATGCAAGCATCAAATATGTACATATACTTCACAAAAATCCTTAAAAATATAGTTATGCAATAGGTTTTGGTTTAACATTCTGCTAATCACTGCAGGACATTTGATTTTATAGGAGATTATAATGCTTGATGCTCTCTCGAAACCCTCTTTTCCAGCCACAATCATGAGAGATTAGTCTTTCACCACAGAATATTTACTGAGACCCACTAATACCACTGTGGCGTCAAGTTTGTTTTATTGTATTTGTCTCCGTGTTTGAGCATGCTGCATTGAGCCACACACAAATTAGCAAGAAAATGTTTGTACACTGTTGGCATTTGCTTTTTGTCTCCTCTGTGTGTACTTTTTTTGGTCCCACGTTAGAGTCCAAATGCCTCAGCACTGGTTTTGATTATGCAAATTCTGTTGGACTGAAATCAGTATTTGTCTCTTAAATTGATTCAGTCAGTTTTCGGTACATGGCAGTGCATGATAGTACACTGAATTTAAATGTGAGTTTTAGAAGTATTTGTGAAAATTAAATGGTAAGTTTATGTTTTTATTGTTCGTAACCACTGTGGGGAAACTGAGTTGTAATTTGAGCTTCAGTGTGAGTGGAACGTTTCAGGATTAGTGGCTTTCTACCCTATCATCGGTCTTCCCCTTCAAGAATCTATGAACACATGCTGTAATTGATACATTCAAAATAAATCCCAGATAAGGGTTTTAAATTGTTAGCTTGATATCCAAACCCCATTTCATGATACTGGTCTGTGTGGTTTGGAAGGCAGAAGCGCTCCTGAACAGCAGGGTTCATTGTTCAAGGTTAAAGATTTGTTTCTGTTTGCTCTGTTGGGACAGCAGGCCAGCAAGCAAGCATTACAATTACCACTTTGCCATAAATTCATAAATGAAATAAAATGAATTTCATTTCACCATATTAATTCCAAAGTGTAAATTGTCCCTTGATGCATAGTATTTGTAGATGAGCCTTCTTAGAAGAGAGAACCATGCTTTTGTTTTAGACAGATTGTTGTTAAAGATTGTTAAACACTGTTGAACTAAAGGGTAGATGTGTTGATCTAATGTACCTTTCTGATTATTTCTTCCAAGTAAGAATGACCAATTCCCTGTGCACGATGGTGCTTGCCACCGCTAAGTTTCACTGCTGGTCTGAGGAGGAAGTAGATAGCTACATGTGCCCTCTGCTACACACTGGCTGCTACTTTTCAACAAACAGGATCACCACCAGGAGAGAACACCACACAGAGGTTCATGCCACAAAAAACAGAAGGCACAGTGGCCACAAAAGACAGCTACTCGATAACTTGGCAACACGAAATGATAAAGCTGTTGCCAATGCAAGTGCAGAGTAAGCTGGCATTACATTATGTTTTGGAAGTCCAATCACAGTGCTACAGTAGAGTGTGATGGTGCAGTGAAATTGTTCAGTTCTTTAAGGAAAGCTCGGGATTGGTTAAAGCATAACAGAGGACTGAGTGGGTCAATAGCACAGCAGAGCACAGTAAAAAGGCAAAGATACAGGCTTATAGCCAGTGAGAAGCAGCAAGGCAAAAACCTTTTTTTTTTCTCCAATGGCCCAATTTGGCGACTAACTAACCAGGAAACTGGTCCAAGTGAACCTCCAACTGGCCCCTGGCCATTGGGTAATCCTTATTGTTGAACTCCGCAACAGTGTTGTCTGTTGTGGCCTACTGCTGCATAACATATGGTCCTAGGCTTTTCATCTCTCCAGGGATGACACACCCACACAAACACATGCACAGACTCATTCACACACACAAACACGAGTATCAATGCACGGAGAAAGAGAAAGAGAAAGAGAGCGAACATGAGAGAGGAGGAAATGCAGACAGACACACCAAAATAGCAACTAAACACACGCACACGCCGGTCTTCAGTAGAAACATTAAACAAAAACCAAAACAAGCCACCACGAGTGACAGGCTGGATGAATAAAACATGCTTTCAGGGCGACCCCTCTCTGGCGAGCCCCACTCCTCAGAAATATTGTACACCAGGAAATATTCCCCGGCGGACCCAGCAACAGGGCCCACATGAATGATGACCAGCTCCAGTAGACTTGAGATTTGTTGCATAAGTGAAGCTGTCTGGTAGAGGTTTGTCTTGACTGTTCAGGGTTGAAAAGGGAAGTACGGGACTTGATACTTTCTTTCACTCTCTTCTGGTGAAGAATCCCCCCCAATTTCTGATCTATCAAATGAAGTAAACATTTAGATATTTCTTTTGTCTGAGCAATAATACTCATGAATAACCCTGCAAAAACTCATAACCATTTATACAATTACTCAAACCTGTAAACATATGAATGGCACAAACACAAAATACGGGCAATCACAGAAACACACACGCAGTCCTATCCTCCACACTCAATTCCACTCTGCTCTAAATCAAGGCTCAGCCAGGCTAATGCATGGATCCATACTGCTCTGGGTGAATTAACGTTAGTAATAAGATATCATGGCTCTGATTGATCCTCTATTTCCATGTCCACACCATAAAATGACCCAAGCACAGCCACAGCACACCATCATTCTAATGCTGCATTGATTCCACTCTGGACTGCTGGAGATTTAAGTTGGGCTAAAGAACAGGGTATGGCTAGAAGTGGGCATGAGACTGGAGCGACTTATACAAGACTGTAAAAAATTAGGCAAGAGCTGGTGCTATGATGTGATGCTACAGCTATAGTGTAAAAAGTAGAAGACTGTCTGAAATAAGAAAATATCGAGGCTTAAACCTCAAGAAAATTTCTCTACCAAGATGAATGAATTAATTTATCATCTGATTTGTTTTCTTTATATGCAACAACCTTTCAGCTGTCTTTCACTTTTCCCTAAATTCCCATTCTAATTCAAATTTTTTGAAAAAAAAAAAAAGTTTGGTATTCTACATTTGTTCAATGCAATTTCATTTTATGTATGAATTCAATAGAGGCAGGGGTTTCTGGCACAACCTCACCTACTTCCAAGGTGCACAGAAAAGGGAAAAAAAAAGTCTAAAAGAGGTCAAAACTCCAGCTACACTTGTAGTATATAGAACAACTTTATTGTTAGACCAACGTGCT
This sequence comes from Scomberomorus guttatus, assembly GCA_038419695.1. Lineage (NCBI taxonomy): Eukaryota > Metazoa > Chordata > Actinopteri > Scombriformes > Scombridae > Scomberomorus > Scomberomorus guttatus. The sequence goes on along the minus strand of CM076449.1, from coordinate 21,559,380 downwards.
GTCATGACCCTGATGAAGGCCACAAGCTGAAACATGTTGATCTAACAATAAATTGTTCAATATATTACAAGTGTTGCTTGGAGTTTTGACCTATGTATGAATTCAATGAAATTCTCCACAAGTTTCTAAAAGTGGGATCTGTGCAGATTTAATTACATGTACTAATCAGGTTCAACTTGTAAAGGCTAGCCTTAAAGACAAAACATGAAAAGGACGACATCTTTTCTGTAGGTGGATATGGTTGTACTTACATTTCTTAACATTTTAAATTTAAACTATAAATAAAATTTTAATTGGCATCTTATGATTGTGAGGTTGCCAAGCAACCAGTGGAGACTCCAGCAGTCATCATCAGTCAGGTCAATATACCTGGCCAAGAAATAGTTAAGCACATACTCCCCCGTAAAGCCAGAACTTTTTACACACACACACACACACACACACACACTGACCAGAACTTGCCATTTTTAAACTTTTCACACACACACACACACACACACTGAACAGTTTAAACAAATGAGATATGTTAACTAGTGACCTTTGGAGGTGCTGTTAGATTTTTTTTTTTTTTACCTTTGGACAGAGTCAGGCAAACTGTTTCCCGATGTTTCCAGTCTTTATGCTAAGCTAAGCTAACCGTCTCCTGGCTCCAGCATCATATTTAATGGGTAGCTATAAGAGGGGTATTGATTGACTCATCTAACTCATAAAATGTACAACCATTCCCTTGATACATTTTGCAAATCATTCAATCTCAAGTCCAAACTGCTGTAGTGTGGAAAAAGTATCTCAATTTTTAAAAAAAGGTAAGAAAATTGTGGTGAGTCAACAGATGAGAAATATAAAACATAGTGGTGCTGTTGAACAGTGAGTTATGTAATAATACTGGCTTTGAAATAAGTGAATAATATATGTGTTGTGTTTCTTAGAAAACAAGCCAGAAAGTGATTATTATGAGCCTGGGCTAAAGGACAAGATACAGCAGTAACATAGTAAGACTGAGGTTAAGACTAGAGGTTGGTACTGGTGCCCGATGTTGGTTTGAACAAAATCTTCAGCGAGGATCTATCCATCAACCACTAATGAGCCTCCTAGACTGCCAGCTTATACCGAATACAACAACATGGAGCCAAAAGGAAAGATGAGGAAACTGAATGACCCATATTATAGTGTCCAAACAGCCTAGGGCGGACGGATTCACCCAATATCGTCACACGCCAACTTCCCTGATGACACAGCAGTCATTGAAACCATGTGAGGTTATTTAAGGGGAGCAGATTGTTCCAGGAAACTGGTAGTCACTGTCAGAGTTTTGGTCTGAGTTTGAGGACCTGTGATTGATTTGCAAACCACCAGAGGGCTAGTTACAATCACGCCAGTCCCCACTGGACTAAGGACACTCTTAAGACTGGCTGGATTCAGACCAACTGACAAACCTACACATATAAGCACACACACTGACACACATGCACTAAAACGGTCCAAATACATTCCTGCCTGTCTGGATTACATGCTGGACAATATCCCACTGTCATTAAAACCAGATTGCTTTGAAGACACAGACACCACGCAAACACACACATGATCTCTCTCACAAACACACACACACACACGCATGCACACACAGACACATGTGCACACATACCTATTGCTTCGAGGCAAACCGTTTGTTTCCACTGTATAGTCTGACTGTCTGTTCACATGGTACACAGACTTATCAGACAAGTCAACTCACTGCTGTTAGTATACAGGAAAAACAAACCAATTGGCAGCTGTGATAGACGGAGATGCAGACAGACACAAACACAGACAGACACGTTCACATGGCAGCAGACATGAAGTGAGTAATACAATATAATATCAAACAGGTGAAAGACCAAATCTCAACTGGTGGGAACAATGCTGTATAAGCAACTCAACAGGCCAGACTAAAGCAATAATACAAAGCATACACACATAGAAATGCATAAATACGGCGGTACCTTTGAGACTAAACCAGGTGTAATCTCTCTCTCTCTCACACACACACACACACACACACACACACACACTTCTCTGCCTATAGCTACAGACAATAGCATGGAGAACAAAAGGCATCACCATGTTCACATTAATGAGCCAACGGGACTATTTTTATATTTTACTGAGTCACAAAGAGTCTTCTCCCAGCAGCATGTCACTATTCTCATATCAAAGCTGCATTTATAGCAGACAAAGCTTTGAAAGTGGGCCATGGCTCATAAAATGCCTTTATGTCCCTCGCCGGTACACTAAAAAAACCCAGGAACAATGCATTTTAAGTCTGCAATTGGACTAGTGCGTGTGTTACTGAGCTTATTATGTGTGTGTAAAGAGTGTGTGTCTGTGTACTTTGTGTCTACAGTCTACATCTTTGCATACGTGAGTGTGCGGGTGTACCCACTTCCCCCCCACAGTTGTGTGTTTAGATGTGTGTAGGTGTTGTTGATTTAATTCCCTCCACTGACATTGTTCTTTTCCAATCTTTTTTTCAGGCTGACAGAATGTGCAGCCTTAACACTCAGCTAACAACCCTGGCTTCCTGAATCGCATGTAACCTAATCACTAACACCATCTGTTAATTATGTTAATACAAAAATGCCTTGGCTGCTATTCACATCCATTCTCTGAATTAGCACCCCACTTCCCCACCGAGCACCCTCTCTCCATGCTTGCTCCTCTTTCTCTTGTCCAATCCTTTCCATCATCTCAGGCTCCCATTTTCCTTTCTTTCAAATCTTGTCTTTCTTATCCTTTCTAATTCTATCTCCTCACTTCTCCTGTATTTTTTTTATCATCCTTGCTAATCCTTTACATCCTTGCTTCTCTCCATCATCCATTCCCTTATTCATGCCATCAGCCTCATTCCAAATGCCTTCATAGTCTTCCCGTTTTCCAACTCTTCCATGCACTACTGTGTCAAAAATCTGAAACTCTTAATTCCTCCTTCACAATCCCATTCCTTACACCTCTCAGTCCGCTATCCTCCCGGGTAGCTGTTGTTGCTCCCAGCAGTGAGTCAGAGGCTAAGCTGGCTGGAAATCCCCAGAGGCTTTGTCTGAATCCAACTTATTTTGGTGAGTGATATTGATCTACTCTTCCTCTTCATTGTTATTCACTATGTTAATCTCTATTTATAAATCTAAGTTTCTATTGATCCATAGGAGACATAATAAACTTTGTCTTGTGCCCATACACAGAATAAGCAGTTTTGTAATTCAGGCAAAACATCATTTAATAGTTGTATACAGTGTTGGTCATTATATTAACACAATCGAACGGCAGACCTAGCGACGCATAATCAGAGGTATAAGTAGGGCTGATGGCATTGTGTCCATCCCCAGGGAGCCCATGTTCAAACCTGAGGATGAAGCGGGCAGTTTGCCCAGGAGAAGCAATGCATACAGAGGCAGAAAGGCCAGAGTTAGCCATCTGCTTGACATGAGGAATAAACAGCAATATGAGGTGGTCAAGGAAAATACGTACTATACCTATGTGTGACTGGGGGATGTTGTATACTAAGGAGGTAACCTACTGTAACAAACACAAAATTCAGGGTCAGGGGATTTCACACCACCAACTCCACAATAATAAAACACGGTAAATATAAATCAATCAAGTTTATCTGTCACATGTAATCATATAAGGTACAATCACAGTGGAATGTAATCCTGCCAGTTCCTTCAATTTGGACATTAAAAAGAGTTGGAGGGAGGAGGCTCTCCTGGCCTGGTGTATCCGGGACCTTCTTCCTAACCACAGTAGCAAGAAAAGACCGTTATCTGTGTGGTTGGGGTCCTTAATAATTCTCCTAGCCTTATTCTTGCAGCACCTGGTGTAAATGTCCTTTAGGCAGGCCGGAGCACTGCCTATTGTATGCTCAGCCAAATGAATCACTCTTTGCAGGGCCTTGCAGTCCTATTCATTGCTGTTTCTGTACCAGGCAGTGATGTTCCCCGTCAGGACGTTCTTGATGGTGCAGGAGTAGGAATTCCTCAGTATGTGAGGGGATATCCAGAATTTCCTCCAGCATCTGAGGTGAAACAGTCTCTGCCTTGCCTTTCTCACCACTGACTCAGTATACGGCACCCAGGTCAGGTGTGGACACCAAGGTGCTTGAAGCTGTCCACCCTCTCCACTGAGGACCTGTTGATATTAAGGAGGGCGTAGTTCCTTCCCTGCATTTCCAAAGTCGAATATCAGCTGCTTAGTCTTGCTGACATTCAGGAGTAGGTTATTGTCCTGACACCAGCGGATCAAGTCTTCTACTTCCTTCAGGTAGGCCTTTTCATTGTTATCTGTGATCAGGCCCACCACAGCTGCAGGCTGGTCTTGTTTTCTTGGGCACAGGAATGATGGACTTCTTGAAGCACATGGGTATGGACAGACTGAGCCAGGTTGAATATCATTGTAAACACTGGCGCTAGTTGGTCAGCACATAGTTTGAAGACCCGCCCACTGATACCGTCTGGTCCTGCTGCTTTCTTGGTGTTCACACGCTTGAAAGCCCTCCTGATGTCATGCTCAGGAAGGGCGATAGGTATGAAAGGTGCACCCATCCATTAACCTCTGCTTCAGCTGTTTTTGCTTGCTGGCTGCCGATGGCCTCAAAACAAGCATAGAAGTTGTTTAGCTCACTTGCTAGATGCACATCAGCACTTAACCAGGAGTGGGGGTGGGGAGGGGTGGGCTTGTAATCTGTTATAGTTCTTAGACCTTGCCACATGCGTCTGGGATTGCCCTCCTGGAATTGTAGTTCCACTTTCTTCCCGTAGTCCCTTTTTGCCTCCTTTACTGCTCTTCTTACATTGTAGGCTGCTGCTTTATAATTGTCCATGTTTCCAGACTGCAGCCTGAAGTTGTAGGCTGCAATGTGTGTGTTTATGGCATCCCGGATGGTTCTGGTAATCCATGGTTTCTGGTTGTGGAATGATTTAACTGTAGTTTTTGGTACAGTTGCCTCTGTTTCACAAATTAAATCCACCACAGACTCCTTGAATCCATTGATTGATTGACTTTATTGTCCACCTCCATTGATATCATCGGTGACATCGACGGTGGTGTCCTGCAACAAGCTCCAGACTGCGTCATGTAGTGCAGACTGTAGGGCGGCCTCTGATTGGCCTCACCATTTCCTGGTGCCACCGGGGTCATACAGCCTCTTCAGTTCCCAGTCCCAAATCCAGCCGCACACACACGCAAAAACAATAATTTCCAGTGCTTTCACACACCCACACATACAGTACAAGCAGCCACCCCTTATACACACCAGCAACCACACATGCAAATACACACCACCCCACACCCTGATGCCCTGGCCTCCCACAGCTGGTTGAGCGAGGCCACAGTTTGGGTGAAACCCAGAGTTTCTTACACTTGGTTGTGAATGTTATTTATTCTGCGAGTGCTGTGTGGTGTGAGGTGCATGGTGGGAGGTCGGAGCGGTTAGTGCATGATCACTGAGCAGAACTACGATATTGACAAGGCAGAAACTGGACAATACTGTAATTATTTCCGCTCTCCATTTCAGGCACATAATGGATTTACTGATACTGTATATTAATGCACACATACATGCAATGTACACAGAAACTTATTCTTCTGTCCTCCATGTCCTTTACTTTAGGTATTGTTGTATTTCGACTGAGACTGAGCTTGTCCTTTACTGTGCCACTGTTTAATGTAGCCTGCGGGTGAGTAAAGTGAGCACTTTAGTGATGGCACTGAAGAGCAGTTCAAGAAGGGAGTCTGATCCCTGTGTCCCTCCCTCAGGTGTGAGGTGATGAGAAAGCAGGGTTATAGAGGGGACGGCTCCTAAAAACAGCTGCCAGCCTGTAGGATGCCGCGGTGCCCCTCTGGGCGTGGTGAAGCGGGTAGGAGATTGGTAGGAGAGGGGGCCAAGGTTGTGCCCACACGAGGAGCCTCTCAAGGAGGCTGTGTCGCTTTCACCACTGGGCCTCCATCTGTCTGATCATCCTCCTTAACCTTTCTTACAGTCAGGGAATCACTAACTTTCCTCATTTATCCCTACAAACAGATGCATACTGTACAGTAAATTATAGTACATATAGGTTCTAATTATCACATCTGCTATGACAAACTGTTGCTATAAAGTGTCAAAGAAGCACCTAAATATGCCTCGACCCTGCCGTCTGTCCCATCTGATGGCTTGAAAGACATGAATTCAGTGTTGAAACAAAATAATAAATTGATCAACAGAAAATTAATAGACAACTACTATGATAAACAATTAACTGTTCAAGTCATTTATCAAGAAAAAAATGCCAGAATTTTTTTTGCATATGCTGCATTTTTCTGTCAAATTGTAAATTGATTATCTTTTGGTCTTTGGACTGTTAGTTGGGTAATACAAACAATTTGAAAACGCTGCTTTGGGCTCTAGGAAATTGTGATGGGCATTTTCTGTATTTTCTGAGATTTTATAGACTAAAGGATGAATTGAAAAAAATAATCATGCAATTGATCCATAATGAAATAAAGGTTTAGCTGCAGTCCTATTTGAATCGTCAACGATTACTGTTGGAGGCACAACGAAAGTGAATAGAGTGGAGCCAAACTTTACTGCAACGCATGCAGTAAAATGTGCCTCTTCTGATTCTCATAGAAATACTAGAAACAATATGGATATGGAATTTTCTGTAAATTTCCCTGTAACAGAGGGATATATGATATTTTGTGGTCCATCCATGCAGTCTTGGAAACTGTAGTTACCCTCGTTAGAAGTGAGCATATGTTACAGGTGGTGTGGAAAGCAGTAGAGAGTTGGCAGGGATGAGTGTGTGGAATCTGCTGCCAGGGTGAGAGCATTGGTGCCAAGGTGAAACCTGAGTGGGCCATACAGCTGAGCTCCTCAGCTCAGCTCAGCACACACACACACACACACACACAGACACACACACACACACACACACACACACAGTATGACTGAATGAGTATATGCGCACACACACAGCACAGTGGAAAAAATGAGAAAATATGAATGAGAAACAAACAATGCACGACAGATTTTGGCACACGCAAAGAATGTGAGTCACTATCAATTACAGTATAGCCGGAACAACAACAGCAACAACAGTGTGGCAGATTCACACACACTTTTACTGTAACTCTCCATCTCGTGAGAAAAAAAAATCTATTAGGTTATAAATATCCTTCAGTCTGTTTTCACAGAATGGGCTAATGTGGACCATACTTGTGTGTGCGTGTGTGTGTGATGTGGTTGTACAGCAGCTGTATTCTCTGGTGTGTGTGTATGCGTGCGTGTGCATTTGTGTGTAAATGTGTGTGTAGGTTTTCGTGCCTGTATGATAAATGGCAGCCAGACATTGGGTTAAGAGGCAGGGCAGCCCAGATGGACTACTGTTTGTGCCCATTTTTTGCCAACATAACACATAAGACACACAGACACAAGCAACACATACACCACAGCAATCAGTCCTTCTTTCACTCATTCTGCACAGACAATGGAGATCGAGACATGTTTTAGTAAACAAATTAACATGTGGATATTAACCCTCTGTTATTACAGCTACTACTCCTATAATTTTTGGCTTTTGGGTATTTTTTTTTATGCACCTCCTCCCCCACTCACTCAGCACTTCTCTCTCGTCATTTTCATCCTGTTTCCCCTCATCTGTTGTCCTGACTGAGTACCTTTTACTGGAAGGGTAATTTTCGCGCTCTTTACCTCTAAAAATTGGCTGTGGGGGTGAGGTACTGTGTGGGTTTGGGTGGTAGGGGGTGATGGAGCTTTTTAAAAAGGGTGAGCTGAGGAGTGTCTTCTGTCTACCACATCCTCCTTCCTGATCCAGGAAAACATACACGATTCCAGGACTCCAGCCCCCCCAGCCTGCCAGCCCCGTCCTCAGCCAGGGACTTTCCAGAACTGCCCTGCCCAGTTAAGGAGAGCACTACTCAGCCACGATCAGGCTACTACACCCTGTGTGGGACTCATGGCACCATAGTGTGAAAAGAGCGGGGTATGTGAAGTCATATGGCTGTAGAATCAAGCATCAAACAGTCTTTTAATCAAGACTATCAAAGAAAGTTCAACTAAAAGCATGGGGAGAATAGAAGTACTAGAAAGTAGGTAATAACATGAGTCAAGAAGTTACTAATCACATGATCCGCCACCCAGAAACCATTTCCTGGATCAAAAGTACTGAGTTACTTTCTGAACTGGTTCCCTAATAAAACCTTAAGTGGCTGGTGTGATTCAGCAATACAGGTGCGATCACAGATCTACAGCATATCAAAACACATGGACCCTTCGTGATAAACCATCATAAATACTGTAAAATCCTCACACATCTGACCTTCCAGCTCCCACCCATTACGGCACTTGGGTGATCTCACATTCACCCACACAGCTAAAAAATCAAATCACCATTGTGAGTGGTAAAGTAGAGAAATTGGCAGTAGTTCTACACACTGTCAATTTTAACGTGTTTCAATCAGCAGCCGATTCAGTATGAACCAGTGTGTTTAAAAGTGGACTTTTGCACAAAAACAGAACCCTCTGATCAATTCTGGTTAATTTTAAGATTTACAAAACCTCAGATGTTTTTCATACAAATATGAATAATTTGAAGATCAGCTTCATGACTGCATGAGCACTAAACAAACAGAACATTTGCACACTAAAAAAAACAACAGTTTTACAATGCTAACAATGATGTAAGCAAGGTTTAACCACATTTAAGACCTGTATTGACTTTGATTATTCAAAATGTAAAATGTGTAAGGACCTACCACACACACACCACCCTGTGATATATTACCTGATGCCAAAAACAGCTACATGGGAAAGTACCTATTTCTTAAAGGAGCTGTGACTAAAATGAAGTTGGCCACAATGTAAACACATGTCAGAACGATGACTGACCATTTCCCATTATAACTCTCTGTCCACTCATCCTGGTAGTGCTAGTTCTTGTGCTCTCTACTCCCAGAAAGTAAGCGAGATTAGGTTGTCTGAATATAGCGTGCGGAGCCCAAACAAAACCCACAGACCATGGGCTTCCCGCTCAGGAGCAGGTGAAGGGGGTGGCTTGCGTTTCCCAGCCCAGGGAGATGGGCCTGAATCTGGGGGAAGATATGGAGTCAGCCTCCTTTGCACTGCCCTGACCGAACAGGGACACGGGGAGGCTTTGTTTGGAGAAACAGACGAGAACATTCAGCCCCCGGGCAGCACTGACACATCACTCTTATCTCAGACAGTTCACAACACTGACTGACAAACACCTGACAACACCAAAAACATATTAGAACACCACAGGAATACTGAGTAACTGTTATGGAAGAGAGCGATTTGACCACATTGATATGATGTTTAGTACATGGCATTATACATAGTGTTAGAAGGGCCCAGGGGGAGGAGATGTAGTGGAGGACTGTGCCACACATATCATTACAGCACTTCCAGTAGTGTGTGACAGGACAGAGAGGAGGTCAGCATGATAGCAGCATCCTGGAAGGACCAAACCAAAATACCACAATGAAGGACATGATCTGTAAACAATACGCACCCACGCCGGCATATAAGCTTTCAGTGGGCTACCGACTGTCAGTGACGTGCACGCGTACACACATGTGCACACTTTCTTCTCAAGCAAATCAGGAATTCTTTCCTCCCTCACTCCTTTCACGCTGTCTCTCACACACACACACACATACACACACACACACAGACCACATTATACAATTGACTATGAAAGGACATCGGGCTCATAACTCTCTTCCCCTGGGGCAGAAGAGACCCAGTCACTGTCAGGCGAAAAACAAAACAAAGAGATGGAAAAATAGAGCAAAATAAAGGCAGGAGAGGAGACAGCTGCAGTGTGATTAGAATAAACGGGGGAGAGATGAAGGGAAGCTGGGACAGAGGCTACTACCTCTCCTTTAATATAGCTGGGAAATCTTCCCCTTTCTTCCATGACTGAGGGAACGACAGGTTTGGGTGATTTTCTAATAACCAGCGGCCTGAGGTTATTGTGTTGCTGTGCTGTGTGTATGTGCTTATATGTGTTTAATGTGTGTATGTGCCTTTATGTCGTCTGGACAGAAAGTATACAGTCCCACGTAATGGCAAAGAGATATTGTGAGAGAGAGATTGTGAGGCGCTGATCTGCAATGAGATGATGCGGAAACACACGACTGAGAATAAAATGAACATCTTTAGTTTTTATATCTGCTTTGTGGTCTTTCTGTAAATAACTGTCACCTGTACTGACAAACATTATTACATGTTGAATATTAAACTGGGTGGAGTCATTTCAGGTGCCAGGGAGTAAAACTCACCCATTTATTTCCTGCATATACATAAACAGTATGTATACATAGATTTATGTTAGGTCACTGACAATTGGAGCACATCCAAGGTTTTGGCGTGAAATTATTCCATTTGAATCATCAGATCTAATTACGATTCTTTAATTAAAAAGGCGCTTTACAAGTCTGTACATAAAAAAAAGCAGAAACATTAACTATGACTCTCGTAGGGTGTATTTCTGTAAAAAAAAAAACATTCAATCATCAAGCTTAAAATTCAGTTTCATGTACAGCTACATGAAAACCCAACAATACAATTATCAATTTAAATCTGTTCATTTTTAGATTCTGGACCAATGTAAGATGAACAACTGTGGTGTAGTGTTTTGTTAAACAGCAATAGCAACATCCGCTGAGACTCCAATTATTGGAGTATTTAGAGCCATTTGCCATGGTACGATGGAAAATGTTTTTTTAATGTTTAAAACCGATGGCCACAATACAAACCTATCCCACTGTTTAAGTATCCAAGAGACTCCAGAGTTTCTATGTTAAGGAAGAAAATGAGGATATCATTAAAAGAAAACTTTCAAAACGGGAATTTACAGTGGTTAAAAAATGCTTTCGGAACCAGCAGCCCATCCCAGTTTGCAGTAGAGCCCCAAGATCTATTACAGCTTTTTGGACGGCCTTCGTTCTCCACAATATTCTGACATGGCTTTGACACAAACTAAAAAGGTCTCAAGTGTGTTCATCTGGAGGCAGCAGGTCAAACTATAGCTCCTGTTTGTGTATGTGTTTGCATGCACGTGCGTTCAGGTTTCTGACAAAAGGGAATGGGCAGCAGCTGAAAAACCTCGTGTTGTGAGGTGAAGCCTACATAGCACAGCTGTTAAGGATACAAACACACACACATATCGTATGTGTGTTTGTGTGTATTATGGACATGCACCAGCAGGCGAATAAAAAGACCACAACAAAACAAACACAAGGTCTGTGATCTACCAGAATGAAATGGCTCAAACACGGCGAGTGTGTGATTCAGTGATTGAAGTGTGTATGTGTATGTCAGTATGCCCTTAATGCACTCTTGTGGATCTTTTCACACAGCGTGCACAAATGCGCACACACACACACACACACACAAACCGTGCGTAGCCATATGGTCAGATCATGAGCATAATGAGAAACACTTCTGGAGCTACTAATAGTGTGGGGGGAGGAAGGGGGGGGGGCAGTGGGAGGAAGGATGCTACAAGACAGAAGGGGAGAAGAAGTAAAAAAACAAATTGCTAAGTTACACTGAAAAGCAAAGATGTGCAAGAGTTAGGGGGAGAGAGAGGAACCGTAAGAGAGAAAGAGGTTCTTACTCAGATAGAAAATGAGTGCAAACTGAACAAATAAACTGCGACCCAAGAGAGGATCAGATTTCTCACACTGACTCCTCTGGCTCAACTCCGCATGTGAAGAAAATTTCCCTGCATGTCACAAAGATGTCAGAATCGAGTTCATCATGTTACAGAATAGAAGTTATTGACACTGAGATGGAAAAAAAAATTTCAGGGCAAACATGTACAAATGAGGAGAGAAATCCCTGAAGTGAGAAGTAATCATGTAGTAAATTTACACCAGGCTGAACTGAACCCAATGTTACACTTAAATCATTTTTGCTCTGAATCTGAATCATATTTTGTGTCCGTCTGTGATCTGAGACCAATCTTTTTTTTTCAGATTACATAGTAAGCCTGTAAATTCAATCCTAATCAATGGTCTTACAGCACTTCTAACAGGTCTCATACCTAATTTTAACATTTTTAAAATAAAAATATGTTTGCTCATCTAAAATTATGATCAAACAAGTTTTCTCATCAATAAAAAAACAGAATAGTGTATTAAGGCATCAAAATATAGTGTTATTAAATACACCAAAAAACGACAATAATGTTGAATTATTGAACCCATGTCTTGGACATGGCTAGGGGCTATGGTGGAATTTTCTCTCAACTGTGGTAGATGTTTTGTCTGGGCACTGAAAAATAAAGTTTGTTTATGGAAAGTGCCACAGCAGAGGGGAAATTTCGAGTGGTGTAACATGTTTTTGTCCACATTCAGTGGTATGTCAAAAGACCCCCATCAATACACACATACGCACGCACGCGCACCCCTCCCTGTCTCTCCACCTTCCCCAGCTGTTTCTCTGTCTCTCTCTCATACACACACACTATCAGTAGTGTTTATGACACTGTGAATTATAACATAACTACCACAGCTCTTACACCCATTTACAGGAATGTGGACTTGGAAAGACACCAAAGAGAGAATAACAAACTGCCTGCAACCTCTTCAACTCCAACTGAAACTCCATCACTAACCTGTAAGTTACAACAAAACACAAATCGAATAAAAACATTTTCATAAACAGAAATGTCAGTTTAACACCGTGAACGTAAAATCAAGATGTGTTGGCACAGGCCGGGCCACTGCTCAGTGAAACACAGATGTGATGGCTGCAGCCGTGGTCACATGGAACTTCCCAGCCTGTCATGAGCGGAGAACGCCGACTCAGCTGGACACTGCAGCACCTACCTGTTGACTCACGCGGATGACATCATCATGACTATTCTGGTCACATCAAACCAGTCACCAGAGTTCACAGAGCGAGAAAGAGAGAGGGTGGGAGGGTGGGAGGCTGGGGGAAGGAGAAACGCAGGGAGAAGTGAGTGAGGGAAGGAGAGAAAGATGGTGGCAGTGGCGTTGAGGAGGGGATCAGATGACCATTAGGTCATAGCCTGCAGGTCCACTGGGACTGGGCGGACAGCCGGGTCAGCAGATCCCACACCTGCATGAGTGAGATCTACTGCTGAGTAGGAGGACTGATGACTCCATCATGGAGCCTAAGAATCAACTTCACTGAGCATGAACTGGGTCCTTTCTGGAGCATGAACAACATCAAAGACAAGAGAAAGAGAGAGAGAGAGAGAGAGAAAAAGAGGGGAGGAGGAGGGTATTGCTGGGTATTGCTGAGTGTGTTAGTCTGTGGTGTGTATTCTGTAGCAGTAAACACACACACTGAGCCTGCCTGAGTTGAGCTGCTCATCTGCGTATGAGTAAGCCCGTACAGTACACTATGTAATCGAGAGAGAATAGTGTGTATGCGTGTTTTTTGTAAAGATCATAACCAGAACTAAGTGTTGCTGAGTCAGTCATATCTGTTCATTTCCTCAGTAGCGCCACTGATGTGGTCATAACAGGCTGGTACAGACCAAACCGAGCCCAACCATACCAAACGAGACCATGAAAAACAACACACAGCTCGCCAGCTGCCTCCCGCCAACTCAGACCAGCATGTATGAGTCCGCTGGTCCAATCAAAGCTTCCACTTAGGGGAAAGAGAGCAGCTTTCCAGGCAGAGCCACAGCCCAGTCCAGGAAGCAGCTTTCTGCACCTGGATTAAGACACTGGGGTTAACGTGCATGTATGGTTACACTTAAGACTGCAGCCAGACAGAGACGAGCAGGCAGTGAGTCTTTAAGCAGACTGAACTGAATTCACACACTCCTTCCTGTCAAATCAAATTTTCTGTTTCAATTTTTAATTTGCATAACAACAGATGAGTCCGATGCTGACAATGTAAACACACCATGAGTAAAAGGTGAGTGGTCCCAATAGCGCATATGACTATTCCCAGTGAATCACCCTCTAGTGCTACATCCTTTCATCAAACTGATGATCCAACATTTATTTTCAGATGAGGAGCGAGCTGCCACATTAGTGCTCAGAAGCAAAGAAGCAATCACATGTTTCTAATTTAGACTCGATGAGTTTCACCCCGCTGGTCTCTTTAAACTACTCCCACACATGCTCATCTTGTCCAAATAATTAACCCCCGCACTGACACACACACACACAGCTCAGACAGACACACAAAGGCTAAAATATGATCTGCTTGATCCAATATACTATACACTGCGTTTACATTTGTGGTGTTTTTATCGGTTTTAGGAATCAGGTGTTTGTCTTGCTTATGCATATATCAGCACATACTCCCGCACCTCAAGTGTCTGCAGACAGCTGCAGCCTCTTTTGAGTTGGCATAATTTTGCCCCTGGTCAAAAAGCCCCAACATAACATGAAATTTACTCCTCCACCTGCCAGTTTCCCCCAGCAACCACAAGAGCACCACAGCAACCAAACACAACAGAGGGCTAAGGAATGGAAGGAACTGGGCGCTAGTTTGTGTTCCTTTCTTGGCGAGTATCTGTGTGTGTGAGTGTCTGCACATGTCTATATATACATGCATAGGTAGACATAAACATATTTTGAAGGGATATGCAAAATAGGACTGGGATCTGCTTCCACATCGACAGTTTTACACTATCAGAAAACATTCAGACTTTTATAAAGTGCTGACATACATAGGAACACTTAGCACCAAACCATTTTGTACTGGAAATAGTACCTTAACTCAAAGCACTCCTCATAGTTTGTTATTTTGTCTTTTTCAAACGTTGTTGCAGCCCTTCTTAGAACTTATATTCAGACAAGGTACAGAGAAGAAAAATTGTGACCATTTTGTATTTAAAAAGGTAAGAAACACAATATTGTCCAGTAAGAATAACGGAACTATTTGTACGAATAATATTGGCCAAGGTGATTAAATGAGACAAAAAGAGACACACAGAAGGGGCAAGAGAGAAAGTGGGGGAGAGGCATCCTAAGATGACAGAGCTATTTGTGTAAATGAGGTATTTCCTTTCGTACACTTGCTGCCACACAGTCTGCATGGAGAATGAGACACACAAATATAAGACTAGATACCTCACAGAGGGAAGGGGTACGGGAGGGAGAAAGATGCAAACAAGTCTTTGATGTTGGTGCATCTTTGTCCATGTCTTCCTCCCATGCAACCTTTCACATGCTCTCCCTTTTTCTTGGTTAGGCAGTAAATCTCACATCCCTGTTGTCCCAGCCTTCATCACCTGACAACCACCCTACCCCCCCACCCCCCGCCTCTAACTCTCTCTAATTGCCTCTTTTACCCTCTAGCCTGCCCCAGTCCCACAGAACACTGGATACAGCAGCTCTCTGTAGACTGCTGGGAATCCACGTGGACAGGATAAGAAAGCTCATCCCTTATCTGCTAAGGGTCCCCAATGCATTGAGGTCGGTGTGTCGTGGTTCCTAGATGACAAAATCTCCCTGGGACATGAGACACTTCCTGGTGGACTGGATTGAATAGATTAATCCTGGAGGAACTGGGAAGCTTAAATCGAGATACTCACTTAGGAATTTTATTTTTCGTAGAGTTGTATCGTGATCATTATGATGAGTGTCTTTTATATTGCCATAAATTATATGCTAATCAGTTCGAGTAGCCCATTTGGAATTTGGGCTGTGATAGTGACTTTCACTGTTCACACGCACGCAGGAGTCAAGGTAGAAACCAGGTTAAGGCAGAAATTAAATCGAAGAATGCGTTTACATGCACTACAATAACCTGGTTATTGAAAGCCCTGTTTCTACATGCAGTTTGTTATAATCACATTTTTCTCCGACTATATATTTAAACCAAGGATGACTGATGTGATATACATTAGGCTGCAGGTTTTGTCACCTTTTTGTCAGAGCTTTTGGACAACACAGTGAGACGACAGGCTCTGTATTTGGAAAGCAAACTGTTCTTCCTTACAACCAAGTCTCTTAAGTTTATAAATAGATGCCAAATTGGCAAACAGAGACCAATAAGGACTGACTTGCACAAATGGTTCCAGACACACCGCAAAAAACTACCTGTGATGGTCAGTCACAGACCTTCTGCACAGCCAACTGTTGGTGTTGGTGCAAAAGTGCCCCATGAAATCCGGTTACAGCGGGAAACACACCATAACCCGGCTACTTTAGTGCTTGTAAACACACTAACTGTGAATAAAGGCTGGTTAAATAATAAAGGATGCTGAGAGCATCAATGCTGTATTTGTAACAGGTGCAGATAGAGTGAGAGCAGTTATGGTGTGTGTGTGTGTGATCTGCTCGTCAGGCAAAAACAGACCTGCTGTTTGCCCTCCCCTCAGGCCTCTTTCTGTGTCTCTCACCCTCTCCCTCTTTCATTTCCTCATCCTCCCTCCTCCTCCCAGCAGCAGTGGCAACAGCGCATGTGGTGTCTCTGTACATTTCTGTATGTGTTTGTTTGTTTGTCTGTGTTTACTTCACAACAGCTGGATATGGTTTGTACTCTTAAACCGGGCTATGGGACTCTTCTCATCATGGCTGTGAAGACACACATACAGAGGGAGAGAGGGGAAGAGAGAGGTGTTGGCACTGTTGTGTTTTGCGGTTATGTGACATAAAGAACATAAGGTTGAGCATGAACTCGCATATGTTGATACGCATCTTTTACATGATACTGTTATTTACTTTGCCACAAACAGTGGCGCACATCTGGATATCTCCCAGCAAACACTAACCCAAGTGTATATGGTGTGTGTGTATATGGTGTGGACGACTGCATGCTAATAATATAGTTAATGTGTGTCCTGCTTATGTATTCGCATGCAGTGTCCATTTGTGTGTGTACCTGAGTTTATTTGTGAGTATGTGTGTGTGTGTGTGAGTGAGAGAGAGAGAGTGAGAGACAGAGAGAGAGAGCACACCAAGCTGTGATCCTTAATAAGTGCACTCAGTGTACGATACAAATTCCTACAAGGTGGAGATAAATACACAGCCGTCCCCGGCCCCATCCACATCCCTCGTTCTTTCTTTCTCCTGTCCTCCTACACATCCTGGCCCTTTCATGTGCAAAGCAGATGGAGTCAATTGACATGCTAATGAGACAAGGGCTGCTTCACAGCAGTCCTGGAGCCACATCACTACACATGCACACACACACATACACGTGTATATACAATGAGTTGAATATCGGCATGCACATTTGCGCAGGTGCCCCACACGTAGACACTCAACCAACCAGCCATCTACTTACCCACACAAAAACAAGTATGTACGTATCATTCGACTCAAACTGTGCACAGTATTTGGTGGTGGACTTGTAGGTGAAGCGAGGATCTATGTGTGTTGTAAAGTATACATAAGATCACCAGTTTCAAGAACAAAAGAGAAATGAATGCTGATTGACACCCACCAATCAAAGCTAAAAGTTTAAACTTTATTATATTCATTATGGCAAAAGACTGTCAGTTATAGATACATATAATAATAAGTTCTGATATCTGTAATGTTAAGAGGGAAATACATATATTTTTCCATTCCCAAAAAGCCAATATAGAATTTATGGAATTTGGGGATCTGTAGATCATATTTGCAGTTTAATGAAATTAACTATAATATTTGTTCAAGGATTACATTAGAAGATTACTATATTTATTGTAGTTCACCGAGTGCATTGCCTGTTTTATATCAATTCATTAAAAAAATGGCATCAAAAGTTATCACTGCATTCACCCTCAAATGTAATAATGAACTGTTCAAGTTATAACAAGACAAATATGGCAATCCAGTGTAACTCTTGGTTAGTAACTCAATTCACATGTGAAAGGCTAAAATTGGTTTGAAAATGTTTTTCCCCCCATTAAAGGAAGTCCAAGTGAAGGAGGTGAGAGGCAAAGTAAATATTTGTGTTTTCATGGTGACTTGAGCTGGCCAATATTACTCACCAATTGGGTTAGTGCTCTGTACAGAAACGACCCAAATTCTGCATGAAATTTGGAAAAAAAAAAAAAAAAAACATCTGCCAAAAAAACGGTCTTTCATTGTGAAGAGGCAGATGGTCGAATAGCTTTGGAAACCCCCTTACCCCTCAACTTTTCACCGACAGATTAGCGGGCCCGTGTTTGGCCATTACTGTAGCTTTCCGAAACCGAACACTGAAAGATATGTTGGAATACCGTGTATGCTATCTGACATTTACACTCAACTAGCAGTTTTCAAAGTGTGCAGCATAAAATATTTTGACTGTACCGAATACCGCGTTATTCATTAGGGAAGGCAACATGTGTGCTGACAGTGAAGTTACTAAGAGGAGCAGCGTTTAACACCAGCCAAGTAACTCTAGCTTTAGCAGCTGTTATTACCAACTAGCCCCTAGCTTCTCCCGGTTGAGGCCAAAAGTTTTACCGAAGCCATGTGCTGTTTTATTTACACTGACAATAAAAATACCAAATTAAGGGTGATGCTGATCTAGGAAGTGAGGTAAACAATACCCTGTCAGTAGCAATTTAGTGAAGACTCCCTAGAGACCGGCTAAGAGGACATCATTTTTGTAGTATTTGAAATAAAATGAGGAAATTTATTTTAGCCACACCTATATTATTAAGTCATTACTAATTTATCCTTTTTGTATCTAATTGTGGACTGTGTATCTATTAAGTGCACAGCTGCCAGAAAGAGCTAAAAAGCCGCTAAGACGCTATTCTATCTCGGCCATCACTGGTAGCCTGGTTGTCTGACCTATGACCTTAACTGCAGAAGCTTGAATTATTTTCATTCTGGGCTTCATTGTTAAGGTCAAAGTTTGTGTGCTAATACACGTACCTTCAGTATTTTACAGCATATGTGTGGGTATGTACAGTTAGTGTTTTTTTCACACATTTTCTCATTTAGCTGAAGCTCTTGATGCCTCAGAGCATCCCTCTGGAAAAGCTCAGGTTGTTGATGGGTGAGTGCACTGAGCAGCACTTGAGGCCAGATTAACAGGTGACATTTACGAGGGTGAGAGTATGGGAGCGTGTGTGCGAGACTGGCAGGGCCGGGGACTGAGTGATATAGGGCTCCCTATCAGCAGACAGGAGTCAACTACTCCCACTACTCCCCACCCTAAAGGGCAGGCTTTATAGCCACATCCTGATATATGCCCTTGCACTTTTATTTAGGAGCCCCGTGTTGAACCCCCGTCTCTTCTGGCTCACTATTTATGAACTTATTAAAAGACTGGTTTGGTGTTATTCACTGGTTAGTTACATTTTATTGGAAATGTAATGAACTAACTAAATTTGACCGGTACCCACATTTCTCTTGTTTTGTAGCCCTTTTTCTTAGACTCTAAGCCCTGTTGTTCTTATTTTGTTTTCACTGGTAACTATTCGCTATATGACTGTTTTGTTTAACCTAACAGATACAATATTTGTACTCATGAAAATCACACATGCAGTCTTATTGACTTTCAGTGTAATCACATCGTAATGATAAATATATCAGGTTAAAAGTCCTGCATGTAAGTAAATACCATCATACCTATCAAATATGGGCTCCTAACAGGCACTGATTTACTAATGCCCGTCTTATTACTCTGACAGTAATCAGGAGGCCTCTTTAAATATTCATTGTAAATACTGGTGGTGCTGTGCAGTGATCTCTTTCCAGGAACAGGTGGGGTAGGAGGGCCACACTTCTCCCATCCTCTGACCCAGGAGACAGTTAACCGTGCCTGGGCAGGGCCTTTACACACTGCCCCCGGCCCACCACATGGCCAAGACTGGGACTTTCCTATTAGCAGAGATCAATGCTGTTTTATTTATTCATTTCAGCAGCCTTCAATGCAGCCCCCCAAGGCTCTGGTCCGCTCTGAACCTATTGTTTTAATGACTGTAGATTCTCTGATCAACTCCAATGGCTCAGTGGACAGCTGGGGTCAGAACTATTTCCCTACAGTTATGTTTTACTTCAATGCTTTTGTCATATTCTAGCCCCTACTTTTTCTAGTCTTTTTCAACATTTTAGATGTTGTAGTTGCCAAAATCATCATCATCATCACGCCTGGTTCCAATTGCATACACTCATAGGTCTCTCTTTGAACTACTTTATTACATACACTTTCCCTACTGAGTCAAAAAGAGCATAGTATAACTGAAGCCGAATGAGTCATAGCTCAGGTCAAGCACTAGTGTAGTGTGTGTGTGCGCAGTCTAGTGATTGGATGAGCCAGATGAGAATACAGTCAGGCGTAGGTGGAGAGCAGAGGGGTGTTAATTTATGACTAACACTTAGACACAGGATCAATTGCCAGTAAATGTCCATAGGCTCAGAGTGGAGAACACTTTAAAGTAGGGAATGCTTTAGACATAAACGCCTTAGAGATACTTTGAATATCTCCGTCCTCTGCCATAGTTTTGGTTTTCATTTCCCTTTTATATTACTGTATAATATTACTGTATCTTAATTTTACAGTTTTATAAAAATGTACAAAAATGGCTTTTTGTTTGTTTACTATCCCACCTGCCTCATGGTCATCATATTGCTGATCTTTTGCTTAGTTATCCGTCACTGAATGCATAGTCTTGCTCTTCTTGCTGAGATGTGTGCAGATTGTTGACTCTCAACGAAACGAAACCTTTGGGAATCTGGGTTGGAAACATTATCCAGCGAAGGAGGAGGCAATGAGTGCCTCATCAAGACTTTCTATCAGCCTTCATTAGCTTCATCATCAATTCAATCCATGCCTGGGACACTTACATGTACAACTGGAGCACTTGAAGTAGGTTCAGATAGCAATCGCAATAAAGTTAGTTACAACAGGAGATATGGTAAGATAATATCTTATTGTTTGGCAATAATCATTGCAACAGTATTTAGTCCCATAGATATAACAGCAGTCCATATAATTTGAATACAATTGTGAATACTGTCATTGTTGCACTGCTCTCATAAAGGAGATAGATAACTTATCTAAATAACCACTGTGATGCCAGAGAAGGATATATTATGTTGTATTCCAATTATAGCATCACTTCTCCCACCATTATGTACCGTCACATCCCTGCTGTTCTCAAAACCGCCCCTCCCCCCTTGAAATAACTGAGGCAATCTTTTTGACGAACGCACCTGTTTGGGCACATATTATGTCGAGCACTGTTAAGTTGTCTCACGCTGTTTTGAGAC
The DNA here is from genome assembly GCA_038419695.1 of Scomberomorus guttatus. Lineage (NCBI taxonomy): Eukaryota > Metazoa > Chordata > Actinopteri > Scombriformes > Scombridae > Scomberomorus > Scomberomorus guttatus. The sequence goes on along the minus strand of CM076449.1, from coordinate 21,538,182 downwards.
TTACACAACAAAGGACTCCTACTTTATGTAGCTGACAAATGGTGCTCACTGGCACTCAACCAATTATGACCCTACTTTGAAGCTCCTTGACCCTCCTCTGTGGTGTTCACATTAGTTTGTCTACCCCCTGTAGACAAGTAAGCCATTACAATTTGCGGTGCCCCAGCTAAGATGCATTGCATATAACCATAAATGTGGAGCTTTGTTGTTACATGTTATTCCTCTCTAATTGCAGGAGATACTTGTACTGTTAAGTGAATACAAATTTGTCATAGTCTAAAGTAATATTTAAAATACTGTTTACATTACCAGTGAGGTTCAGCTGGTTGACCCTTGCTTGTGAAATTTGACTGCTTAGCAGCTCATTTGAAGAATTTTGTGGAACAATAAAGAACTCTTGGCAAGCATGATGTTTCTTCTTGTACTTGTGCTCTGTTGAATGACCTAAATATACCACAATATATCACAAAAGGGCAGTTATAGTGTTGGCAGCATACCTAGAAAAAGAAACCCATCATTGTAGAGCTGTGGTAAATTAATCAGTGAATTAACCAATCTCTATTTGTCATTTTTTGCAACACTCTCTACCTTTTGAATGTACTCATTCGAGCTCATATGATGGTCACCTGTGGAATAACAGTTTCTCGCTTCCCAGACCACAGTGGCACTACCCCCCTCAGTCTGCAGAATTTCCTTGAGCTGAATAAGCTTTGCATTTGCCTGGGAAAGTCTTTTTCTTCTCCCCTGGGCTCGGTGAGAGCTCAGAGCCATTCCAAACCATAGTGGAGATTGTGAGTGTATGTGAGCATGATTGTGTGTGTGCGTACAAATGTATGTCTGAGTGTTTATATGCCTCCCAGAGGGGTGGAGGTCTGTGTTTTGACAGTATCAGGTGTACAGGCTTTAATCTCCCCTCCCCTCTTCAACTCTCTCTCCAAGTCATGCATCGTTCATATGAAAAAGGAGCAGAAACACAGAGACAGAGGAGAGAGAAAAACATTTCTGAATAATACTGGACAACCTGTCCGTTTCCAAAGCTCAAGGACCCTGCCCTTAACATAAATAATCTGTCTCAGGTATCTGTGTCTCTTATCTGACTAATGCATGCTATTGTAAACAATCACACAGTGGGCCACGAAAGGCTCGGGAAACTGCAAGTGTTGAGCAGAAGGAGCAAAGGAGGCTGAAAAAAATGTGTGTCTGAGCAAAAAATGGGACGACAGAGTGCTGTGAACAGGGTGAGCGTTGTATGTTGGTTGGTTGTGGGAGGGTGGGGGGCTGAAAACATCAAACAGTCAGCCTTGCCCTCCAGGCCACCTCTGACCTGGGCCCTTTAGGGGTCAGGAGTCTTAGTAGATACTTAAACCTTTCTGCAGGATTTTGACCTGTCCTTCCCTCTCTCCCGGCCCGCCATTCCCCAGCCTCGCCTCACCCTCCCCATCCCGCTATGCAGCCCACCAATAATCCTCAGCCAATCAATAGTAACTGTTCTCTCGATAATTCATAACATTAACATACACTCAATGGCCCAGCGGATGGATGGGGAAGACATAGGAGGGCCATCATTCCAGTATCGATCCCCCTTAGAGGGAGTCGATAGGCGGGGAGGTGATGGAGTTATAGCCTCCTGCCTCCTGGAGGTAGAGGCACAGTAGAGCCATAGCCTCAAATAGACAACACACACACACACAGCTATCTTATCATGCCTACAGACATATGGACAGATACCGACACAAGCTTTCAGTGTGTAGGATGTACACATGTACGCGTGTCCTTTGTACATGGGGATGCTGTGCCAGAGTGTCACTAACGGAGATAAGAAGAAACACTTTTAATTACCCCCCAGAGCAGGGACCCGCTTTTCTATCACCACTCTGTCTCAGCTATCGCATTTATCTGACTCCCTCTTCCCCTGTCTCCACATCTTTCCATCTTTTTTTCCCCCTGCACTCCCATTGCTCCTCTCTGCTGCTCCACAGGGCCCCCTGTCCCCTTAGATTTCTTAACTACCGCTTTCCCCTTTTGATTTCATGTCCCCATTGCTTCATACCCTCCCAGTTCCCGTATACTGCATATCCCCCCATGCCTGTTTTTACCTCTCCTCCTCTCACAGAATCAGCTCGCAGCAAATCCTCAAATCATTTTGTCTTAGATGTGGCAAAGTAATCTAAAAGGTAACTTCAAGTACTCAGAATACATGCATAAAAAAATTAAATACACTACTGACTAGTGCTGGGCGATATGGCGGAGATAAATATCACAATATTGATATAAATATTTACATCAGACATAACTCTTCAAAGATGTAAAACAAAAACATCAACTAATTTGCTACTTTTTAATGACAATTTGCTTAGAATCCATAAATTTGACAGTAATTTTTTCTAAAATGATAACATGCTATGATAATTTTGTCACAATACAATTAAAAGTTGGTATACAATAATATTGAATTATTGACTGGTCCCGCTTATGACTACAATTTTATTTGAATATCTAGCAACGGTAATCCAATACCTTTTAAAGGAAACTGCCCACTCTGAATGCAGATAAACCAGAACTGTGTCAGCTAAAGTGTCAAGCCCACTATCCTCCCAAAGTGCCTGTGCCAGCTCTTTCATTCCAGTCAGACAAATAGTACTGCCAGTAGACTTGCCACTCTTTCCCTCCACTGTTCCCTTCTCCCTTGCGGGACATAAAGCACCCTTCACCCATTTCCTCCAGCCTCTCATCCTCACATCCTCACCTCTCCCAAAGCCCCACAAGGGCTCTACATACAGCACCCTGAAATATAGACTGGCGTAATGGCCCACTAAATTAACTCCTTGTAAGCGTGGTTTAGGAATGGCTGTAATTAGCATATAATAGGTGTTGGAGAGGAGGTAAAGGGCCAGGCCTGCCCTGCGGGCCCCGAGGGTGGAGCTGCGGCCCTCTCTCGTCTCCATCTCTTATAGCACCGCAAAGTTCAGCCTTATAAACATGTCAGCGAGACGCGTGATTAAACGGCACGGTCATTAGATAATGGATCCTGTCCCTCTGGGCTGCCTATCACTTCCCCGTCAAGCCAGCACAGTGCTACCTTGGCTCAGACGGAAACACACATGCATATGACTTCACTGTGTCTTCTCTTATCCTGCTACCTCCCCACCAAAAAAAATACACATGCAAGAGAGAATAAGTAAGAGTGAGAAGAGAGGGAGAGAGACAGAGCGAAAGAGAGAACAACCCCAGTGCAGAGCAGCATCCTGACTGATGTAGTTCCAATAATTGCAAGGCCCTGCTTCCTCATCCAAGTGCCTTTTACTTATTTAAACTGTTTGCTTTAAGCGCCACTGAAGACAATTAGGGGAGGCATAATTCAATGGGGCAGGGAATGAAGAGTGTAGGAGGGCTTGGGGAAGGAGGGGGGGAGCGGAAAGGGGGGAACTTTTCAGCAGGCTCCTTCATCATTTTTCCTGCTGTCCTCTTTTGCTCTTTCACTCAGACGGCCAGATTTACTAGACCTTTAGCACCTTGATGGACTCTGTGGCTAGAGTCATGCGTCTTATTTATCAAATAGGTGTAACAGCCTGAAGTGGACTCCGGTGTTAACAGTGAGATGTGCCTCTCTCCTTCATGTATTTGATGGATAATTGTGCAAACTGAAATCAAACTTGATGTTCAGTGAACTGCAAAAATCACTATAGCCTGGATGTTCTTTTAACTGCTTTAATCTCAGTCTCTCGTACTGTATTTGTACCCTGGTTTTTCATTTACATGGATTAGACACCGCTCTGGTCTTCCTCCCTTTTAATTTCTGGATGGATACTTGGCCAGTGAACCTCGCCGCTGTCTTTCTGTCAACGCACTTACAGGAGAAGACCTGCTGGACTCGCACAAACAACAAAGCTTTACAAATGACTGTAGAGATAATGGTATTGCTCATGTTAACGAGCCATCAGTTATTTATAATTTATACATTAATGCACACACTAACTCACATGCTTACACACAAGCCTATATCCTAATAAACAACCTCTGTTACTGCCCAAAAGTTATTCTGTAACACTACTTACACTAACACTGCTGGGGTATAGTCAGCAATACATTTATGAATGCATATGTGCACTTATATAAACATTCAAGTATCATATTTCAATTTGAAAATCTAAATTACTGCAGAAGGACAATTGAGAACAGAGAGAATAACAACAACAATAAAAATAATTCACCCTGTTTGGGAACTAGTGGATAAACTATTGGCTACAATGCAACAGTGAAGATCGAGGTGGGACAGAAAGTGAGAACCCATATTCAAATCACTCCATCACATACTTCTTCTTATCTATCTGCTTCAGACATTTATCCATTCTTTGGCGGCTTTCAGATTAATAAGAGCCAAAGCTGGTGGTGCAACATGGGCTGGCCCAGACCTTCATTCTAACAGCCGTTTAATAAATGTGATTGCAAATGGAACTTGTCACTTGCACTGGGGAGAGCTGGCCAGTCAATACCTCAGCTGGCAGGTGCCTGGGGTCACATATAAGTCAGCAAGTGATGGATATGTATCCAATAATTGATGTAGGGCAGCAGTTATTGTCAGTTTGGCTCCTGCCTCTATTGCTTATTAAAAGCTGTTGGTCTTAAGTACCAGCCAGCCAATTACTGAGGAAGCGAGGTGACTGTTTAGGAGCCTAGACCCTTAGGCTCTCTTTAGACAAAAGAAATGAAGTACTCTATTGTTTTAGTGCGCGTGTGCCTCCCTGTATGTGCGCATGTGTATGTGCTAATGTGTGTGTGCTTCATCCGAGTTTATTTTTTCAGTGAACTTCCGCTATTTTTTGTGAGGCTCTGTTTCATTGTTCTACCAAAGTGGTTTCCTGAAATGTACATTTACAGTAATACAGCGCACATTAATCTGATGTGTGAACTCCTGCCTCTCATCAGGTCAAAACAGAGCCATTCTCCCTCTCTATTGTTGGCGTTGACCTTACGGGTTATGTCAGACCATGAGAAAAGTAGAGCATAGCAAGCAGAGCTGCTTCGCGTTGACCTGTTGACCTCTCATTGCACTGCTTAGTTATTAATGAACTGGCAAGATTCACCATTTCCTTTATCTTGGTTCAAGGTTAACTCATCCACAGATGAACTTGTTTGTACTGTTGTCCATATCTCACTGCAGAGCGGGAATCGCCACAATTAGACGCTGACAGGACACTATGGGAGTCCTGTGTGGGCGACGGTGTGACACTCTGGTCAAGGGAGCACAGCACCGAATGAAGAAGGACCAGCGCTACAACAGCCAGCTTACCACAGCAGCGTATCTCCCAAACACAATCTGCCCACTCTGTGCTCAGCAGGGAGACAGCAGAATGAGCCGTAATAATGCTCATCGCCGCAGGCCCTAACCCTAAGACTGTGGGGAGAGAGGGAGGGGAAACTTTGGATGTGACCGTGGCGTGTAGTAATTGTAAAACTCAGAAAGAGCTGCTGAAGCAGAATTCTGACATGTAGCGCTGCTTTTCAGTTCTGATCAAAGGGTCCACCAGAGCAGCAGCTGATAACCCAATCAATTCACTCCTTTTGTTTTTCGCTGAATGATGCACGTTTAGCGCTAACCTCCAGGCAAAGAATGAAGGAAAGAAAAGAGGTGATGTGGGGGAAGGAGGGAGGGAAAAAAAAGGGTTGTGGGGAAAGAAGGTAAGAAGGGGGGAGATTGAGGTATGAAGAAGAGAATGTAAAAAGCTGCATTTGAATTCCAGGAAAAGTCAGAAAAGCTAAAGAGAGGGGGAAAAAATTAAATAAACTTAGCAGATTGTTGGTGAGTTTGATGGATCTATTTAAAAAGGTAGTAAGAGGTGCTGCAGGGGAATGTGACGCGCATAGGAGCCGATTAGAATATGAAATGTTTTAGCAGAGAATAGAGTAAAAAGGCAGGGAGATGGAGGGGAGATTAAAATATTACCTGTCTACTGTTCACATCCTTCAGGAGCCAAGTGACTGTGTGGGAGACTGAGAGCCCCCTGCCAGGAGAAGACAATCAGTAACAGGCCGAGAGGAGGGAGAAAGTGGGTGTTTGTGTAGATGAGAAATAGACAAAAAAAAAGACAAGGAGAAAAATACAGATGATTCTGTAAAAGGTAGGTGGTCATAGAGATGGAATGAGAGTGAGAAGCTAATCATTACAGTTCACAATGAAAAAGAGGCTTCTTAGACACAAATCAATCAACTGGTCAGACAATCAATCAGTCTGTGAAGACTCACCATGACATTGACAACAATCAGAGGCAGCAGCCAATGATAGTTAAACTCAAGAGTTAAGAGAAAAGCAGATACACTGGAAGTCTTTTTAAAGCGGCACTGAGCAATATTTTTTAAATTAACAATGGATTAAATTACTGTAATGTGAAAGGGATCACTTGTAGTGACGAACCCACAGAGAATTATCAACCATCTCTGGAGCTCCCCTCAGCTCAATGGACCACTTTAGCATCTTTCAGCTCATTGTTTTGGTTTTTACGGTCTGCAACTCGACTATTGACCGCTTTCATCAACCTCATCGACTGTACGCCGCCCAGACAAGACAAAGTTAGCGACTGGCTGGAGAAGATTAGCCAGGTTTCAATCCAAATGTAGCACAAATGTTAAGTGAATATCCAGAAAAATCGGCAAAAGAAGATTCAAATTAACGCGTTTCCATCCACTGTCGTTATGCAAATATTTGGAGTTGGGTCGTTGAGATAAACAGGTGGTGGTGCTAATTTCCAGTCACGGGCCATTAAACCATTGCAGAAGAAGGCGGCACAACAAGATGACGCAAGTACAAGTGCGCCAGTCAAACCTCAAACAGCACAAAACAGTCTCATCATCACTCCACACAGATCTGATGTTCAGATCGGACTGCCTCTTTAGTGGTGCAGAAGCTTCAGCAGATGTTTAAGTCACATGCTTCATGTCTGCTGGATGCATAAAACTTTATAAAGATAATATGTCAATGTTGTGTTTACAATTTGTTCTACTGCTGCCAAGTGGCCAAAAAAGTTAGTCTCTGGGAGATGGCGTATTCACAATATACTTCACATTTGTCTCGCAAATAGATGTGCCAAAACGCTTGCCTTTTTGAAGATGGACAACTAGATAACTAGCGTGCGCACGATGTAGACTGTCCGGGTGCTGTGCGGCCCTCGCAGTTGAGTTCCGTCTTTTTCATTCCGTCAACATCACGGTTGATTTAGAAATTTGATTTTTGGCATTTCTGAATCGATTTAGAATCATAGAAGATAATTGCGAATATTATGTGAATCGATTTTTTCACCCACCACTACTCAGCAGTATTACACTCTATGGTTTATAAGTTTTGTGGTGTGGCTCTTTAAAAATCAGGCTTCCACCCAACCTTCCATAACGATCACATCATTCTTGCTGAACTTGAAACATTATTTGGCATCACTTAAGGGTGGCAATGCGCATGAAGTTACAGATGTTAGCTTTAATGTTCAATTTGTGAGGAAAGATAAACTGTGAAAACAGAAGAATGATGTGAGCCTGCTGATTGTTTCAGTCCTCGAGTGCTGCTATGGTGTGTAAACTATATGAGCTCTGTGTGTATTTTCTGACCGCACAGTTATGAGCACAGTTGGAACAGAGGACGTGATGAGGGTACAAGAATCACAGGACCTGTGTGTATCCATATCCCTCCGCTCTTCACAAAATCTCCTCCGTGTATTCCACCACCTTCCCGTGTGTTGCTGGCCTGCCCTGACGGATGGGGATTAAAAGACGCTAATGTGCATGCGAGGGCCGCTGACCTTCCACAGAGATTGACTTTACACCACTGGAAATGGAAGCCAGTAAATCAGCAGGCTGCTGTGGCGCTCATCCCAACGCATCACTCCCTCTGACACTGTCAGCTGGGACAGGATCACATTAATCACAAACATAGGCCCCAACACCGTGCGGTAGGTTCAGCAGTGTCCCATCCATTTATCCATTTAGCACTGACTTTAACACAGATAAGGTATATACAAATGATGAGATGTACATGCACAGAAAAGTGTTCATGGATGTCCAAAAAGCACATACACATGCATCTCACACATGCAGGAGAAACAAATGTCTCATAAGCCATACTTCATTTAAAAAATATGTTTTAGGTACTTTAGTTTGTTTAAGGGTTGTTTTTTTTTATTCCATTTTTTACTTTTACAACATGTGCGGTACTCTGATTTTAATCTAAATGTCTTGCTAATGGTGTATTATCTCAGCAAACAGAGGACTGCAATCTGTTATTTTCTGCTTTTTGGTTTTTATCTGTGTGCGGAGTCTTTTGTTTGTAGTCTCTGGCAGCCAGGCCTGGTTAGGGAAGAGGAACATCTGTGATAAATTTCACATTGAACCAAATGAGCTCTGGCACAGCAGAGGGCCCATGACAAACTTCCTGCATGTGCTAATATGAGGATGGATTTGGAACCAGTCAATTGCAAGCTGGCACCCGCACACAAGCATCTATACGCCTAAACACACATGCAAGCATGCGCACGTCCAAACACCCAATTGCACACACTTATGTTTGACACATAACTCTTATAATAGGCACGCCTCAAAAGAATACGTTAAAATAGACATGAAGTTAATTTAAGTAAATGGATAAAACGCCTTAACCGGAGCTTCTTCCCCTAAGCCATACAGCTGATGAACACACAAAAGTTGGTCTAATTGTATTGTAGGGTATGTGGAGCAGTGTAGGCCACTGCATGTTTCTTCTTACACTTATGTCTTTTATGTTTGCACTGGTGTTGTATGTGTTGTATTGTTACAGCTATTCCATCTGTACTGTGATTAATTCCACCAGCCTAGCTGTGTGGTAATAAAAAAAACTTGAAACCGAGAGAAGAGGAATATAAAATAATTCTTAATTCTTAAATAAAACTATATACACACTGACAAAGATAAACACCTCCCGAAAAAGCAATGTGTATTTAGTGCATTGCTCTCTAGGCAGTGTTAGGAGTATTATCAGTGTTAGGAGTGGTTTCACAGTGGTAGTTGATGGAACTCATTCAGTCTTATTGACCAGTAAAGGGCCCCACAGAGACTGGAGTCCCTTTATGGACTGACCCTCAGCATTTCACCATGCACAGGCCAGAGGCTAGTGAGGGCCAGGGGGGTATTAACCCTCCCACAGGTCAGGGCCCTGACCCACTACAGCCTGCCAGAGCCCACTCCCGAGCCCAAGTGCGGCCCACTCCACTCAATACCCTTTTAATTGCATTGGGATGGTTTGCGACCTATCGATTAATACGTGTATTTATGTCGTCTCAGGCCCAGAGGCTACATTGTATTTCTGTGTGGCATATTCATTTATTTACCTATCTGTCCCGCCCCTCATGCATCATCCATATATCTATCCATCTCTCCTCCGAGAGCACTTCAATTCAAGGGCTCCCATAATTACTGCAGCCCTATAATTGAGTGCTTTGATTTAGGATTTTTCTGTTCCCTCTCCCCTGCCACTACCATCACTCGCTCCACGCCTCTCCCAATGAAAGACAGAGGGATGAGATATGGAAATAGAAAAATGGGAGATGGAGACTAGAAGATACCCCCCACCCTTACACACACACACACACACACTCTCTTATCAGAATCTACTGTTTCTGTCATCCGTGAGGGGAGGGGTAAGTTGATAATTACTGAGGGAGATTCATGCAAATCGATGCCAAATTAAAGCATTATAAAGGCTTTTATCAGCTTTTCTTTTCCAAATTGAAGATGATAAAAACCCATTTGAGAGGCAGGAGAAATTGCCCCAGTCCCTTCATTTAAAAAAGGAGAATTGTAATTATGTTAACACCAATAGAATCCAAAACCCCTTTTCTTAACTTACTTACTCATTCATAATTAATTAATTTCTTACAAAACTGGGCAGGAAGAACAATGCCGTCCAGCGTCTCCTCTCCTCTCCCCTCTCTCTATTTCCAGGAGAATGAGAGGGAGAGCATGAGATATTGTTGAGTATTGTGACAGAGGGCTCATTTCCATACCTAGCCTTACACTAGGATTCTCTGTTTCCTTAGCTTAGCTCTATCTGCCTCGGGGCAGCAATAAAAGTGGCTCTGTTTTAGAAACAAAGGTGGGTGGACAAGGACGGGATGGTGCATCTGGAGCTTTGCGAGGCCTACAGAGACACAGAGAGACGAGAGAGAGAGAGAGGAAGACGGCGAGAGAAGCGGAGACAGACAAAATTAGAAGCAATGCCCTTGACCACAGATATTTCCTTACACCAAACAGAAAAAAAGAGTTATTTTTCCATTCACACAGCGAACAGACCTCAACTTGGGGTCCATTACCAAAACATGGAGTTCCCTGCATGTATGCCATGGACAGTTAGTCCATAACTGTTGTATAGTTCAAGGCTATGAGTTTAAGGAGAAACAGCCCTTCTGAGTACAAGAAACAGAGATACAACAACACAGACACAACAGAGATAAGGCCTCACAATGAGAGCGATTGAGAGAACGACTGCCTGACAGTCACCACAGGGCTGCCTCGTCTGATCTATTAGACATTCAACACTTCAGTTACAGTACGCGCAACGCCAACAGCACCGCTCCTGCTCACCTCCCCCACCCTAATGCTGTGACGGGACAGACCAAACACACATGGTGGAGGCGTAGACGGGGTGTGAAGGTGCAGAGAGATAACCTGTCACTCCACGGGGTCTTTACACGTAACACATGGTCGGAACATGTACATACATCAACCTTTGCACCGTAGCCAGCCTGATGTGTGTGATGTGTGAATGTCTGATATCTTAACTATCGCACCCCATGTCACTCACATGACGCCACAAACACACACACATGTAGTTTTCAGACTATTGACAAGTAATGATATAATATTAATTGCTCAAAAAATGTTTTACTATCTGCCTAAATTCTTATGTGAGAACGCCACCGTTCACGCTGACACAAGTACACACACACACACACAAAACTGCAGGATTTGGCCGAGCCGTCACTGTTTGTCTTTTTTGCCGTTTATGACCTTATTTGGCCTGTGTTTGGTAGGGTCAGCGGTGCCAGCCAGAAGTCGCTACGCTGCTAATCCAGGCTAATGTGCTGTTGACAACAGCCCAATTACACAGGACTCCAGCTGAGAGAGGAGAGAGGAGGGGGAGGAGGGGCTGAGGACGGAGGGTAGGAGCGATGAGGAGCAAAGAGAAGGCAAACGAAGAACAAAAAAGAAGGAGGATGCTAAGACAGTATATGAGACAAGAAAAAAGAGAAATACAATAAACATTTTAAAGGAAGGGAAGGGGAGACTGTATGCGTGTGGGTGTGTGTGTGTGTACGTGTGGTTTAGTGGCAAGGCATGGTGCTGTGCAAACACAAGCCTGCTGGGCAGAGAGACAGAGGGAGACTTGGTGAGGCAGTGTGGAGCTGCAGGGAGCCTCATTACACCCAGCAGGAGCCGCACTCTGCCTCATCACTTCAGGCTGTATTGGGAACAGCCACTGCTTACTACTGTACACACACACCACAGCACCAGACACTATAAGCACAAGGAAGATGACCATCTCAGTTGAGCATTTGTTACCCAAACTGCTTATGTGACAGACAAAGACACTTAAAATTCACATTCTGGATGAATAATCATCATTCATATCCTTAAAAATATGAAATGTGCAGGAAAACATATTCCATATTGAGCTACAGATTGGTGGCAAATTACATAAAAAACACGAATGAATTGCTGGAGAAACATAACAAATGCAGATGCCGCCGAACAGGGCATGGGGGGTCACTTAAGGGAAAAGTTTTTGAAAAGTACACTTTCTTGCTGAGAGTGAATGAAGATTGACATCACTCTCTCTGGTAAATATTAAGCTATAGCCAGCAGCCTGTTAGCTTAGCATAAAGATTGGAAACAGGGGAAAACAGCTAGCCTGGCTCTGTCCTATGGTGACAAAATCTGCCCACCAGCACCTCTGAAGCTCAGTAATAATCCTGTTTGCTTAATCTGTACAAAAGCAAAGAGTATAAACAATAAGTAGCTTTTTTTATTATTTTTATTACTATTGCGGAGCATTTCTTATGACCATTGGACAGCAACAGTAGAGAGTTGTGGAATGAAGTGTAGCAAAGGTCCCCAGCTGGACACAAACTAGGGAAGTTGCAGTTCCCTAACCGCTCCAAACTGCTGTTTAATGCTGTTTACTGCTGGGGGTTTTGTGCCAGACTATTTCTTTGCCATTTTTAGCTGCTTCTTAACAATTTGCTATTGCTTTTCTATATTGGTGCCTCTCTACTTTGGACAACACCTTAAAGCTGGATTTATAGTCAATGCAAGGAGTTAACGTGAGTCCTGCCGTAGATACCTATGATTTTGATTTATAGTTGAGCGTTGGATTTCAGCCGCATTGCTAGATGCATGTATTGTACATGATCGGGTTGTCGAGTGCTTTCATTATATTCACCACAATAACTGTGTTCAGTGTTTCCCCTATAATTGTAGAGGCCTGACGGGCCGCCAGGCCAACGAGAACCCCCGCCAGGCCAAAATCTTTAATGGCAAAAATAACGCCAAATATCCATTAATTCGGAAATCAACAGTGTTTGGGAGCCTCTGTGCGGCAGAACAAGCTGTAGTAAGATACAATACGTTGACCAAGAGTAAGTTACTGTAAAACAACACTATACAAAACTATAAATTAGCCAATGACATTTGTTTAAACTGATGATTCTCTCTAATGAAACTGATACTGTACAACACGTGCCCACACAGGAAGGAAGAGCTTACTAAAGAGCGAGAGGCCGGGAGAGATAACTTAATGAATTGAGAGCTACTGACTAATAGCTCAGGTGATAAATGAAACAAACGCATTTTAACAAACTCGCACATGGCCACACATAAGTGTGCACATGCGCGCTGCGCGCGCGCGCGCGCACACACACACACACACACACACACACACACACACACACACACACACACACACACACACACACACACACACACACACACACACACACACACACACACACACACACACACACACACACACACACACACACACACACACACACACACACACACACACACACACACACACACACACACACACACACACAAAGTCAAAACAAAGCTCATCAGCCCACCAACAACAGCTCTACTCAGGGCCACAAATCCAGGAACATAAATCAGGACTGGCAGGAAAATGAGGCTTGAGGAAATGGAGAGAATGAAAGACAGAAGAGAGAATGGGAAAGAGGGGAGGACACTTTAAAAAAAAAGAGATAGCGGGGGGGGGGGACAGGCAGGAAATACAGAGAGGAAGTAGGATAAGCATCAGGAAGGAAAGAAGAGGTAAAAGGATGGAGTGGTGAAACTGAGGTACAGGCAAAGAGGAGCTTCTGAGAGAGAGAAAGAATTAAATAAAAATGCAATAAAGCAGCCGGTGTGAAATCAATCTGCTTAGAGTTTTGTTTAATAAAAATTCATGAAGGGCTGGTGGCCGAGAGCTCATGAGAAATATTGGTGGCAATGTGGGGGACGCCAGACTTTGGAGGGGAGGACAGAGGATGGGGGGGTGCTCATGTCTCTGTTTATCGTGTGTGTGCTTGTGTGTGTTTGCTTTTGCCTGTTTATCTGTGTGTTTGTCTTGACATCAGTATGAGTTACAGGGCTGCAGTGAGTCCGTGAGAGAGGGGACAAAGAAGAAAAGGATTGAAGGTCTTCATAATAAAAGCCTTCCTACAGTAGAGAGAAGGTAAGGAACAGGGCTGTAAGTCATGGTGTCTGCCTCCATGTCTGTGTGTGTTTGTGTGTCGGCGCACATCTTTGTCTGCCTCTGGCTCGCTCTCTCGCGCTCTCTCTCTCCTACTTTCGCGTCAAGGCCTCAGAGTGTGAGGTATGGCAGGGTTATACTAACGTGGTGTAAATCTCTGTCTCACACTGCAGACAAGTCCAGGTTGGTCAGTAGTTTATGTGCTGTCCTGGAGACTGAAGCCAGCTGTCTGCATGCCACCAGCACACAGGTGAAGTGTCCATCTACTGGCTGGGCCCAGGCTGGCAGCACTATGATAGGACCTGAACTGTTCCCTGTATTACCACAAATGATTAATGGCCATATTTGCAATACAAATAAGGCTGGATTAAGTTTTTTTTTTTGTTATTTCTTTAAACAAGCAGACTTCTGTATACACACACCAACACCTATAATGCACAAAGAAGTGCCTAGAAAATGTTTTCAGGGCACTTTAATACCCTTTGTGTTATTTCAAAAGAAATTCAGGCAAAGCACACAAGTCTATCAATGTGGGAAAATGTATGGTAATTGAACAATTAAAATAACAGACATTTTCTTATTATTAGACATGTTGTGTTGTTATAAGTAAGGATGCTGTGCCAATACTGACACTATAAGATGAATTGGTTATAGGCCAGACATCACAGATCCACAATATGTATACAGTTCATTTCCTGTGATTGAGTACTATTCTGCATGTGATTCACAATATGGACACAGTGGTGGACTTTAACTGTGAATCCAGAAGTGCCAAGTCACACAATTTCATACACTCAAAAAAAACATAAGAAAAATATGCACAAGCCTAAAAAGACTAATGTTACCTTACACATAGAATAATAATCTTAATGGTTCTATTTTGGATAGTTTGTGTGTGAAAATGGAAGCACTGGTATCGGCTAAGTACTCAGTATTGGCAGTTAGGATATTTGTATCAGGAGAGAAAAATGTTGCAAGTATGCAACCCCTTTGCTTTGCTTCCCAATCTAACCACATACAGTATCCTATATTTATCCTATTGAACAAAAAAGTAACACTTTAATGCGAGACTTTCAACATCTGATCATCATAAATCTTGTGTGGCAACTAAGCGAATATGTTCAATATTTTATACTGTAATTTAATACTAATTTTTTCATTACCTTTGACAGAACAGCTTGTTTTGCACTGAACTCTGAGAATCCTGAATAAATGTGTTATGAAATAACTTGATAGCACAACAAAATGTGCCAAAGGTCAAGAGGGGAGAATACTTCTGCAAAGCACTGTAGACAGGATCCAGCTGCAAGGAAGTTCTTGATCCCCCTCATCCTCTAAAAGGTCTTTCACTCTGAAATAAACACACTCTGCATGCATTGTTTCATCATCCTTTGCACCAATTCAATACCCAGCCGCCATTACAGGCTGATGATAGCTGTTGTTACTTTTAACATGTAAAAACAGTCTAAGTCTCTGCGGTCTAATATAATGTTACACATTCTGCAGAACTTCCACGTGCGTTTACCAGCAGAGGCTGATCGCCAGCAGGTCTAAAGGTCAGATAGCAGGGGTCAGAGGTCAGGATACAGTAGTGATTTAATACCCATGGTCATGAAATGTAAGGGTGAGGGCCAAGACAATTTAGATAGGAACTCTTTATCTGTGTCCCTTTCCTTCCTTTCTTTCCTCCTTTCTTTCTCTTTTCAAGCACGGAAGGTAGAGTCAAAGGTTAGAAAGTAAAAGCCATCAATGAAACTTCCTGTTCTCAACCACTGCTTTGGGCAAGGCATGTCAAGAATTGTGCTTTTAACTAAGTATGGTTTTAACCGTCATGTTAATTAGTAGTTTTCTTTATGTTTATATATAATGATGTATATAACACTTCACCTGCATTGGGTTTTAGTTTCTAAACAGCAAAGCAGAATCCCTGTTGACTCTTCCGGACGCACGAGCAGTTCATCCTCCT
The DNA here is from genome assembly GCA_038419695.1 of Scomberomorus guttatus. Taxonomy (NCBI): domain Eukaryota; kingdom Metazoa; phylum Chordata; class Actinopteri; order Scombriformes; family Scombridae; genus Scomberomorus; species Scomberomorus guttatus. Next base: position 21,522,448 of record CM076449.1, on the reverse strand, counting down.
CAAGGCCGGACTGTTGTTGACAGTCTTACTCTGCACAATGACTCATGTTATGGTCAGACGTGATTGATATCAGACACTTGAGCTAGCATCCTACTGCGTCCAAAGAGAAAGTAAAAACTTTGTAGTGCATAATGAAATAAAGCTAAGGACCCCACCCATGATCATGGAGAAATGCTCGAGGTCAAACCAGAAGCTGACTAAGACTTAAATTCTATCTTGTTTTGTCCAATAAATAGTCCAAACATATTCAGTTTACTTTAATGTAAGACCAAGAAAAGCAGCAGATTCAAGAACCTGGAACCGTTGGCATGACGATTATTGATCAGTTATCAAAATAGTTGACTAATTTTCTGTTGATCGACTAATCATTGCAGCTCTAACCTTTACTAATGCGAACTTGCTGGACATCCCCACACCGCTTCAGCCCATATGGACATTTTGTCACAGTGGTTAGGGACACTGGAGATGCAGTGCTTTTTGGTATGAATAAACATTTTGCATCACTGTGGCACCTTTTTTGTGTGTAGGTGTTACACACAGGTGTTACAGGGGACATGTGCAGTGTTTGTTACAATATCAGCAGTACACACACCCTGCATTTTAGAGGTTTTATTACCTGAAGTGCTGCTCTTCCTTTTCTCTCCCTACAAACCCCCTATCCCATGTATGTCTCCCATTTAACTCTATCCTGTCTCCTGTTACAGCCTGGCCCAATCCTGCAGCCTGCACACTCCTTCCTTCCTGTCCCATTGTCAGAGAAGGCTGGGGGAATCCCTGCACTCGGATAGGAGGCCCTTTGAATCCCCATGATCTCTGATGTCCTCACCCTGTCCGACATTCATACAGCTAAGGAGCCTGCAGGTGAAGGACAGGACACGCTTTCCTGCCCCTGTCAGACACAAAATTTAATGGTGCATGCACACACACATATGCATAATCACACACAGACGCTTAATGGATGTTAATCTGAGTATAGGTGGAAGTAGACAGAAAATAGGAGGTTAAGAGAAATAAGAGTTAAGAGCAAGGAAAGGAAAGAAGGAAACCCAGAGAAACTAGAAATACCGTCTCGCGGTTGTATGACTCCGTCAACCAGTCAAGTTGCAGTTTACATCATGTCTGTCCAGACTCATAATATTTGTAGTAAAGACTTTAAAGCAATTTAATAAAATGTATTAAGTGTTTTCTCCTTGTATGTGTTCACATGCTTGGCCAATAAAGCCGATTCTGATAGAACACAAAGTTGTAGCCATGACAGCAGACAATGCTTCAGATATGGATGTTGCTGCAAAGAAGCTACAAATTCAACTCGGCAGCACAGAAGATCACCCAAGATTAGTGTCAGCAATTCAGTATCCCACCAAATGTGAAATATAGTCACAATCTCCCCTTCTGTTCCTGAGTTATGGTGTTGAATAATGGCCAGATAAGTGTTTTTGCAGAACATTATGATGTCACAGTGACCTTTAACCTTATGGATATAAAATGTAATCACTTAATTTTATCCTATTACACATTTTCGTGAAACCTCGTCATATTTAGCATATGAACTCTTGAGTTATGGTCAAAAACATGTTTTGTGAGGTCACAGTGACCTTTGACCACCAAAGTCTAATCATGAGCCCAAGTGGACGTTTGTGCCAGATGTAATGAAATCCCCTCCAGGCGTTCCTGAGATATCGCGTTCACAAGAGAACGGGACGGACGTGAGGTCACAGTGACCTTGACCTTTGACCACCAAAAACTAATCAGTTCATCCTTGAGTCCAAGTGGACGTTTGTGCCAAAATTGAAGAAATTCCCTCAAGGCGTTCCTGAGATATCACGTTCATGAGAATGGGACAGACGGACAACCCGAAAACATAATGCCTCCAGGCCACGGCGCAGAGAGAAAGAGAGAGAGAGAGGTAGAGGTAGAGGGGGGGAGAGAGAGAGAGAGAGAGAGGGGGAGAGAGAGACACACAGAGAGAGTGTGTCGAGGCCTAATGAAGGCAGGAGGTTGTTCCTTGACAGCTGTAATGAATAACACTCAATACCATTAATTGGTACAATCGCTGTTCATTTAGCAAAATCACTAGCAGAGGTACACGAGAGTGAAGCTGAGCATCATGATCACATTTAACTCAACACATTGCTGCACTTTACTCCTCTTTCACTTCATCTCTTTTACCCTTTTCTCCACTGTATCCCTCATTTTCTCTTCTGTCACTACAGAGGACATACACTTGTCAGCGTGCTGTTTTTTTTCCTCTCCTCCTCCTGTTTCAGTCATTAACCAACTCACTGCCCCATCTCCATCTCGATTTCTTTGTCTCCACCAGCTGTTCAGGACAGTGTGTAGGCCATTGGTAGCAGTGTACTAATAGCAGGAGGGTAATTGTCTCAGGCCGTAATGTGCGTTGCTTTAAAATCGAACAGGACTGCTCGGTTTCCCCTGCTGCTTCCCGACTCCACCTGAGACAACAGTCAAGCTTTGCACATATACTAGTTAGTAAGAAATACAGAAAAAAAAAAATAAAACAATTGAAGTTTATTTGTATGAAAGGAGATATTTGTGTAATCGCCAAGATGATTTCAATACTGTAGTGGCTTTTTAAACACCAATCCTTCCACACATCCTGTCTTAAACTCATTTTGGCAGGGCTAACTTTAAGAGCATAAGGAGAAGGAAAAGACCCCCTCCTTCCACCTGGGCAATTAAAGTAGGAGCCAATTAAAATGAGTGTAATAGTCCCTGCCGGGTGAGTTGTTAAACAAGATGGGGGTTATTGTCCTTGGAGGAAATGGCCCAGAACTCAAGACATTTTTCCTCTTCTGCTCGATACACCTTCTCCTCCTGCACCACGCTCCTCCTGTCCAAACTTTGCTGCGGCACAAAGATGGCGCTCTTTTTTAAAACCACAAAAAAGGCACCTGATACTTTCTGAGATGTTTCTGAGACTTCTAAGGGGAAACTAATGGGATACAGAAACTAGAGAAGAGAAACTACTTTTAGAAGTTGACACATTTGCCAAGTTCAGCCAAAAATAAATGAAAACAGACAGGAGAGGGTCTACACTGGCTGAATGGATAGCTAGGATGGATTTCACCCCCAACACAGGCCACTGTCACCCATCTGTGTGTGCGTGAGTGTGCATAGAAATTACAGGAAGGCCCATCCCTAGCTTCCTCTGCTGCCCAGTTCCAGCACTCCAACCAGCTTCTACTTAATGACCCTTACCATATGTGAGCAGGAATTGTGGTAAACACATCTGCACTATAAGACCTGGTTTACTGTTGAAATGTGCTAGAGAATAGAAAGAGGATATGAGCAATAAAAAACAACCACCTTAATACATAGCGAATACATTTTGGCTGTTTTGCAAAAAACACACCGCTGCAGCAGATGACTTTTCTCTGGCTAGGTGTGACAGTGTGTGAGCATGTGTGAAGTCATCACTCCCATGCTTTAATGTCTCAATCTCAGGAGATTAAGGGCCTAATCAAGCCAGCGTCTGCCCTAATAGGGGGAAATTGAAAGATAGATATGGTACTTTACACAGCTGATTAACCAGCAGACTGTGTGTGTGTGTGTGTGTGTGTGTGTCAAAATCCGAGGCAAAACATCATTTCTGAGGTCCTGGTTAAGGTTAGGCTGTCTACAATGAATGGAAGTTAATGCAATGTCCTAACGAGGATAGCTGCGCAAACTTGTGTATGTGTGCGCGTGCGTGTGTGCGCATGCAAGATTGTAAGAATCTTTCACTGCAAGCTCATTAAGCATTATACATTTGTAATGTAGCACTATCACTTTGAAACAGTTTGTCGTTCTGCTTCTGTGTGGATGCTTCTAGAGCCTGATGTTTGCCAATAAGTAACAAAAAATTACTTTGCTGAAATGCCAAAGATATGATTGTAATAATCTAAAAACAGTGTGGCCATTACATAGTTTGCCCACCAGAGAGCATTTACAAATTTATTTTTAAGCTGTTATTTGTCCCACTCAGCATGTATCTTAATCACAATTATTAAATAACTCAATTTAAGGGATCCTTTTCAAAAACGTTAGTACAATTTTTTTAGAAGACAAAAAGCAGCCAATGTTATTGGCATTGATATATTGTTATCGGATTTTTGAACTCAGAAATCAATATCGGAATTGTTGTTCATTCTCCCCAAAAAACCTCCTGGACACTTGCATGCCAAATAAAAAATTAATATTTGCCACTTGAAAGTTTCACAATCCCACTGAAGAGCATCTTAACGTTAATCCGCAGAAAAGCATTTAATATCTCTGCCTGAAAATGAGATTTCACTGTGTCCATTTCTCTGCATGTACAGTGTAGATACAACTGGAACTCCACAGATGAATTTGCTCATTGTGTGACTTAAACTGAACTTTTACTGTGAAACGTGAGCCATTACGTGAACAGTCGTGTCTCTCCTCCAATCCCTTCCTGTAACTAATCTGATGTCCCCTGAAGTAAGCCCCGACCGGGCCAACAATACCCCAGCTGCCCTTTGTTCTCTCTCTTACGATCTTCTCGTCTCATGGCTCTCTGACCTCCACCGTGTAGCTGCCTAAGATAGATTCCTGGTTAGCTAAGTACACAACGTTAACCGATAGTAAAGTAAGTTTACTATCGATAGTAAATGTATTTATCCAGCAGCTACGACAAAGTCTGCAAGCTAACTTTACAAGCAACAGGAGCAAAAGGGGCAACACAGCAAGTCAGCGCCAAGCTGCTAACTCTGCAAGGAGAACAAAGGAGCGACCATTTTCCTCCGACCTGCACAGCAAAGACTGCATTCGACATCAGCACCACAATTCTTCCCAGCCTGGCTCGTCCACAACCGACGGAATCGCCAGCTAACAAAGCAGCACAGCTAACAAAGCAATAAAGCCTCTCCCTTCATGGACTGGTTAACTGGGCATAGCATAGCGTAACGGTGTACACTGCTAAGCATAGGACTGCTTAACTTTTGTCAAGTAGATGTACATGTATTGATTCAGTTTACTATCATTCACTGAGCTTTATTGTGATGTTTTGTCATAGTAGACACTAAATTAATCAATTGGCTATCAATTTTCCCTTTTCGAAGGGTGGTGCCCTGACGTGAATATATTAAAATTCTATTATTTAATATAAACATTGATTATTTCTGATGCACCTACAACAGTATGTTTACTGCACAGGCTACCTCTCCACAGCCTAACAGGAAGGAATAATGTCTCTAAACCAAATATGGCCTTAAGCACAGAAATCTTTATAAAGAGGCCATTTTAACACACCTCGGAGAAAACTCTCCAAGACTAATGTTTTTAATAGATATATTAGACTTTTTCTCAGTACACTTACCCATTAATAACTTTCTTCAGAGCACACTGTAAACAATCAGGCTTAATGGCTCTCTGGCAATATCTGATTTATGCATTGAATGTTTGATTGATGGGAGTGGGCTCCAAAATTCCATCTTGATTGAGCGATAACTGCTGTGTCAATAACAAGTGTTTGATAGATTGCTAATAAGTGCTACTGAGCCTGTAACAAGTGAGCAGTGGCTGTGTGTGTGTGTCTCCGCAGGGACCTGTCAACCCATCAGCCTTATCAGCTGGGTGAGAGGTCTGCATAGCGTCGCTGAATATCTCTTCACCTCCTGCGCAAACACAGTGGTGTCACAGCATATCTCCTCCCCAGGGAAGCGCGGAGGGGCTAAAGAGGGGGCTGCACACTTTATGAGGCGAAAGAAAGAAACATATGGAAAGAGGACAGGCGAGGAAAGTGTGTGTATGTGTACGAATGCGAGGGTGGGAGTGTGGAAGGGTGAGCGCAAAAAGTAGCAGAATGTGCATATAGGTGCGAGTGGGTGCAAAAAGAAAGTGTTTTGTGTCAATAGGTGCTGAAAATGTGGCTAACAGAGTGGGATAGCAAGGGTACATGTGAAAGAAAGGAAGGCTGGTGTGTACGTGACCGTTTGTGTCTATGCGACTGTGTGGAGGAGACACACAGAGAGCAGCGGCCTATGCAGTGTGGTGGAACTTCTCTCATCTCAGCGCATTTGGTTTGCTCCCATTCTTCATTAACTCCATTAACAGATGAGCCGCGGCGATTAGCGAAGCTTCCCGCTGATTCAGCTCTCACACCCCCACCCTCCGCACCCCCCCTCTCCCTCTTCTCTACCCCTCTGTCGCTCTGTCACTACCTCGTTCCAACACTCCTCCTCCACCACCACCACCTCACGTCTGGGGGGCTATAAGACCATTCAGCCCAAAGTCACAAGGACTCACACACACACAGAGAAACATGCTGTACATGCACGCTCACACAAACTTGCACACATGATAAAAAACACCATGCAAAAATAATGGACACTTTCTAGGATTTTAACAAGACACTGCATAGTTTGGCACTTTAGCCACTATAAGTTAAACGCCTGGGTATGCACAGAGGGCCATAAAGTCAGTCTATCCCTTCCTGCAGTGCCTCTGTATTCAGCTAACAATTTTTACAGCACTGTGCCATCTTAAAGCCCTCTGCTCCTCCAGCAGGGCTGTGCCAAGGGGGCAGTCTGCCTGCCGTACACTGTGCCATTAGCCACGGCTGGCTCTTTAGCCAAGAGGAAAAGGGAAAACAGGCACCGATTGCCAAAAGGTACTTTAGAAAAGGGAGAGGGGAAAGTAGAAATAAACAAAGAGACAGACAGGCGAAGGAGATTGTCTTTTATTCCCCAGCATCTGTTCTATAATAGCCCCAATTAACAGATTAATTGGACTCACATTTCTCTGTTATCCCTCCTCCCTGCCTTCTCCCTCCCTCATTGTACAAATGTTTGCGATGAGCTAAAAAAAATTAGGGTGCATCATGTTGCAATTGATTCTTCTGGCCCAACAGTGATTTGGATCCTCGTAACAGCGTAACATTTAAAAGGTGCCTAGACATACAGACCTGTCACATTCAGATGGCAACCTCTCTGACAGAAAAATGACAGCATTTGTCCATCTGAGAGTCACAGAAGACCGAGGCCTCACTTCTGACTTTTGATTGGTAATAAATCATACAACAAAGAAGCTGCCACTCAGAAATCTCTCTTCCATCTGAGATCTGAGAGGTCGTCGCAACGGTTTCAGCGCTTCGGAAACAACAATAACAACCACAACAACAAAAAGACTTTAGAATGCATAAACGCGGGTTCTTAAGGGGCTTGGTGAATGCCTCTTGGATGGATCAGGATACACACGGTTACACACACCGCTATTTTTTTTCTCTCCATCTTCATCTCTAGAGTTCTGGTTTTGCATCATGAAATTAATGACCTGCCAGTTGACTGAAGTGAGGCTGTTTTTTGTTGGTAGTGTGCATGTTTGTGACTGTGTGTCTGGATAGCTGTGTACACGGGCGAGTATCTGTGAATGTGTGCGCATGCATGTGCAAATGCTCATTTACATATGCCTTTGGTTGTCTATGTCTGCGTGCGTGTGTGCGTGTGTGTGTGTGTGTGTGTGTGTGTGTGTGTGTGTGGAGTGTGCATTTCTGTGTTAACGAGAGCCTGCGCTCCAAGCATCACGGTGGCCTGAGGATGCCAGGGTGGAGTTGTTTTTGCCCTTTCTGACACAAGGCACTTGCTATAAATTATTGACACTCCCCACCTATCTGCCCCCCCCACACTCAACACACTGACATACAAACACTTAAAAGGGGAATTCAACCTATGTTCCCTTCCACAGAGCCACGTGTGAGGCAGAGAAACAGGAGGCGAGAGGCCTGCTGATTGAAGCCTTACACTTTACTCCTGTCTTGTTACTCTTCCTGCACATCACAGCGCTGACTCCAAGCACCTAACATCGGAAGCTTGCAACATACATACTCCCGACAAATTAATTTTACCTCTCTGCAAGCCTCCGTCTCCATCAACCTCTCCCTGTTTCACCCCCTCTCTCCGTTTCTCTTCACGCTGAAGACGAGAGTAGCCGTGCCATCTGGCTGCGTGTCAAAATAATATCATTTAATTTGTTACGTGATTAAATGGCTTCTTTTCGCTGGGAAGATCTGACTCCCAAAATGTACTTCCAGGCTCTGTTTAACTATGTCTCTCTCTCACTGTGTTTTCTACACCATACCAGGAGTTTTCTTTGTCCTGCTGTACACGACAAAGCGATCGCTCTTTGTCTCGCTCTTCTTTGTATTGTTCCGACTTGTCTTGTCTAAGGCCATTTTCAGACACTAGCAGTCTAACCTTCTCCTTTCACACAGGCTCACATTATTAGGATCCTAAATACAACAAAAGGCCCATACAATAGAGAGACACATTGGACAGTGTAAGAAAATGGAGCAGGCTTCCATTCTTTCAGTGACTCTTGCCTGTCTCCTACATGAATAAGAGGCATGGCTAAACGTGCTGCATAATTTGTACTTTTAATGGCAGAGCCTTCCATTCCTGTGACATGACTTAATCAATAACCAGGCCTGTCGCAGTCTCAGCCCAGACTCGGCTGGCGTTTTATTAATTTTGAACAGGCACACTAACTAGGCGTCTGCTAGCGAGAGGCATTTCACACGGGATAATAGGCACCCTGGATTGATAGGTTCATTCCATGTACACTCAAACCCTCATCCCTCTCTTTTTCCCCTCTCTATCTCTCAACCCCCTTTATCTCTCTCTCTCTAGCTGCCTTTCTTTCCCTCTTTCTGTCAAAGAGTGATTTAGGGAGGACTCGGGGACGTCTGCATGTGTGTCAGCTGGGGGAGGAGGGAGAGATGGATAAATAAGAAGGGAAGAATGGATAAATAAAGAAGTGGGAAGAAAGAGTGAGACCGAGGTTGTGACAGAGTCCTTGTCTAGATAATAGAGAGCCGTGTGACCTGCGAATGTCCATACTATCGCTACATCTGTCTTCTCAGGTGGACCAGAAACTGGCTCACACTCTCACACACACACACACTCTCTCACACACACACACTCCCACACACTCTCACTCACACACACACACACACACACACACACACACACACACACACACACCCCTGCACCTCAGAGGTCAAGCCTTTCTGTAATCCACAGTTTTAAACAAAACATGGGATGTTTTGCATATGCATTGCATATTCGGAAAGCGCACACACACACAAGCTCACACACATATGAAATATGCGCAGAGAATACATTAGCCAGCCAGACACCTCGATCTGTCACCTTTTGACACCGATCAATTCGACAGTGTGCACGCCCAGAATGACATCACTTGAAAGAGCAAAAGCATAAACAGGAAGACACTCCAGACAGCACAATTTTAAAGTACAAGGTATTTAAAAAAAAAAGGAAACTTTACAAATACTAAACAAAAATATTCTATAAGTAGATCTCTCTGGTCTAATACTTTGGTCTTGTGAAATGCAGGGTGAACGTCTATGATCTATTTAATTCTCAGATGGCCTCTCTGTGTGTTTATGTGTGTGGGCTGGAGATAGATCAGAGGCACAAACACTCAACACTCAACCATCTGAAGAAACTGGTTAATGATGAATGTGTACAAGAAGTAAAATTGAACCAATTCTCCAGTGAGTCTTTTTGTTGGGCTTCACTCATAAGTCAGAATTTCTTCACAGGATGACAGCATGTCTTGTTGACAGCGTGACCTAATTTACTGCCAGAACTCACGTCTGCTCAGCGCTGTTCAAGCTAGTCTGGACAGTGTCTCTCAAAATTAGTAGCAATGGGGAAAGCATGCAGATTTGTAACCAATACCACAGATTTTGGAATTTTTGGCCCAAATGTGCCTAGTAATTCATGTCAAGTTTGACAATATTTAAAATAACAACTATATTGATGTCTCCCAAGATAAAAGCTTATTTAATTGGAACACTAAAGCAAAGCCAGTGGGAGTCTACTCATCAAAACCTGCTGTTTCTTAGCAAAACTAATCTTTGAAATCGTCAAGCACGGGGTCGACAAGATAACTCCATCCCCATTTCCTGCTAAACGTCATTTTGTTGCTTATCTCTTCATGTGGCCTTGAGGATCATCACATCCTCAAGGCCAACGCACACAACGCACACAACTGCTAAAACGCACACAACTGCAAAACGCACACAACTGCACACACAGTGGACAGCACAAAATGTCTCCAGTGTGTTGTTGACACCGTGTTTATCTCTGACCAAATACAGCATGGGACTGCTCGCGATGCGGGTGGAAAGTTCCAGCATCATCATGTTTGGCCAGTTTGGATTGCTTTTTGTCATGTATTTGTGCTTGGAGGGTTAAAAGCAAAGCACTAAACATTTAGCCCCTGACACGGGCAGGCCTGTGACTCATCTTGTTGATAGGCCCAGGGACAGAGGGAAAGACAGATGGATGGAAAACAGCAAGGCGGGTGGAGGGGGAGGGGGGGTGCGATAGATACTGTAGGTTTTGGAGGGGAGGGAGGAAGAGAAAACAAGGATCATGTGTTTACCAGAGAGGCCAGAGAAAGAAGGAATGCATCTCTCGAGATGAGTCAATATTGTTGACAGCCTCCTCATTCTCTTCTTTCCATCATGACCAAACAACAGACAATGAACAGCTTCTCATACTGGCACTACACAGTAATCACACATAATCAGAATAGTCAATAACTCTACAAGCAGTAAACCGTCTATTACCTTGGCACACATTATTAGAGGCAATATTTGGGGTTTTGGCATAATACAGGATGTACTCTGCTGTGCTGTTTTGGTAAGTTATATCTGAAGAAGCGGTTGCGCAAAGATTACCATTACGAAAGTGCATTAGTTCACTGTCCAAGAATTCCTGTCATTCCTCGGCCCATATGAGATGTTTGTGACCTTTGTGTTCTGGTATGTACCACAAAAACACCCACAAACTTGCCAACGCACACAACTGCACACACAGTGGACATGACTCTGGTTGTTTTGTGCTAGTATGAGTCACATTCAGCTTGTCCTCCTGTCTGCTCCCTCTGTGGAATGACATGTCTTTAGCCTGACCCGTCCGATAATTGAACTTTTAATTGGTACAAAGTCAAGGTTTGTGTTGCCTAAAAAGTACAGTCCATTCTCGTTGATAAAAGGAGGTTTGTGACTTTCTCTCTCCCTCTCTATCAGACATGAGTTATGTTTCCATGAAAATGTGGTTTTAAGTTTTCAGCAGATTCCTGACATTTTGGCAAAATAAAATGTGAATTAGTGCTTTTTTTAGTTTATTCAAATGTGTTCAAAAGTAACTGATACATCACAACATTTAATTTCTTCTTTCCAGGTAAGATGGCATTTGTCCTTTTTTTATGAATGAATTTGTCTCTCCTGATCCACGTGTACCCTGATGTGTTTTTATCTGCCACTACAGTGATAGAGTGGGTCATCCTCTGGACCTGTGGGTCGTGGACAACAACCCCAACACTTCTGCTCTTTTTAGTCTTTAGGGGTTTTGTGTTGGAGTGGAAGCATGTTACATGACATTAATGTTTTGTCCACAGTAGGAGTACCGCAACATCAAGGTGTATTTATATAAAAAAATTGTTTTCATCAGACTATCGCATCTGCTCTTTTTTTAATATGCCAACTATTTAAGTTTCTTTATGCACATATTGGGTACATGCATAGAAATAAGTATAATGTACAGGTGAATGTACCTATTCAGCTATAACAAAGCTAAATTACACTTCAAGGAGACTTTTTTTTCTAATTAAATACTACTATGGTACAGTATAAGCTCTTGTGTACGTGTTTAGAGGAGACAATTCTGAGCATTGTTAAAATGTTGAAATGAAAGCCATTAATAGCACGGGAGTGGGGTGTAGGCCTACAGCTTGGTGAAACTAACAATGGGACTGAAAGGGAGAAGATTCACCACTGTGGAAGAAATCCAGGAAGAATGGCTGGAGGCTCTGGACATAGTGACAAATGATGACTACAGAAAATGTTTCCAGGAATGGGAGAAGTGCTGGGACAAGTGTATCACATCTTAAGGAGAGTACTTTAAAGAGGATTAGAAAGGTACTACTGAAAGATGTATAATGACAGTTTAAACAATTGCAGGAATTTTTGTGTCCCCCTCGTATGCTTCACTTTTCTAGTGACCCGTGGTTTGGCTTGCATCTTTGTGGCTGTCTGAAGTTTTGATGTATGTGAACCTTGCTGATATCTGAACTCCCTCTTATGTCTCCCAGCAGCTCTGAGACTTCATGTCTTTATTTAAGCTGCTCAAAAAAAAAAAAAAAAAAATCACACCCCCCCCTATTCACACTTGGCCCTTCCTTCCTTCACCGGCCAAACCTTTTGATCTGTCCCTAACCAACCCTTTCGCTCCCCCATCTCCCTCTCTCCCACCATCAATATTTCATAAACGTACAGTGACAAATTTATTTGAATGCGGTCTCCGGCGCGGACGCAGAGATGGATGGGCCGATCGGGGTGGTGGTGGGCTGGTGAGCGGCGTGGTAGCGAGCAGCTTTACCGCATACATTAGTCACACGCTCGCAGACTGCTGGTGGAAGAGAGGGGGCCTAGGAGAGATAGTGTAAGGGGGTTTGGAGAGAGGAGGGGGCATTGTGTGTGAACTGCATGCATGTCTATCACAATGTGTTAGCAAGAGAGAGAGACAGAGAGAGGAGGGGGGCTACTCGGAGAATTGAAGGAGTAAATTTATCATAGTTATGGCTTTCTCAGGCATCCATTTTCCTGTGGTCTGTTGACAGCTAGTAGTATCTGCATACCACCGCCTCGCCCCCTCCCCCACCACCCTGTGTGATTGACGGCACTGGGCTTCAACCTAACAGGCCTGGTTACACACCTCAGCGCTGGACACTCAAGTGCACACACATGAACACAAACACACACACACAGAACCTGAGATTTCTACTTACTGCCAATATTCTGTGATTCAGTTTACTGAGCTGGTCATTCTTCCTCTTCCTTCCAGGCAGCACTGAGTCAAACACTCAGTTTGCAGCAGTAAAACTTCTTTCACCTTTGATTGACTTTAATTGGATGACAAAGTAAAACGTGTTTCTGTACTTATTTATGTTTTTAAATTTTCACTTATTATCAAAAGTCAAGGAACATCATTACCTCTGTCACTTAGATTGTCACATGTTTTTGAACCCTGGATGGTGAACAGTACTTGATGGCAGAAAAAAAAAAAAAACACAGCGAGAGAGCTAAAGATAAAACACACAGCATGCATATCCAGAATAAGATCATTATCAATTATGACCATTAAATTATACACAGAGGGCTGACTGTCCCAATAACACATTTTTGCAAATTTTTAGTTGTTGATATTTGAGATAATATCCAGAAGTGATGAGTAGCAAGCTCTATGAATTGCCCTGACTGAGTATTCAGACTGAAATCAGCCCTGCATCAAAACAACACAGGGGGCTGCGTTGGTGGAGGCATGTTGCTTCAGATATTGGCGAAACCTGAAAGTCCAGGAAGTCCAATTTGAGTAACAGATTTGTGAACCACATTTGTGGTTCGGAGTGAAATATCTTGATAACCACTGAATGACTTGCCATGAAATTTGTTACAGATATTCAAGGTCTCCTAGAGGATAAATTCTCACAACTTGGTGATCTCCTGACTTTTCCTCTAGCGGCACCAGCAGGTCAAAGTTTTGACTTATTCAGTCAAATATCTTAACACATATTGGTTTGGATTGAAAATTTAGTACCTGGAGTACCTAGATTGAATGAACTTTGATCCTCTGACCTTTCATCTGGGTCCATCATCCACTCAAAATGTAAGTTTGTCCAAAAAAAAAAATCTGGTTTATGATCAAACACCTGCAAAATTAATGATATTCCCATCAGCCTACTTTGACTTAGCATGCTAACATGCTAAACTAAGTTGATGAACATGGTAAAGATTACATGTTCACAGCAACATCAACATGTTAGCATTGTCACTGTGAGTATGCTAAGTACAGCCTCACAGAGCCGCATGACTGTAGACTCTTAGGGCCAGATTTACTGGAATTTGCACATGTTTTTCAAGCACAGATGACGCATTTTCCCCAGACACATGCTGTGTATTTATCATACAGATGCATCAGGCTGGAGTTGCAGTTTGGGTGTCATATGTGTGAGTGTAAAGTGCGCCTTTCTCCTTGCATATGCATTTAGGGGAGGCCCGTGCAATTAATAGGAGGAGACATGTTAACAGATGTTGATTATGTATATAAGTTTTCTTTACTAAGGTCACACAATTTGTGACTGTCAGGTTTGCAAAGAAAACTCTCTGCCTCTGAAGACCAGGGGTAAAGATATCACAGATGGGATTTTCAAGAGCGCCACAAGGAAGTTTGTAGACAGTCAATTAAGCTACAATTAATGAACACATCTGATTACTAAAACACTAATGAATAGTAGACACCGTTGTGCTTTGTGTTCCTCACACTTGAATTTGACCATCAATGAACTTTAAAATCAACTGTGTTTCTTTCTTTTGTTGAGACATTTAAATGTGTGTTTGGATTCTTTTACCTCATTAACGTCCATACCAACGTCATCTCCATCTACACCTGCTCCGCTCTGAACTGCTGCTGCTACTCTGTCTCTCAATTTGTCTTATATCACTCCATCTCCTTTTTGTTTCCCATTAAGTTGTTTATTGCCTCCTAATGTATTAATAATTTGATATATGCTAAAGATTATAATATAATTTTATAAGTAATACCAGTTTTTCCGAGGTAGAGTTAAATCATGGCCAAAGTAAGTGATTTTTTTTTTTTTAAACACTCAACATTACCCATGTTTTCTTCTTCAATACACCTTACCTACGATTATGAGAAATATATGTCTCAGTCTTAGGTCTTACCAACAAGACTCCCATTATAGTGTCTTTGATCATCTGTGATGTGAAAACAGTCAAAATAAAAAGTCTGCATCCTGTTCATAATTCAATAATAAAATCCTAGCACTCTACACAGCGCCTCTTGGCACTGGTGCTGAGAGCATCGAAGAACAGAAATGAGTCATTCTGCACCGCATTGCGATGCTCGGCATAGCTCCCCTCGGTTTCCATGACTTTCCATGATTTTGACAATGGTTTGTAAAGGTGTATAGCCTGCTATGCTGTTATCCTACACTGCTCTGTGTACTTTGACATGCAAAAAATACAACTGACAAATTGAGGTTTGAATCGGATGCTTCTCGACTGATGATTTAAATCATCAACGTTTGGGGGCGGCCCTGCTGGACAGTAAAAAGAAAGAAAAGAAAAATAATGGCCTCCCACAATTAATAAAGGCATTCAGGACAAAAAGAGGCCATTTGGTGTAAGCCTTTTTTTAAGGTGCTTTAGAACAAGAACAACTACTAACCCTCTAACCCTAATACAGCTAGTACCTGCAACTCAGGCCATGTTCAAACTTGTGCAGCAAGCTGGCTCAACTTTTGCTGTGACACAATGCAACACCATGCACCAAGGCACTGCACTCGCCAATCAGATATGTGCAAACAGTTTCCTGGTAGATTACAGTGCAACATGAATGGTGTTACTAATAATTACCATGTTTTGGTATTTGATAAGCATTTTATGATTAAAACTTTTATATCTATTACTCAAACTAGCCTTCCTGTATCATATTTCATTGGTCCCTCAAGCATCAAGCCTCCAACAATGCAGCTTTTAATGCAAAACTGTTTTCAGACTGAACGCCTGTTAAAGTACTGACTCTTGATAGGTTGAGATAATAGAGAGAAAACACCTGGCTGAGGAGAGGATGGATGGGGACTGAACATGGTAGGAACAGTGTAGCTCAAGCAGCAGTGGGACAGTTCACTGTGGCAGAGAGGATGCTAATTGTTAAAATAATTACCATGACTACTGGGAGAGAGAGCAAACTGATTAGACCCAAAGAGAGAGGGTGAGAGAGAGAGATTACCTGTCTGTGAGTAGACTGTCATTAACCTCACTTTCTCTCCCCTCACACACACACTCCATCTTGTGCAGTCCCTCTTGTCCGGTGGAGTGCCAATCTACATCCCATTGTTCCCCTCGTCTCTCCTGGACCACGCTAATTGAAGGCAATCCGAACATGCTTCTAACAGACTCTTATCTCACCTCTGCCTCATCCTGAGCATGTACCCACACAGACACACCAGCGCAAGCGCAAACACACACACACACACACACACACACACACACACACAACTGCAGGCTGCTCTAACACTGTAGAGTGCATAATATATGCAACCATTATGCCTCCAGAAATAAAAAGTTGATCACCAATTTAAAAAAAACACTGTCAGTGACATAGATACTGGGAAAGTCTCCTTGTGTTGTAGGAGATGACAATGAATTTCAAAGCTTAAAATACCTGTTCCCATATGTACAATATAAAGCTATATGTAGATACAAGAGATACTAAACTCTACAGCTGAAGACCTGCATCTTATGGAGATATATCAGTTTACCATATTTAATATAAACACCAGTGTCTGGGGTCCAATGAGGGTTAGTTAATACACTCTCATAAAGGCATAACAGAGGTGTGGTGTGATCACAATAAGGGTAATATTATCAAAGTCTGAAAATCATGACTGACATCTGACAGAGTCTGCAGAAAACAACCTGCTTTGCATACAAGTGTATGATAAAGAGTCACGGTGAGTGAACGATGGGGAATGTGTGAACTACGTATAGTAAAGGGTGACTCATGAAATGTCACGTACTGTGCCCTAAATCTAACTCTTATACAATACACATAACAAGTCAAACCTGGTGCTCTGGCAACTCAGTATCAATAAACATACACACTGTGTGGCACACATACCAGCAAACAAAACCTTTCCTTTTATCATCAAACTGAGTACAAAGTGTCTCAGCTTAATACATGGCAACTACAGAAAATTACATAATTAGAGGTGTAACTCAGTGGGTGAATACTTGGAAACAAGGCATTAATAAAAAAAAAGAAAAGACAATGAATATAACTTCAAGTGTTCTGTAGTTGCTACAGCTTTATGGAAACATGGAATTTAACACTAATTCTCAGGGATAAAGTTATAGTTACTAAAACAACTAACTATTTTTTTCTATTAATTCAAGGAATTATCTTTGAGATTCATGTTATGGATGACGTGCCTATTTAATTATGGTGTGGGCTAACACATTTTAGATTCAGTTAACAGCATGTAATGTGTATGCAGGTTCTGCAGTGGAGCTAATTACTCAGTACGATTCAATTTAAGACACTGTGTACTCTGGTCTTCTTCTGCAACAGCTGATTTCTGGTCTCTCAAATCATATCTACGATAATTATCACACCAAAAAGAATAAGTAGCACACCTTGGTGAAACTTACAATGCCTGTCTACATTTAAATGTTTATAGGTTTAATGCACTTAATATAGAAATGTAATTGTACAATAACTTGGAGAAAAACGTGTGTAAATAGCCATTGTAAGCATCATGCATCTGATGTTTTCTGACCAAAAAAGTGACTCACACATAAGGCCTTGTATCCATTCATATGTCCTGGATACATATCCTTGCTCAGATGTTCGGCTCAAGCTGAAAACTACAGTAGATGCTAGAAAGGCTGAAGCCTTTCTGTTTATGAGCAAGCGACTGAGGATATTGCAGATAAAATGAATGCTTTAGTCAGCTCATCTAATAACATGTTGGCAGTAACCATCTATAGAGGAAAAACTTGGTCACATCACAGAAAACATTGGAATTCTGTCACAAAACAAAGGATTGTTGTTTTGTCAATTATTTATATCCTTAGTTTTAGTTTCAGTTATTTAATTAAAGCTGTAATTACTAAGTGAAGGTAAAGGAAGGGGTACACACAGATAGGCCACAATCATGCCCAAATAATGGTTTACCCCAACTGATCATTTCAGTCTTTTAGGTATGTAATTGAGAGAGAGTGAAATGAAAATAAAGAGAACAGAAGGAACAGAGAGAATAACAGAGAAAGAAAGAGGTAGTCTGTGTGCCTTGGTGTAATTAGAGCACAAGAAAACAACCACTGTGCTGGGAAATTAACTAAACACACAGACACAAACACACACACACACACACACACACACACACACACACAGAGTAGTTGGACCACTGAGGATAGACCGCCCTCTACTGACGGACCAGAAAAGGTCAGCAGCACGTCTGCACAACCTTCAACTCTTTTCTAGGCCAAAAACACATGAAGCTTACAACAAATGGATGAGATAATAAAGAAAAGATAACTGTCTTAATAACAAAAATGCTTTTTTTCTCAGACTTTTGCAAATACAAAATCTGGACAGAGGATGAAAAGAGACTCTTCACCTGAAATTGATTTTTAAAGTCATTTCATTCTGGATTTTAGTTAGTTTGAGGCAGAAATGTTGCTTTATTTTACTTTTGATCTAAATGTTTCTTCCAAATATTGTAGTAAGTCTTGTGAGGCGGTGACATCGTTTGAGTATCAAATAGTTAAAGGATCAGGCAAACAAATTGATTAATCTATCGTGGGCACATAACACAGTCCACAAACCTGTCTTGTTGTTACGTTCCTATATGCCATGCACAGAGTGGCGGTGTCTCTTATTTTTATTGTCAAATAACCTCACTGTGGGACACAGCAGGGACGGCCAAGTGGCACAGACTGCCAACTGTTGACTGTGAGAGTGAGACTGAGAGGATGGATGTATGTGTTCTTCCTGGACATATTGCTGCATCCCTTCACACCTCTGCTTGTGATGATGAGACGATGGTGTGACCGCTCGGGTGCCAGAAGATGCAGAGAGCGTTGGGAGTGTTGTGTGATGGTGGAACGGGTTGCTTTAGAGTGGGGTGGGGTGGGGGGGGTCTGGAGAGGGAAGCCATATTGAGCGAGGCAAGGGAAGATGACGTGGGTGAGAAACAGACCTCATCTGAGAAGCTAATACTGACACATGGGCCTTTATCATTATGTATGTTAGTGTGCGTAAAAGCACTTTGGCTGCACTTTTTTTGTTTTGTTTACACTTGGTAAATGTACAGATTCCATACCAGGGCCCTGGTGGGTACATATGTGAGTGTGTGTGCGCAGCCATGCATGTGTCATGTTTAAGCGTGTTTGTGTGTGCACATCGATATGAGGCGTCATCGCAGGTTCTCTGCTCGTCTGAGAAAATCACACTTCGTGCTCGCTTCCAACCCCCTGCCAGGGACAAGACCTGCTGACAGCCCCGCATTGTTATTTCTTCATGTTTGTCAAATGTGGCGTCTCGATGCACATGCACACATACACACACACGCATAGACAGATGTTGTCAGCAGTTCCCATCTTTTCAGACACCTCTCACTCCCAAGTGAGACAGAGTTTGTCAACTCGTAGCAGACAACCCCCCCCCCCTGGAATCCACACACTCTGTTTCACAGTCCCATCTCAAAGCCATCGACTTTCTTTCCAATTAATTTCTTAAAAACGACTCATCACCTTGTTCAACTTTTCTTGTTTGAGAGTGAGGGTTTGCATTCAGCAGTGGCAAAATCTCAATCTTAAAAAAGAGGAGCGCTTTGCACCACAGGAGCACTACAAGCACAAAAGCTTTGCAAAAGAAACACACATGTACACACACTCGCAGGGTGCAGAAGTATCGTCAGTCCACCTGCGCTCAGACAGGCTACCTCCTGTTCCTCCTGCCTGCAGCAGGCTGGCCCACCGCTTGTGTCTCCGTCTGCAAGCAGCCCCCTTTTCCAGCTCAGCAGCTGAGAAAGTGCCAATCCCACAGTTTAAAGGCCCCACTGGCCCTGCCAGCATGATAGATAGTTTAGAAATGAGGACGCGTGTTTAAAAGAGAGAAGAGGAGAGGGGGAAGAGAGGGAGGGAGAGAGAAAAAAGGCACGCAGCAGAAGCAGCAGCAGCAGCAGCTGTCAGACAACACAGAACCCAAGCTTCCATGACCAGGCTCTTAACAGAGAGAGAAACAGGGAGGAGAAAAAGGAGAGGGGCCTCTGAGAGGTGAGGCCTAAACTGACAGGTATGCAAGTAAGAGAGGACTCAAATGGATAAAAAGATAAATATATGCAAATATAAACTGCAGATAAAGAGATTAGATTACAGAGAGTTCATTTCTCTACAACCAGTGTGCTGTGTAGCAGCCTGATTACTGTAGTTATAGAATAGATTAATGTTAAGCAGCAGTTCCCCCAAAACTTAATAAGCTCTATGTGATCCGGACCATATCTAGATTGTTGTGTATTAGGCTACAAAAAAGCACAAAAAAATAACAGCACTACAACACATATGACTCTAAATGCCATGTAACATAAAATCTGTTGTTAGTACCCAGTTTTTTCTCCCACCACTCAAACATCACTTTGCATCCATTTGAATTTATCGCCTTTGTTTCTCAAGTACAAGAGCAAAACAGAATAGCTCAAAAACTGATGAGTAATCAATGGAGTTGTGCTTACTCCAATTATAATATCAACTAGCATGAGATAAAGACATGACATCTGCATTAATCACAGTACTGCATTAATCTGGTTACAATCAAATCATTAGTGTGCATGTAAAGGCACCGAATGGCATGAATGTGTTAATGCCATATGTACAGTACATAGATATTAGCAGGTTGTTTGAGATGTCACCTCAAGTTGTCAAGTTGACTCTTAATGTTCACACCTCTGACACCTTCAACCCCTCCCAGCTAAATCAAGCACACACACAGATTCAACAGGTGGGACAGCACTAAAGCCTGTCACATGGTGTGTGCATACACACTGAGATTAAAAAATGTTTTGAGTCTTTTTTAATGAGTTTCCCTCTACCATATCTCACCTCGGCACCCCTCTCTCTGCTTCCTCTGTGCTCCCGTCTCTTGGTGAGCAGTGTAAATGTGGTCAAATGGGCTGTAATTCAGGCCCCAGTGAGTTGGGCTGCATTTGCAGATATGTATATGCCTCCTCCTTCCCCATTGCTCTCACAGGGGCCTTGCCTAACACTTATTAAACAGATCTTAAGAACATCTCCATTCATCATTGCCACCTCGCTCGTGCATCAGTGCCTCTGTGTGTGTGCGCGAGTGTGTGTGTGTGTGTATATAAGTGTGTGCGCGCGTGTCTGTGTGGCCCCCAAGAGGCCTACTGTCGGTTCAGAGAGGAACTGATGTAGGAAGATTAATATTGGTGTGACGGCAGAACCATGCCAGGGAGGAAGGGTCACTCATTACCCATCTGACCAGCCATCTCCAACCCAAACACATAAAAGAAAACGCACACACAAATACACACACAGATGGCTGCTGCAATAAGAAGCTTCTGTAAACTGTTCTCCGTCTTAATTCGCCATCCCCTTTTCCTGCTTTTGTTAACTTTGTCCGCACTCTCCTCTCTTCCTTTTCCTGTTTGTCTTTCGTCTGCCTCTAGGATTTTATCAGGCGTGATGAAATGTATTACTATAGTCTTGTTAAGTTTAGGGGAAAATTGGTGCCCTGGTGGCCTAATGGTTAAGGCGCATACCACATAATCGTAACATCCACAATTCGACTCCCAGCCGCGGGACCCTCGCTTCTATCTGTGCCCCCCCCCCTTCCTCCACTGACTGTCAAATAAAGGCAGATATGCCAAAATAGGGGAAAATTTCTGGTGTCTAAAATGAATTGACTGTCTCTGGCTCATCTTTATGGTCAGAGTGTGGAGGATGTATGGACAGAGAGGAGATGGGATGTGGTGGAGACACAAGAAGGGGTCAAATACTGCAATTACCACCCAATTGATTTCCATTGGTGCGACGGAGAGAATAAGTGTTACTCCGTCAATGTTCACTCATCCTGGCAGGGAATCCTCCTCTGAGAAAGAGAAAGAGGGAGAAAGAGAGAAGGCTTCTAATTGTCCATTCAATCGGTCATTAATTAGGATGTTAATTTAATTTCTTTCAAATGTTTATTCATTCATTCAAGCAGTTGATGATCTGTAACAGTTCAAATCATAATAAGATAATATCTTCCAACATATCTCTTCTTTTAGTAATATTTATATGCACTTTTCGCTTCAGCTGGACATTTTCTCAGCTGTGCAAACTGTGCAGCAATCAGCCTAAAACCACTGCAAAAACTGTACGTCCTAACATGTCATTTAGTCTCATTTAAGAATTTTCTTAAATCTGTTAATGGGTTGAGATAATTACACTTTTATCCTGTGCAATTTCCTGTGTTTCAGGATTTCTTTTTGAGAAATTAGTGTAAATATCTTGAAACCAGACAGAATAAAGCAGATCATTGTACGAGTAAGAAAATTACATTTGATTCTAGAAAAGTGGACTTGTATTGGAAACGGGTAAAATGATCTCACCCTATTGGCACTGGCAAAATGCGAGTTTAAGGACTTGGCTGGGTGAAGCTGGGTTTTTTTTTTTTTTTTTTTTGCAGTGAGAGGAAAAGAGGAATACTTGGAAGATGGAGGGGAGGGATGGTGCTATCAAGCCTGGCTGACGCTTTCTATGAGGTTTTACGGAAGGTACTCAGACAGGCTATCATAAAGAGAGTGAGTGTGAGCAGGTCCCACATACACCACCTCAGCCAAGGCTGCTAAAAAATAAAATACTACCACACACTCGCCGCCACTCCTCTCCTCCATTCCTCTGTCATATCCCTTCCTCTCCTCTGTTCTCCAACTTTCTCTTCTAGCCTTTTTCTTTCCCCCTCAGTTTCCTTCTCTTCTCTTCTGTCCCCCCTCCTGTCTCCTCTCTTAAGGGCCTGACTGTGGTCTGTCGATAGAACCAGTGGAAAACTGTTTGGAAACCCAAACCTCAGTGAAATTATTTGATTACAACCTCATTACTTGCTGGTTTGGAGGCATTAGAAGCTCGCTAAGAAGTAATGATTTCCATTTTGTGTTTGAGTTGTAATACAATATTTGCTGCGGTTTCTTTCCAAGGACAGCATATAACAGTTGCTTGATTTTTCGGGTTGTTTGGACATTTCTAAATTGACATTATCTGCATGGAAATACAGATAGAACTAAATGGGTGAAAGAAGAAAAAAAAAAGACTGAGTCGAGGCACTGTTACACAAAATGGAAAACTTTTGTAATTATTTACCAAATTGCCTACATCCTCCCGCTCACCAAACCTGATCCTGTGGGGAAAGTATGAGTTAGTCGGCTACAGTTGACTAATTAGTCAAAAGTCACAGAAATATGACCGTGCAGAACAACAGGAGAGAGATGAGGACTAATTAAGGCTACCTTGTCTCTCACCAGCAATTAAAAAACAACAACGCTCTGCAAATTTTCACCTCAAATGTCTCCGTCTCTTTGTCTTTTCCTCTCAAACTATCTCGACCCAATTTATCCTTTTCATTCATCTCCAGAAAAAATGTGTTCCGTCATTTTTATGTCATTAAGGGTTATGAAAATCACAAAGCCATGGTGGTGGAGTCTGGGAGGTGAGAGATGCATATAAAAAGGACTTGGAGAGGGAGAGAGGTTAAAGGAGGAGAGGATGAGGGAAGTTTGATGACGTAGTTCATCTGGTAGCAGGGGGATATTTACAGGAGGCTGTGTTTGTACATGTGCATATACAATCGCATTTGTGTGTATATATATATATATATAAATAAACACACTCATTTATGTGTGTATGTATATGCGTGCATGCGTGCGTGCGCGTGTGTGTGTGTGTGATTGGGCTGTTTGGCAGGTAGAAGGCTGTGAGTGCAGCCTGTCACAGCCCAGCCCTGATTACTCTGCACCATTCATCAAAGTGTCACCTCCCTGACAGCTGCTAATAAATATACTGCCACAGACCCCCACTCGCACCTGGCAGCGCACCACATTCACACACACATACACACACACCATATCCTCCCCTCACCCCCATACGCACACATTCATACTGCCACCCCCAGCACCCCGATGCAGCACCAAACACAGCTCGCATCGCAACAGCAACACATCCTAGAGCTCATTTGCTAATTGCTGCATTTCCCATCAATTCCGTTTCTGTCTTGTTCAATGTCAACAGGAGTGAGAGGATTCAAATAAATTAATGAATTATAACCAATGGGGAAACATGTTACATTACTTCCCTACATGTCTTTCTGCCCTGTACTTTTTACTGTCATGCTATGACATGATATAGCTTCCTCGATTTTAATTGTGAGCACAAGCGTGAATACATAAAACACAAACGCACGCACAAAAACGACTTTTTTTTTGCTATCAAAACTTAATGGACTGTTGTTTAATGCACTGTGTCCCAGCTGCTCCACTTTTTGCTTGGAAACTCAAATGTTCCAAAACACAACTGCATTGTTTTTGCTCATATTTCTGTATCAATATATCTTACTTCAAGCCACCAAAGTTATTGCAGTGCAAACATCTGAAACAATTTTACAGAGTATGGTATTGCAATTTTTCAAGAGGCCGAGATTGCTGAGATTGTTACCTCAAGAATGTGCATTTGCATGTAATTGCTGGTTTGCTTTCCCTTATTTTACTTCATTTGTAGTCAGTGTGGAACACACACCCATGTGGTCATCTTTCCTCTGTTTGTCTATGATTAGGCACTATGTGACTTCTGTAATGATCTCTTACTGTAAGAGCAGCCTCTTGTCTGACTCTGGTCTCGGCTCCGGCAGATGCTCCCCGGCTCCCCCTGTTGGGAGACAGATGAAGCGTGTGACTCAACAGGGCTGTGTGTATGTGTGTGCATGTTACACAATGCGTGGGACTATGGTGATCTGGTGGCGGAAGCGTGGATATCGGTATATCCTGCGCTGGAAGGCGTCCTTGCCAAGCTGTGTGTGTGTTTGAGTGAGTCTGTGGGCGAGTGTGTGTGGACATGACTGTGGGCATGCTGCGCTGGCAGATGGCAATACTGCATTGCCGGGCCACCCTGGCTAACGGGGGGGGGGGAGGACAGGGAGAAGGTGGGAAAAGGAGGAGGATGTGAGTCAAAGAGAGGGATGGGTGAGGATGGTAGTAAAAATGAAAACAGAAGGGCGAGTAAGCAGTGGGTGAGGAACGGGTTGAACACATGAGTTATTACAAGGAAAATAGGGTTGATGAGTTGATGAATGAATGTATGAGGAGGATGACTAGAGGACAGGGAGGAAGCAGTCCTGCCAAGCAGCACCAACTCTCCACACTGTTGCCCAACTCGTCCTCCCAGACACTCCAATAAAACAGTAAAAACAAAACTTGTGTTAATATTGAACTCATATTCTTCCGTTCTTACAATTTTGCTCCTCCGAGCGCAATTTTGCAGTGGTCAGTTGCCAGCTGCACTCCAGTTTGCGCTGTGTGCATATATGCGTGTGTGTTGGCGTGCGCTGCAAGCCTGCTGGGCAGCAGGGCTGGGCCAGGTGTGGAGTGGGAGCAGTGGGAAGACTGGGAACAGTGGGCCTGTTAATTAGAGAGGGGTGATTAATGGGACAGCAGAGAAGGAGCACTGTGTTAGGGAGGAGAGATGAAGGGAGGTGGGAGGGGTTGAGGGGAGAAGGCAGGTGGGGGTGTGGAGGGAGGAGGTAAATTGTTTGGGAAAGGGGGGCAATATGTGATCATGTAAAAATTAAGATTAAAAAAATGGACGTATGAAACCAGTTGCTTCAGTTAGTACTCTGAATACACAATCAGTGCCATCTAGATTGTAGTACATACAATAATACAGCAGGAGTTTGTATCAAAGCCTGTACGTGTGTATGTGCACGTCTTTGGTGACGTCTGGCTTGGGATCCGGTGTGTTATTGAGATGTAAGAAGTGGCGTTGTGACAAACACTCCTCGGGGGATGTGGCGTGTAAACACCAATCATTTGGCAGATGCGCTGTGAGCAAATTGGCAGTGTATTCCCCGCGGCCAAGCCACACACCATTATCAGGATTGAGACTAATCGTGTGCCGTCTCCCATATGAGGAGCAATTAATTCACACCGAATCAAACTGCAAAAGAACAGAGTGACGAGCGGAAAAAGTCGAGGAGATTGAGCAACGGAGAAGAAAGAGTGGAGGTTTGTGAAGAAGGAGGGAGAAGTTTGTGTGCAGTTTCATACATTTTCACCGGGATCGAAACAGTTGAAAATAAATGCCGCCTTTAGTTTGGCTTTCAGAGTCACTCTTAGAATTCAAACTTGTTTTTAACTGGGATAAACTTTCTACAAAAGCTCACAGAGAGGAGAATAAATGACGAATGAGGAAGGAAGGACAGGGGAACTGGAGTGCAAAAGCGAGGGAAAATTGACTTGTGAGGGCGTCCTGTGAAGCAGCCGAACATTTATAAATGTATCTCCACAAAGATTTGACACCGTGATAGTTTTACACTATCTGTATTTCTAGAAAGATGACACTTACAAGGAATCATTAATGTGAGGTTTTCCCCATTCTCACCTCAATCCAGTCTTGAGGCATTGTAGTGGAGAGCCTGCACAGCCAGACGCCAAGCCATTATTTCCTGTCTGATTGCTCTGCGGCCAGTGCGATTAAGGAAGAAGACTAAAAGGTAATTTTTCACTATGATGGACAGAAGGAGAGAGAAAAGTAGAGCTAGTCTCGGTTTAATCTCCTGCAGATGGAGGGAGTGAGGGAGGGACAGCAGCGAGAGGAGGGAAGCCATCGTTTCCAGGGATACAGTACCTAAATTAATCGTCCGGCCTGATGGCCTTTTGGATAAGATAAGTAGCATTATAATAAGGAAGGCCATATAAAAGACCAGGGAGGCTATTCAAACAGTCTCTCTCTCTCTTTCATACACACATACACTGTAAATTTGGTCATTTAACCTTCTTTATTATTCCAGTCAAGTCATTTTTCCTCATCGTAGGACAGTTAATGCGTGTGAAGGGACGCAGACGCGGCGAAAGAATTACAGGCAGAGGACAACAAAAGAGACTTCCTGAGGCCAGAGACGGATCAAAAGAGATGTTTTTGAAAGCTCTTGTAATTCATCACGTTGTCACAGGAAAGCCAGGATGTGTACGTAATTTTAAGTGGTGATCACAACTTCACAAGGGAGGTGTACAAGGAGATAAAGTAACACTTCACACTGCTGAAGAACAGTGTGTTTGTCAACTTTGTGGAAGATTTACTTTAGATACCATAAACTGCCAAAGAAGAGCTGGAGGACAAGAGAGACAAGCAAATAAAGCAAACGTTCAGTGCCGGCATTACTCTTTGTGGTGTCGACAGAAAACATACAAAACAGTTTCGCAATGTGTAAAACACTTTAGGACATACAGTACATTAAGGGTTACATTAACTAGCTTTCATTATTGAATATTTTCATGATCAATTATAATTATTAAGTGCCAGAAAAAAGTTAAATTTTCCCAAACTCACTGAGATCTTAAAATGTACATTTTGTTTGTTTTTTTTGACCAATCAACATCCCAAAACCCCAAGATATGCAATTTAAAATGATGTAAAACAGAGAAAAGCAGCATATATCTATATATCTGGATCCAACAAATGACTATGTTTATTAACTTCCAATCGGATTAGGACGAATCGGTCAAGTCAGTTGTTTGTACAGATGGGTTTGTGATCGATTACAAGCCTTCATATCAGTGTGCTCTGCTCAGCATCGTCATTACTAAATATGCTTGACATCAACTCTGTTTTGTTAATACATTAATATCTTTCATCACCAACAGATACCAACACCTTTCCTCTCAGTGCTGTCCTGGCAACTTAACTGGAAAAAGAGGTTTATCAGCTTGTTATGTCAATCTCTGCTACCCCCTGCTTTCAAGTTTTTAGCCAGTGTGTGTGTGCGCGCGCGCGTGTGTGTTTGTCTGAGCACTTGTGCATATCAGCATACTCTTGAATAGAGTCTGTCGGCTCTCTCGCAGTCTCACTCCAGTTTCGCTCCCATTGAGTGATTGTGTGTGCGTTTCCCGCAGAGCAAACATGTTAGTTCGTCTGTTCTCACAGTGGGCAAACAGCGAAGGGGGCTCATGAGCGGTGTTAATGGGTAGAAGAAGGAGCAGAGTAAAAAAATAAATGGACTGCATTTATATAGCGCTTTTCTAGTCTACCGACCACTCAAAGAGCTTCACAACACATGCCAACATTCACCCATTCACACACACACATTCATACACTGATGGCAGAGGCTGCCATGCAAGGTGCCAACCTGCTCATCAGGAGCGATATACATTTACAAAGAGGTTTCTAATGCTCACTCACCCAGACACACACACACACACACACTCCAACTGGGGATTCAGAATCTTGCCCAAGGACATGCAGATTGAAGGGGATCAAACCACCGACCTTCTGATTAGTGGACGACCCGCTCTACCTCCTGAGCCACAGCCACCCCAAGATCGTGGAGGCAACGCAGGAGGTGAGAGATTAGGGGTTACACTTTAATGTGGAGCAAGACTTGCATCAGTGCTTGATGCAGGTGGCTGCTGGTGTTTGTGTGTCATATAAAAGCAGAAGTGGGTATACGTGTATGTGTGTGTTTGTGTGTGTAGGGGCCACAGGGCAACCTTGGAGAAACTCCACTAATTGCGACCACTGGGTTTTACCTGAGGGTCTGCTCTGGCTAATATCATTAGCTAATCTGCTGTGTGTTGTCCCCCTTGCCCTCTCCATCAGAGCGCCCCGCTTTAGTAGCACAACCAGCGGCATCCACCCCCCTAAAAACCCCCTCTTACACCACATGCCTACTTCCCAGAGCCCAATGCAGACTGCTGAGTCCGGGCTTGTGCTGCTGGAAGGGCCCTGCATCTGGGCTCCACTGACAAAGAAGATTAATACCTCAGCCACACACACACACACACACACGCACAAACACACACACAAGTATGGGCATACATTTGCACCCACGCAGGAAGGTACCCTCTTGGATCCTCTCACGCACACACAAACACACACACACACACATATTCCAACCTCCATCAAAACCAAAAACAGAGGGAACTGGCGCATCCTACCCTCCCGCCACCCATACACCCTCCTTCATCCTGCCTCCGTTTCTCCAGGCTGTGGACCACTCCAAGTCTACCTCCCCATTTCCCCTCCTCACCCCCCACCCCACTTTAAATAGAATCTCCAGGCCACAGAAAAACAACTTTCTGCTGATGCGACTACTCCTTCATCCTTCCCATCTTTCCCCTCTTCCTCCCACTCCCATCACACACCTATGGTTATGGAGAGCACGGCTGAATATGAGCCCTGAGCTCTGATACAGACATTATATCTGAGTGGGCTCAAGTGTGCTCCTGATGCCCCCTGCGGGGAAAAAAAAGTCCACAAGGCAAACATGCTCCCATAAGTGTATCATTTAAAACCAACGGCATCCAGATTGTCCATTGGTTCAAAGTAATAACGCATGATGCGCAAGAGTACGGCTCAATGAAAAAGAATCAAGAAAGTTTCTCTAAAGGATACAATTTACTGTACAACACATTTGCATTGATGAATAACTGGGCTAAACATTGAGGAACTGGGGATTTTTTTTCCTTCATCATTTTAAAAATATAATAGTTTGCAAAGTTCCCACACCCTCCAGACAGACGCTGACCACATATCCGTTTTAGGGATTTGTAAATATGAAACTGCTAACACGATGACACCTAAAATATATATATACCTCACCTCTGTGTGTTCATAGTGGAAACTCCCCAGCATTCCCCTGGGGGCTGCCAAATGTGTGGTTTGGCCCATGACAAAGAGGGAGACAGGTGTCAAAGGGGCGAGAGGTGTTGACATAACCTCCTTCTACCACATTTACCTGCGATGGCCTGCATGACTCAAGTACCACACCTGTCACTGGAGGCCAGGACTGTGTATGACTGGATATGTATGAAGTTTGAGGTGGACAAAAAATTGTGGAACAGAATGAAAAGGAGGAGTGGGGGGAAGGGAAAGAGAGAGGTGAATGAATGGAAAAATATTTGACTGTAGCGTTAGAGCAAAGGATCAGATAAAACTGATCACTTAGGCAGGGACTACTCTGGCACATCTCTGCACGCCTAAACACTTCCCCGTGTCAGCACATTGGCTGCTTGTCAAAGAACAGAAAGAGGGAGCGACGGAGAGACTGAGACAGAAAGACCAACCAATAAAGAAGGATTTACATCTGCGGAGAAACGAAAAACTGTCAGGAAAAGATGAGAGGGAGTTTGGTCACAATGCTGCCCAAGTTGACGGCGAAACTGCTCATCCACCCGCTACATCTCAAACAGACGACGGTGATATAGGTGAGTGACACTACCAGCAGAAGGAAATTTAAGTTTTAGAGAGGAAAAAAACAAAATGGCTGGCCTTTACATCAATTAAAAATGAGAAGAATCCTGGTAAAATATTAAAGACAAAGAGAGAGACGAGGTGTTTTAAGGACGTAGCGTGTGTATGCGCACACACACACAAAGATTGACGATGCACATCCTGGCCTAGGTATTTGAGAACTCATACACAGTAAATGCCAGTGCAGCGTTTATGTTGAGAGATAGTTATTGCTGGTAATGTATTTGCTTCTTTTGAACTGCTTTTCTATCACTATAACAGAGCAAAAAGCAAGACTGTCATCCTTCTTGTAAGTATGCAACATCACTTGTATCTTTTTAAATACAATGTTTTCATTAAAACATTTCCAAAGAAAATCACAAGTCCTGACTCACACATGCATTTATCTTGCGAAATATAATAGGAATAAATTAAATTAGAATAATCGATATATACATGCAATTGCAATTCCAACTCCATACAGCATATTAATAAGGGATTTGAATTGTCTTTTTTAATCCATGTATCTTTTTTTTCCCCCATTTACATTTTATACACTGTATTTCAATTTCATTCAAGTGTGACTCATACACCGGAGAGAGTTTACACAGAAATAGCAATAAAAGTGGTTTAAGTGATTTGATATCAGGCTTTATAGTTTCCATGAAAATATATCAAACTGTCTTTTAGACTGTGTGTGGGGGGGAAAGCAGAGAAAATAAAGGTAATATCATTTAAACAAAAATAATAAAACACTTTTATCATGCAATTTTACCATGAGTCATATTTCAATATCAGAATATAAAGGGGAACATTTGTGAGCATTATAAAAATGAATAACTAGTGGGTGGAAAGTGTCATGATCAAACTTGTAATGTTGTTTGGGGTATATTGTAGGTGTATTCTTCCACTCTCTCCATCCTATCGGACCAGCATTCCATGTCCTTATAAATAATTCATTTTTTAATCTGATTTCCCAGAGCGATTCTCAGTGTGTTAGTCACATATTCAATAACAGAGCGCGGTGAATAATCTGGCTGTGTGTTTCCGTGATTTCCCCCAATGTTCTGTGGTGGGGTAGGAGGTGGGGGGGGGGGGGGGGGGTGCGTCTGTCGGAGAGCTGAAAGTGACTGTGGAAGAGGAGGAGGAGGAGGAGAGGAGTCAGGTGCATCATCAGTCAACATCCCTACAGGTTGACAATGGACAGATGCATGCACTTGTACTTCACATCCATGTTTAGGATTACTCATCTCTCTCATCTGGAGATGGAACATCGGTGCTGTCTTTCCTCTCACAGCCAAACATCTGGGGGGCCGGAGACGACTTGTTCAATGATTAAACAATTTCTTAATTGATACTGAGCGATAGGAAATTATCAAGTCCAAGGAAAATGTGAAACATGCATGTATTGATTAAATATTTCTCTTTTATAGGTAGTATTTTCCCCTTTCTCTAATTTTCTAGGATTTGTAGAAAATAAATGGATGTATTAACAGGAAAAATCTAAATAAGAAACACACATAAAGACATCTTATTTTCCATAGTTTAGAATTCTGGTTCTGGGAGTATTTCCAGTGTTTCCTCACAAAACCAAAAATGTGGAAAACAAGGCAAATGATTTATAGTGGAATATAATTTATGGAAGAATTTGTCTTTAATAATATAGGGGAAATATTCCATAGCAAAAAAAAAAAAAGCTAAATATATTGTGGATTTTTTTCCCCATCAAAGTACCACAATTGAGAGTGTGACACAAATATTTGAAGTGGTGGAGGGGTGGGACTGCCTCGCCATAACATGCCACTGTCCTTTCCCCCCATAGTGCCCTGGGCGCTGTTTCTTCCAGCCATGCTGTCTGGCCACAAACACACAGACAAACATGAAACTGCAGTTCACTAAGACTTCACAGCACAGGCTGATTTCAATATGTTGCCATTTTGTAGCTTTTTCAAAAATAATTTAAGATCGTACTGATATGATATTGTTTTAGCCGTAGGCAAGAGAGAGTCCCACAACAATAGAGCTGGAGGTCAATGAGAGGGTTTGTGCTGTGTCAATATAAATACAAGAAAATGCATCAGATGCCACAAAGATGGAAAATTCCACAAAAAGAAACGGCACGTCTAAATAGTGTGCCCCAACGGAGAAATGTTCACATGAACTTCCACATGAAGGTTATGCTTCTACGAGAAGTGTGGACAGCTACATCGCGCTGCATTTCTGCTAAAGGCTGCATGATTGAATGACTGTCTGTAACCTAATCTTGATATTGAAACCAACACTGCCAGCACAGAGAGTTAATAGGTCTGAAAGCAGGATTTTTTTTTTCCTCCACACTGCTTTTACTGTGTTGAAACAGAGAAGACACATTCCTGAATTAGTGTGTTGCATGTGTGTGTGTGTGTGTGTGCACAAGGGACAAAATCAGAGAGGGCAAAAAGTACATCAATAAAGACAGAATTAGTGTATCTTGCTAATTCTGAAATAGCCTCAACAAGACTAAAATGATATCTCTCAAACATCCAATTAGTGCATTCACTTATGTCCACTCAGCAGGTTTGTTCATATTCAGCGGCATTAAGTAACTAACTATGAAGTGATGGACCCAACTCCTGAAAAACCCTCATCTATTAACTATATTATCATGCAATACTTTGTAACTAAGAAACTTAACCTCTGACTGTTCAGCGACATAAACAGACACAGAGTTAATGATAAAGAGGTCTTGTGGCAGGATGTGGTGTGATTGTAATGGGAGAAAAGGAAGGCTGACTCTTGGCTTCAAATTGGATCGCCCTCTGGACAGCAAGTGCACAGGATGCACAGCACTTCACATGTGCATGCACACAAACACACTTAAAAACACACATACACCTGGAGCTGTGAGCAGTCAGAATCTCAACAGTTGGCTAGACAAACCTAGAGCACCCCCTAGTGTTGTTTTTCCATAATCTACAGCACCACAATGATCGACAGAAAAATGTCTTTTTGACAATGACACACACACGCATCAAAATGCTGCAAGTCAAAGTGCTGCAACATAAGGAACATATTATTGTTATAATAAATAAAACTGCTCTTCTATGAACAACTTTCTTCTAAAGAGAAAATTGGATAAATACATGTCCCTTCTATAGAGCACAGGGGAATGAATTTCCAAAACAACTTTACTATTTTAGATTTTTGTTCCAACTAAGTAACAAACAGGTTTTTTTTAAATTTAATAAACTGCAGGAGAAGTTCATGCTTTTAATGCAACTTCCCATAGGCCATCATTTAAATGTATCCTTGGCCCAACCCTAGGAGATCGGATTTGGATGATTTAAGATGCATTTCACATTTACTTTTGTGCAGTAACAAGATAATACAGTAGGTTACAGCACCCCAAACGAAGGCTGACCTGGGGTCTTTCTCTCAGGCTATCAGGCAAAGTTCCCAGTTAGGTTTTGGAGCGTTGAGAGTGACCTGAGGCCTTGCCGGTCCAAAGCAAACCGTTGGCTAAAGCCTAATGTCTGTTTCCATCCAGGCTCATGTAAATGTTTGTGATTAAAAAGGGAGATATGAGAGCCGAAGCGTTTCTGCAATCTTGCACATCCTAATTTGGTACTAGGGGAGTTAACACACCTGCCAGCTTCCTGCTGACGAGGATGATTTCTCAACTGTTGTTGTTTGCGCCGTCAGTTTAAGGAGAGGCGAAGACAGTAAAGGGAGAGAAGTCCAGGCTGGGCAAGACAAAGCAAGCAAACACACACACACACACACACACACACACACACACACACACAC
The DNA here is from genome assembly GCA_038419695.1 of Scomberomorus guttatus. NCBI lineage: Eukaryota > Metazoa > Chordata > Actinopteri > Scombriformes > Scombridae > Scomberomorus > Scomberomorus guttatus. Next base: position 21,488,538 of record CM076449.1, on the reverse strand, counting down.
ACTAAGGTTCCCTGGCTGCTGCCAATAACAAGCAATCCTAACATGTGAAAATGTTGACTGCTTGATGATTGATGGTAGTTATTTGTGGCTTTCTAACCCTCCTCCTTTGCCTCCACTCCCCCCTCTTCCTCCTCTTTCTTCATCTTCCTCCTCCACTCCTCCCTCTCATCTTTGTGCTGTTGCTCCCCTTCTCCCCCTCTCAGACAATGTGAATATGATTAATAATGTGTAATGTTGTGTAAGCGGCCTGCTGTCCATCATTCCTGCCTCGTCAGACATTCTTCAAAACGTGAACTCGGAGGACAGAGATGTGCACTGTGAGCACTGAGTTTCAGGTAACGTGTCAGACTCAGGACACAAACCTGATATAAATGAAATCAGGATATATATAAAATCACATAACCACGCAGTAAAATATGAACTTCTAACATATACACATCTCTGAAGACATTAACAATGTAAATCATTTTGTATTTGTGTATAATATGTACAATAAGACCCATAAACCTATTTTAATTCTCACGTTTTGTAAGAAAAGATGTATTTTTCATTATATATATCTATATTTAGATGTTGGTGTGGGGAGACATAAATAAAGATGCGCATAAGAAGACAAATTAATAAGTGGCAGTGTAGTTCTGGGTGTCTGCTACTACTGCCACACTGCCAGCTCCCCATCCATCACTCGCTAACACTGTGCGTCTGGGTGTGTGCGCGCGTGTCTGGAGGAGGAAGAGGAGGAGGATAAGGACAGAGGAAGAAGAGAGGACATTGGAGGCCACAGTGCAAGTTCCTCATCCATCATTCTCTGAGACCAAACTTCAGAGGCAAAGGAAAGGGAGAGGGGAAAGGCAGGGAAGAGATGTTTTCTCAGAATGATTCTTTGCTTCCTTCCCCTTTTCCTCAAGTAATCAATGAAGCAAAACGGTGCCTGCGTTGTTTCTACAGCACGGCCAGGAATTCCTCTGTTTCTGTGACTCACCCTCTTTAACCAACATTCATCCTCTTTTCTGCCCAACCCTCTACTCTATTCTTCGTTTGGCTGATCTACAGACAGACGGGGAACAGGGCGGGGGGGGGGGGGGGGGGGGAGACAAGACAGGACAGGGCCTTTAGTCTAGAGATCATTACCTTTACATTATTAATGTATGGCCATACCACAAAGGACATTCACAGACAATGAGGAAGAGAGTGACTGCTTCTCTGCTCTATAGTGAAACGATGTGGTGTGCACCCGAACTGACCACATAAGACCACCGCTGAACAGAGCATTCAGGGCTAAATGTTTCAGCAAATACTGAGTTCAACTTAACCTCATAAAATAATAACTGCAATCCTTTTTTTGGACCAAAATGTGCCCACAAAGACTGCCATATACCAAAAGCTGGCATTGATTGTTTGGTCAGATTTGTTATCTTTCAGATTTGAATCACAATTTTACCAATTTTAGATGATTTTTATTTTTGGCAAAGTTCTTGTTTGGCTACTCGTGTTTAGACAACATTTAAAATTAGAGAGGTTTGGCTCAATTGTAACATGAAAAAAAAGGTCTCACAGGAAAATATGTTTCTATTTGTCAATGTAAGTTATGGGAAAAAAGCATTGTGATGGTATTGGCACTGGTATTGAAAATTTTCAAAATGATACTCAGCCCTATCATTATAATCATACAATTGTGGGAAATGTGTAGAAAATGTGACAAAGTAGTTAAGGAGGTACTAATACTACTAATTTATTAGTAAATAATTCCATTAATTATCAAAAGATAAACTGATTTTTGGGAAATAAATTAAAAAAAACAAATGTGTGAGAAAGTATGCATTTGTCTGTGTATGTGTTCACTGGGCATAAAGAAGGTTTGGCAGACACTTTGGTGAAGCTGAAAGCAGAATTGAGGAGTGTGCTGTGTGTTTCATTAAATGCTCAATATATCTTGTGTTTTCTGGATCATTTAAGCCCCATTACAGAACAGTGGCAATGCTTTAATTTCTAAAGTGCCTTTCAAAAGGCATCACCTCAGGCACTTACTCCTGCTCTCACATACACATCTGCATGTACACATGTGCGTTAAGTCGTACACACTGGCACACAGATGCAAACATGCACAAATTGCGGGTGCCCACACACACCTGCACAGACACGTACAAAGCCTAACTCCATTACCTCTGTGTGTTCTTATATATTTAAAGCTTTATTTCTCTTGTTCTCTACACCGTGTCTGCTTGTGTCCCTCTGTGTGTCTTTCTTCTTAACAGATGACAGCAGCCTTGCAGTGGCTGGGGCCGCTGTCTTGGCTGCCGGACCCATTTGACTTGCCAGCTTGGCCGGAGAATGAACCCCGGGACTAACTGGAGCCAAGGTCAGATTCCCTGTAAGTGTGTGTGTGTGTGTGCGCGCATTTGCACAGATGCATTTGTCCATTTAGTTCAAGGTGTTAGTGCTGATGGAGTATGCATGCTTGGTTACAGTATATTCACAGTACTAAACGTTACAGGAAAAATCCTTCCGTGCATTTGCGAATTTGATCGTCAGTGAAGGTATGTGAGAAGTGTGTGCTGAGCCAGCGGCAGTTTGAGGGAGGTGGAGGTAAGGGGAGTGTTGTTCGGAGCAATTGATACATTGCAAATAGAGTGGGCTTCCTGTCCGGGTTTTGTGGCTAAGGTGCTAAACGCTTCAGGAAACCAGATACACTTGCACATAAAGAGATAGAGCAATAGGGTGGGAAGGTGGGGGAAAAATGAGGGGTGGAAGTAAAAGAACGAGTGTAAGGTAGAGGAAGAGCCAGACATTCTTACTCGTTTTTTTACGACTCCAACTTTGTTGTATTACCGTAGCACTCCTATACCTCCCTATAATCTGAGATTATTCAAACTGCTGGAGCTACAGCAGAAGTGATGGCGGTTTGAAGTCAAGAGAAGGGTTCATTTCTCAGAGAATGCCTTTGTCGTTTGTTCTCCTTCTCCTCTCTAATGAGATGGAATGTGGCTAAATTAGCAGCTGAGAGGCAAAGCTTCATTTACAAGACAATCAAATGATCCTTTACAAAACACACTCAATATGCATTAGATGTCGGCTTTGTGAATATAGGATGGCCTCAGTATGCACTCAAATGGGGAGGGGGGGGGGGGTGTATTTGGATGTTGCACGGTGGTGAAAAATGCCAAACTGAAATCATCCATCACAATGCAATAAAAGGGCCTGCAGCGCTCTGAGTGGGTGAGAGGAGTGAGATGTTTGTATTGGCCCACTGGGTTTCCCTCTGTGAAGGAGGGAATGTGTAAATGAATGTGTAAATGTTAAAAAATGTTCTTTTTATTAGACGAATTGCATCATTAAATCACATTATAAAAACAAAAAATGCACCATTAATTTCCTCCCCAAACAGCCGAAGTACATGTTTCTCTGTCCCTGTGCCCATCTCTGTGTACCCCCATGGGGCGGCAATTCCAAAGCTATTCCATTCCATTATACAGATCAATCAGGTTGGGGAGATCTATGAACACATGTTTGGGGCTGGATGAGTCAGAAGGCAAAAAAAAAACAACTTCCTAATTGTGAGTAGGATTCTCTCTACAAGCTAAACAGAGGTCCCAACAAACAGGTAGTGTCTCCTTTCCACTTTTTGCCCTTCCTCGATCAGGACATGAAAGGTAGCATGAATAATAGATGAGGGAGGTGATGAGATCAATCAGAGGCCATCAGTCTGGGAGATAGGAGTGGACAGAGTAGGATGTAGATCTGCTCTGGACTAGAACAGCAGACCTGCTGTCAGAGATAGCAGCGAGAGGTAGAGATTAGCGATTCTCTATAGCCCGGGGTAGCTCGACTGGAGAGGCCATAGTGAAAATAAAGTTTACGTACAAAGAAGAGTGAAAATGATTGGAACCTGCTCGAGGCCCACAAACACACAAATAACCATCTCATCATAAGCCTGCATCCACACACATCCCTGCATGCATTGACCCCCTGCACCTCTGCTTCACACGTACTCACATCTGTGACAATGCCACCGCAGCATGACAAATGCAAACAAAAGGTTCACCTATTCATCACTGTAGCGAAGAGGGTGGGGCTAATTATACAACTGTGAAAATTATGACTTTCTGTTGTTATGTTTGTCCTCCAAGAGATTACAATGCTGAGGATGGAGGTGCAGAGGGGAAAAAAATAGCCTCGCAGCTTCTCTGTGAGGGGGCACATGAAGGTGCGGGCACACACACACACAGAAAAAACACACATACACACACAAATACAGCTTGTGTCCCTGCCGCTTGCAGGCATGATTAATCCAGAGCAGAGTGGGAAGATTTTGACCCTAAACAGAAAAGTCCTGTTGAGGCTGTGAGAGACACAGATTTATTTAGGTACCACTCTGTCCACATTAATTATCCCCATGCAGGTGCAGGCCCAAATTCCTCTTCTTCCAGCTGTAGCCATGTGCTGTGATACACAGATACACACAAATACACACACACAAATAAATAAAGAACGCACATGCAGCCTGCCCCCATTGCCTTGCCAGGCTGTACTTATAGTGTCTGGGTGGCACGGAGAACACTGGCCGTCACGGCAGTGAAGGATTGCACACCCCGATTTAGCAGAAACAAACCAATAGCAAATACAGATACACACCTACAGTTTGTCCTGCCACACCACAATGGAGGAATACTCTATTATCTTTTACTCTATTTAAATATTTAATTAAGGAGAAGTTAACATTAAACTGGGTGTTCAGGACCAAAAGTATTTCAGGACCCTTTTTTTATCTCATGAGTGTAAAATCTTTATTTTATCTTAAATGTAAGCAGCAACTATAGCTGTCCGATAATTAGACTGGAATAAAAAGTGTTGTATTTCTCTGAAATGTACTAGAGTAAAATCATAAAGTGTAGTACACAATTAAATGTACATTGTGACTCCCCACCTCTGCTCCCACCTTAAACTGAATGCACCAAAATTTCACACTCTCGTCCCCTCTTCCTTTCCTCCTTTTTTGTTTTTGTTATGACGTTACCTGTGTCCCCAGGTGACACCTGGCTGGGAGTTACACCTGTGTTTGTATCTGCATGTGTGTGTGTGTGTGTGTGTGTGGTACAAGCAGCAGCTCCACCACTGTGCTTCCCCCTAACAGAGCTAGTGGTGTGCGATGTGTCACTGAGCGCTCCACTCATTATGGCCTACATTAGCACCCTACCTCGCCCTGATTAGTCCCCCGCTGAGCTGAAATCCACAGTTTAAGTGTGTTTTTGTGTGTGCATGTGAGACGGGGAGAGCGAGAAAGAGAGACAGAGGCAGTGAAAAAGAGAGAGAGATACCTCTCCTCTTTAGGATGAACATTGTCTCTTCATCTCAGTGACAGCTTCCTCATTTCTCTAATACAAATGGCTGTCGGTGCTGGTCGGCATGCATCAGGAGCTTGGGAGTGGGCTCCATCACTGCTCCACTGTCACTCTCATTTATTACCCAGTTTGTTTGCACTCTTATCCGCGGCCTTGCCCTGCCAGCCCATCCATCAAACACACACAGACACACTCGGGCTCACATATACACACACACGTCTGCCCGCTGACTGTCAGCACCTTGCCTTCCTGGACATTGAGACACACATACTTACATACTGCTTTTCACGTTTGCCTAAACCCTTCACACACTTATCTCTACGCCCACATACGCTGCCCCAACAACACACGCTTACACATGTAGTTCAAATGGTGAATTCTCCCACACTTCTTTTTCCTGTCAGACCACTCCGTCATTGTCATCTGTTCTTTAGCTCCATTTCTTCCTGTACTCTTATTTTCATTCTATAGACATTTTGCCCACTCACAAATCCCCAAGAGGACACGTGTGTATAAGAGAGTGGCATTGATCAAATCCTCACTCATCAATATCAGTCAATATGCATAATCTGATAGATTCATCAATCAATACTTTAACAAATGACTGGCCACAGCCCATGCTATTCCTCAGGGAGGTTGTGAACACAACGGCACAGTACAGAGGAAAAGAAAACAGCGTGTAAATAAAAAAAGCTAATCACAAAAAAAGCACCTTTATTTCACATTAGCCCCTTTACAACAATCTGATGGCAATTTAACAGGTCAGTCTCGTGTCCTAATAAGCACTTGGTCACTTTTACATAAAAGATTGCTATGTTACTACTGTAGGTGGGTCGGACCTAGTAACATTTCCATAACACTTTCAACACAGCACGTCGTAACTGAATACCGTCAGAGTAACATAAAGGCTGCAGCAGCACAATAAAAAACACCGAGAGAAATGCACATCTTGTTTCACTTTCTATCACTAATAAATTTAACATCTCAACTCTTATGCACAAAATCTGTGGCAAGAATTCGTTCTCTAATCGCGTTAAATGATTAAATTGATGAGAAAATGTATCAGTGGATTCACTGTGATAAGCAGCTTCAACAGCAAAATAAGTTTTGAAATCCATTAGGGCTTAAACTAACAATGATTTTCATTATCGATTAACATGATTATTTTGAGAAAATAATCAGCAGTGACATGTTTTGCATCACCTGGCAGACGTTTGCCGGCAAATGAGCAGGGAGCTCTGGGTGCAGGCAACATGGAGGGAAGTTAAACATTTTTTATTTGCATATACTACCCACATTGTAATGATACAATGCTTGAAATATGTCATGTCTGAAAAGGGCTGTTTTATTTGTTTTAAAGGGCACAGATATCACATGCATAGAGTTTAAGCTGTAAATTCTGTATTTCTTTCAAATATTAGTATTACTTTTCAAATATGTAAATCCTACATTTGCTCAGTGTGGAAGCTTTAAAATCCATAATTTTCAATCTAAAATTGAAAGCAGTTTTGGGGAAATGTTTATCCGCAAATAAGCAGAGAATATCCAGCACATACAGTACATTAGAGTTTAGCTGCTGTATTTTCAAGCATTTCAGTGTGGAAGGTTTAACCCGAACGAGGACTGGGCAGAGTGGATAATCTGTACTATACCGTATGATGCGTCATGCAACAAGATCAAACGCACTATTACAAAAACCAACACCAGCAACAACACTAACACCAAATAATCTGACGGACCACTGGCCATGACAACAGTGGGTTTACCTGTTCAGTGCACCTCTTGTAACAGACAACACTAAAGACCACAGCATAGATTTTTCACACTGTCTCAAGGTCACATCACTGACCAAAACCCATCACCTCCCTGTAAAATGCTACTTCACTAAAGCCATATTTTTCTTTTCCAGGGACAGGGCAGCCGGAGATAATCAATACTGTTAATTGTGTTTACCGGAGGGCTCACTTATATTGGCACTACAAGTGGGAAATGATGGTAAAATAAATGTTAACATGTTGAGTAAAACAGTTTGCAAAACCATTCAGGATAAACTTTGTTATGAGAAACATCAATTTATGAAAGTAATAATATGCACATTAAAATAAACACGGGCATAAACATATAGATCAAAATACAGATCAGATTCATAATGCAATAAGATACAAACACTAAAATAAGCAGTCTTCACTCAAACCACTGTGTGCCCACACACACGCAGGCTCACACAAAGCATGTTTGGGGGCCAGCTGCCAACAAATGAAGGATCTCCCTCCCAATTCACTTGTTATTGTGCTGTCTGGGTGACAAGTATACCTATAGAGTGAGTATTTATTTCCGGAATGTTTTGTTCCGTTTTCCTGCAATGATGAATGTTTCTTTTATAAATCCATCGCCAGGCCTTTTAAACCATAAACAATATTTCTCCAGCCCAGATTCCTTGTGCAGCAGTCTTGGGGAACCTTGAGATTTCCAGGCTCTGATTTAATGGCTCGTAATTCTTGAAAGGCAATCCTTCTTCACCCTGCGACGCTCAGATGCACCATCCTTCCGGCAACCCACCACGCTCGGCCTCTGCTCCCCTCCGGATCCCCAGGCCAGTCCAAACGCCAGTTAAAACTACTCAGCTGGAAACAGCACCATGTCCCTTCTGTCACTAGCATTGGATTATCTGCAATGGGCTGACAGGACAGATTTTAAAGATGATATTTGGAGATGTATAGCATGTTCTAAGGATGTCTTGTATTGTAATATTGATGAGAAAGGTATCAATCCACATCTTTGGCCCAACAAGTCCCCCAAATTAAACAACAAAATACCTTGTTGGTCCATGCACTCCAGAATGAAACAAGTGTTTTCTGATCCGACACCCATATCGGCAGTACACATCATTTGTCATTTGCTTTTCAAATCCCTTTACAAAACACTGTTTTATGATGTGACAACGCTATTGGTGCATGTGTAAAAATGCTCCCTGTCAAGAGACCAGGCTTCAGCCTGCTCTGAATGTTTCATTTGCAATGTTACCTCTATTTCCGTGTCGTGATGACAGATTGTTTGTGCATGCCGACAAACAGCCATCTGTTCCATAGCCTTTGTTGCTGAGGCTGTTCCATGGGTTGTTCGTGTTGTCAACTCGCATATTTCAGATTGGAATCGGGCTTGAACATGTACAGATTTATTTGAGAAGTTTCCATTTCAAGTAAAGAACGAGAAAAAGAATTGAAATCCTACTACTAGCCACCGGAAGTCAGCTGAGACACAGCTTCTGGAAGCTAACCAATCAGAACAGAGTGGGCTCATCAGGAGGAGGGGCTTAAAGAGACAGGAGCTAAAACAGCCTGTTTCAGACAGGGACTGAACTGAGGGGCTGCATAAAGGGCCAGTATAAGATAAATAAGGAGTTTTTTGAAGAGTAAATCATGCAAATATGTTCCAGTAGAGCCCCAGAATATAAATCTAGACCTGGTAATGTGCATGATACGTCCCCTTTAAGGTTAAAGGACAATCATGATCATGTTCATGCGGTTGGAAACGGGAACGAACAGCTGTCTCCCGTGAAAAAGTCTGATGTCCAAGTATGGAGGTCATAAAAAGAGATGACACAAGTTAAGGTCTCATTTTACTATCTGGTCTTTATCTAAACCTTGTCCTGTGGAATTTGGGATTAGATGGAAACCAACATGAGAGCATGGAAACATTTGGGAAAAATTAGGTCTGCAGGTTGGCTGGTCGTTCATAAGGCACACACATTAAGAAGCTCAGAAATCCTGGAGGAGTTAAGCATTGTTTTCTTTCCAACTGGGCTTGAAAGAGGCCAATTAAGGTGGTTTCAATACCTTGTGAAAGTACCACCCAGATAACTCCCACTAGATACAGAAAAGCACAACTAACTTGGAAGAGACTATGAAGTAGATCCATGACAGACTGGAAGGACTACATATCCCAGACTGCCCGGTATTGTCTTCAAGAGGAGCTGGCAGGATACCTGAGACTCAACTTGCATTTCTATCATTGTACTCTGAACCAGATAAGAAATTTTGCAACTGAAATTTTTTTTTTTTTTGAATGGAGATCATGAGAAATATAAGCTAATGAATGAATTAAGATGATATTTACACTTTTCCAACAATGGGGAAGTTCAGTGCAGTGGCTGTGCAAAGAATGCTGGTCCAAAGGTCAAATCATATAGAAAGTTACTTAAAATTTACTTTAACTTAACCACCTTTATAGACAGATTGCTGTGCGACGGCACGCTGAAGAGGTTAAGCTCATTTTAAAATGTCCAATAAATGTACCCCAGCAAGTCAACTAAATACAAGGGAGAAACAACAGCAAGTTAAAAAAGCAATCATTAGCCTGGTATCTCTAATTGTGTTCCTTCCTCTCCTTATGTATAATCCCTGGTTCCTCGCTTTGCCTTCATTAACAATGGATGAATTAATTAGAAGCCTTCATAGGATTTCTGCACAGTGAACCCAGGAGATAAAACACATCCTATTCCTCAGACCTGCTCCTTTCCTTCTGTTTTCTTTTTTTCCGCTCTCTCCTCCCTCTGCTCTTAATTGTATTGTTTGCTTGTTGTGTCGATAGCAGGATTAATTTCACTATAGATCAGGATTATTGACCTTCTTGTCAATGTTATTTCATTTCTGTAAGGTGCTAATTATAGGGAACAGGGGAAAGCAAATTGCACTGTAACTTGCCCCACTTGCTTTCCAATAAAACACAAAGAAAACAACATTAATTCCCCTTTAGCTGCCCTCCCTGGTAAGATAAATTCACACTATCTCACTGTCCATCTATGGCATCTATGAGGGACACTAGCCGTGTTTCCATCTAATTGTCAAGCAAACTTTAAGCAAACTTTTGAAATGTTGCAAAAAAGAAAAAAAAAATGCGAATCAGGCACATTTCCATTAACTGGTTTGGAACAAATAAACTAGGCAATGCAAAGTGTAGTTTCATCAGAAGTTGGCAGTATAGGCTACATTATGCATGGCAGTAAACAGAGTAGAAGAAGTAGAGGTTGCGAACCGGAAACAAAACCAGTCGCTTTGGCCATCTACAAGAGAAAAATAAAGAGGTCTTCAGGAATGTGTTTCAATTGGGCAAGTTGTAATTGTTCTTTCATGTCAGCTAGTATTGGTTGCTTAGTTGCTACTACCAGCCATGTTTTCACACATTATGGGAATATTCGGGAAGACGCCGACAGCGGAAATAGCTGATCAGTCATGTGAGTTAAAGGTTCGCTACGTCAGAACTCATTAGACAAAGGTGTTTCCATCTCCCATTTTACTGCATTAACTCTTTCAAAAAAAAGGCAAAAAAAACCTCAGGCAAGCGTAAAAACGTCTTTGCTTTTTCGAATTTTGCCATTTCTATCAACCTTTTCTAATGCAATACTTCAAAATGCGCATAAAAATACGTTGACAGAAACACGGCTACTGTTAGCGACTACTTGTGCTTGATTGGTGGACTTTATATTTAAAACACTATTGACTATTCTGACCCATTCCCCTCTACCAAATGCCATTCTTGTCACACTCGCTGCTCTTTTCTTGGTTCCCTCACTTCATTTGAGAGAGGGGGAGGGCACAGTTCATAAACAATTAACCGGCTGGATAAGTGATACACTCAAGCGCTAACAGACCTGAAAAACATTGTGTTATAAATTCTGGTAATTGAGTCGAGGGAGGTGAGCATCAGGCCACTGAGACTGAGTAGGCACCATCTTAAAGCAGTGTTTTAGAAGTTGCTGGAAAATCAGGTGGTTGACATTTTTGCATCATCTCATGAAATATGAGACTGGGCTCCTTTGAAAGACAGTATATAAGTCTTTGAATAGACAATCACAGCCAACAAATCAAAAAAGCTTTACAAGAGCAATCATTTCCCGCCATTATGTCCTTTTTGCGATTGCATCTACTTCCAAAAAGGTCTCCGCAAGTACAAGTGAGCCCTAAGACCCTCTTATTCGCCCTTTTCTCCCTCTCTCCGCCCCTCCCTACTCCTGCAGTCCTCTAATGAACTGAAAGGTCAGAGCACTAATAAAACTATTAGCAGAAATGAATCTCTCAGATGTGTTAATGCACTTTTAATTCCTGTTAGCAAATTTCATCCCCCAGCAGTTTGCTGCCCGCTAATGAGAAATAAAACGCCCCGCTCTAGGGAAGGGGGATGGGGGAACGGGTCGATGCTCCGGCTAGTCCACAGTAGACTCTATACACACACACACACACACACACACACACACACACACACACACACACACACACATTTAAGTCATATACACTAACATTGCACCTTACACACACCCTGGATGTGCTGGATGTTATTCACGGACCGAGGCCTGTTTTCAGCCCTGTGATTCTGCAGGGTTAATTAAAGAGCACATCTCCATCTGTTCTCATTCAGCCTCAGCTCATTCTCTCCCCATCAAGCACACAAGACACACACACACACAAATTTACACTTAGTCTTCCTCCTCTGTCGCTCTTTGTCATCAGCAGAGGGACAAAAACCTTAACAGAGTGGTGTTCACACAGATAAACATGCTCTGACTTGAGGACATGATCTGGCCTCTCACCCAGCTTGTCTCATGACCTGACTAATGAGGTACAGACGGGTCTTGACCCTGATGTCTAGAAGCCACCAGAGAATATATAGCCATTGCCATGCAAGACGCTCACTGTTTTTGTGTAAATGTGTCTGTCAGCTCTCTGTCACATGTGACCCTTCTGGGAAGTCAAGGTTCAAAAACTAGTTATGACCAACTTTTTCCACTCACACAGTGCATGATAGTGGAAAAAGGAGGAAATTCCAGCAGCTCAATTCATTAGTAAATAATTCATGTATTATTGTTCTTTCAAGTACAAGTAGTGGAAAATGTTTTGTAGCTGACAGAAGTCTAATGTCCAGAATATCAGCAACTAAATTATTTTCACTGTTGATTATTTTTAATCTATAAAAAGGTATACGTTGTCAAAAATAAAAGCCACTATAATTTACCAGAACCCAAAATCATTTCTGAAATTGTTTACTTGGTGTGGTAAACAATTCATTTTTTTACATTTATATAGTGATGTGAAACAGAAAATCAAGCAAGGCAAGGACACAGAAGATCTTGTAACTCGAAAAGGTTTAGTATCTTTACTTGATAAAGAACTAAAAAGATTAATTGACGTTGAAAAGTATAACCTATTGCCTCTACCTTCCTTCAATAACCACATCTGATTTGTTTTTTTCCCAAAGCACTTACAGTAAAGCATTACTGCTCCACAGCCAACGGTGAAAAACCAAAACAGGGCTGCTTGAAACAGTTTAGAAGTGACGCACGGCGCTATCAGTCAACTTCACGATTAAACATTCAAATGCAAAAACTAAGTTGTGTGACTGCCTGTAATTATTTGTAATTCCACATAACTACAGCTTCTAGCATACACTGATTATATTCAGTTTTTAGTTTCGCTGTATAGTTAAAATACCTAAAACACCCACTTTTTTATTCTTAGCTATAGAGGGAACTGAAAAAACAGAAAGCACAAGGAAGCAAAGAAAGGCCCAAAGGGGAGGGGCAGAGACATTCTATTACCAAACTAAGCCTTTTAATCAATAAAGAGATAAAAGATATTTTAATCAAAGACATATTTCCTTGTTTGTCTAATGCTTCTGCCGCCACCGTGCACATAATCTTTAAATGCTGAAAAGGATGCATAATGCTCTCCCAGAGAGCCACTCATCCATATAAACACAAAACAGGAGCAGTCAGCAGAAACACACACCAGCCTGGCCCAGCGCACAGACACTCCATAGACGCCAAATTACATTAGGATGGGCATATTAAGGGGAAATTGCATCCTGTAAACTAGAATATTATTTCCACACAGAAACACACTGCTTGCGCACACACACAAACCATTTTTCAACATCATAATCCCTTGCCCTGTGCTCACTATTCAGTAACGGATCCATACATGTATTGTTTTGTGCATGTGCGTAAACACACACACATACATACACACACACACACACAAACCATAAACACAAAGCATGGAGCTATTAGTGTGTGGGCTGTTTGTCGGACATGCAGGCATCCGCTAGCCGTGGCTAAAGCGTTCCAATGAGATTAGAGGGGTAACCGGAGCCCCTCCAAGCCCACTGAACTGAGCTCACACCGGGCTAACAAGTCCAAAAGGTGGTGGGCAGGCTGGATCAGGTTCCAGGAGCTAATGGGTCAAATACCAACTGACACTTAATTGAATGATAAAGTGTGCACATTTGGTGCACATAGGTGTGTGTGTCTGTATTTGTTTGTGTGATGGCGGGCGGGTGGGTTTATGCGTTTGACTTACTTATCTTTACATTCCTGTATATGAGGAAGACTTGTTATACACACTGTGTTGTGTGTTTGTGTGGCCAGTACACTATTTACAGTGAATCAGAGTTTGCGCATGTCTGCCAAGCACCGAGGAGCAAACAGCAGCTCCAGTAATAGTGATTCATGCTTTCCGTCAGGCCCCCTGACAGGCTGGGTTCGATCCCCTGCTCAGCGCGCTGTAGCGGCAGTAACAGCAGCCGAGGCAGGCGCAGGACCACGAACATCATCATAACTGCTGAGGGAGGGTTGGACTGCTGACATATTGATCGACCCTCAGTTAGGAGATTTGATAGATTGACCTCGGACTCTTGACTTTAAACAGGAAAAGGAGGAGGGCAAATCGGGAAGTCAGAGAAAACAATTGAAGCAAAAGGGGAAAGGGTAGAGGTACTAATGACAGAGTGATCCAGTGACCTATGTTTCATTTAAGGCTACAACCAAATATTTTTTTCATTGTTAATTAATCTGCCCATTAAGAAGAAAATTGAAAATCGAGAAAAATGACCATCACATTTTCCAAGAGCCCAAGGTGATATAACTTGTAACCAAATAACTTGTTTTGTCCAACCAACAGTTCAACAACACAAAGACAATCACTTTACAAAGAGGGAAAAGCAGCACATCCTCATATTTTGAGAAACAGAAAACAGCAACTGTTTCTTCCTAGATAAAGTAAACAATTATTGTAATTATTGACAGTACATTTTCTGTCAATCAACTAATCAAGTAGTCCTTTCAGCCTTATTTTCATTTAGTAAATGTGGCCCTCTCCTGAGATTTGTTCTTTTCTTTTTTTGATCCCTCAAATTATGTGTATGATTTTCTCTTTGTACAAACAGACTTCTGTCACAATCTCAGTCTCATCTCATGCCAAAATAAAATTATTCACATATGGAACAAGAGAAAAGGCAAACAAAAACCCATGAAGCAAAACCACTAAGCCAGTCTTCATCCCTGCCCCCACACCAATACTCCCCAAGCCCAACAACTCATCAGACCGTCAGGCTAAGCCTAACCTCAAGCCACCTCCTTTGGGCCCTGTGGGGCTCAGGGGCCAGGAAGGACCAGTGAGGGTACGGGCTCACACTAACGATGGAGGAAACCGTGTCCAGTCGGCTGGAGACTGAGATGGAGCAGAAGACCCTGCACCATTGTTCTGCCAACACGATGACAGCCGGTGATTTAGGACCGGGGCTGCCCAGGAGCGTTAGGGGAGGGACAGGAGTGAGGGAGGTCAGAGAGAGGCTCCACAGGCACCCTTCAACAATCCTACCCAAATCCCTCCATCCATGAGATGGCAGAATGAATCATGGCTGACCCAGCGCAAGGCCTGGGCCTGGCCTCTCTCCACCACCCCTTCATCGACCCCCTCCTCTCCCTGGACAAACATGACAAATCTGGTGTTTATTTACTTAAAAAGACCTGGAGAAAGAGCAAAGGGGGGCAGATAAAAAACTGTGTAAAATCAATACAGAGTTAGTAGTTCTTGCCCCACTGCTGCTCTTTCCTGTCTGTGCGGCTGAAGAAACCTAAGCTTGTGTCTAATAAGGACCCCAGGTGGAAAAGGGACGCAGGTGGCTTCAGCAAGCTGCACATAACTGGAGGGAAATGCGGAAAAAAGGCCAGCAGAGAATGAAGAGTTGGTACAAAATGCACCTAACATGTACTTTGATACACATCTAATCAATTACTACCAAATAGGACTTTACTACTACTTAAATTATATCGACCGTCTATACTCACAGCCATCTCTGAATAAGTTACACATGCTGAGCGTTGAATGGTGACATAAAAATGAAAACACAATCAACATCTAAGCTGTGGGTGATGTATGTGCATAGTCGGAGACATGCGAGATAAAATTGGTCTCCAAGTTAGAGTCCAGACAGTGGAGCATTGAATCTACAGAGCCTCTGCTCTCGCCACATGACAGGGAGAAAACAGATAAGGCTTGCTCTCAGGGGAAAGGGAGGGTGGCCATCAAGCCAACCCCCTAAAAAGAAATAGCAGCAGCGAGCTGTCAAGGTTTCTGTCATATCCTACATCACGTCAGCCGCCCATTCCATCCCATTGCTGGCAAACCATGCACACCGTTGTGGCCAAGGATGAAAGTGCTGGAAAATGGGAGTCATTGTAAACCATTTTCTGCCCTGGAGCCCCCACCACCGCCACCACCATCCCCTCCATCTCCACCCCTCTTCTTCCCGACTCCTCTTTAAGACAAATGGGTCCAGGGCAATGACAGAGTGCCTGGTCCACAAATCACCAGCGGCCGGTCTGCACGTCCAGTGCTTCCTCCTCCCCCGCTGCCTCCCCCCTGCACCCAACCTCGCCCCTCCCCGTCCCCGGCCCCTCCATTAGTCATGTGCGCGCGGGCAGCAGCCAGCAGCCGTAATTAGACAAGGACAAATCGCCAGCCATGGACACGGACGAGTCCGGCCGCTAAATAAGGCCCCGTTTCCATACCGACTGGTGGGCGGCGAGTAGGGCCAAGGAGAGGACTGGGGTGTGGGAGAGAGTAGCGGGGAGGGGTTGGTACTGTCCAATACACCCTGCGATCCTCTTGGCCTGGCCTGGCCTGGCAACTCATTTATTATCCTACAGGTCCATAGCTTGAACCCTCTCACCCATAAAACCCCAAACTAAACCCCTACTCCAACACCACCATACCCCTCAACCCCATTCCCAGTTGGAACATGGCTGTATTCATGTCCAGACTGGTCTTACTGTAGTTTCTCCTCTTTCTCGCACTATTGTTGGAAATGAAAAGGCCTATGATATACTTGGTGCAGCTGAGATTGGAAGGCTATCATAAATTTCATGAATATTTAACTTTTTGCACAATTGTGCCAAAGTGCTGAAAGTGTAAAATTCTAGATAGTCCAGTTTTCTATACAGGATCTGAACACAACCATTCATCTTTCAAGACAAGGGCGAGACAAAAACCTCACACAACTCTCCATCACATTCCTGTCAATGCAACACCACTACGTCACTTGTTTTTGTGGTGATCAAACCAACTCTAAATAAATAAATTAAGTCAGTAAAGCAAAGCTGGAGCAATAAAGAGCAATAAAGAGGTTTCAGGGTACATTAGGTGTAACATTAGAAAGATGGAATTAGCAAAAATGAGAACCCATAGAATCAGATTACACATGGACGAAGAAACCGGCAGTCAACAAAATATAAATTACAGCCATATGAGGGTGGAGCAGACTGAATCCACAGAGGAGTATCAGTAACAATTGCTTTGGCCAGGTCAGTGCTGCAACACACTCCCTGGGCAGAAGGGGGTCGACAAGTAACTGACCGCCACACACACACACACACACACACACACACACACAAACGGCATGCTCCACCAGAGCAAACCTTATTGATCTACCTCCTAATTTCCTAATTAGTTTTTATTGGATTTCATAATCGTCATCAGGACACATCAAAAGAAACTCAAAACCCCAGCAAGATTTTCTGCCCTCCTCAACATAATTTTTTTAAACTGTGAAAATGAAGCCATGTATTCAATTCCAAGTCCCCAGCTGTGAGAGCGACCCTGTTTTGTTTGTTGTTTGTTTTTTTTTTTAAACTTCCCCACCAGAACTCCTTGGACAGCAAACACTGCACAAACACACCATTTCCCCCATGTGCAGTAACTGATGTTTAGCATTGCACATTTTCTGCATGATCTGCTGCTATTTGTCACACTTCTGCTCTCTCCTCAGTTGCCTCTCACTTGTAGCACTTCTGCTGCAGAATGAGGCGCAGAGAAATGTGAAGATATAAGAGAAAACACTGTCCTCAGCTGATACTAATTGCGGTCATTGGGTGGTCAGTATTTCCTTTCGCTTCTCGTAAGTCTGCCATGGCCCATGTAACCTCCCTGTCCTGAACTCTTCAACTATTCAGGATTTTTTCTTTATGCCCTCCGCTGTCCAGTGACACCGCTTCTGAACTACACTAGCCAGGAAACCTCTTTCTAAATCCTGTGAATTGCATAGCTGCACCAACATTAACATGCTGAAAGATTGAACATCCAGCAGCGACAGAACTTTCCAAGATCTACAGCAGCTGGCCAGTGGTCATTACACACTAGAATGTTTTTGTGTGTGTCATGTTGAAAGATATACTAAGTACAGACAGCAAACATGGTCTAGAGGGGGTTCAAAGACAAAGAACATCCAATGCCCTCATTCACACTTGGGGACAGTTAGCCCGCTGACATCTGTTTATGAAGAACTAATAGCACACCAAAACAATGGAGATTTTCAAATTACTGGAATGACTGTCCCTCTGGACCGTGAGCCTCAGCTACTCTGTTAGCACCTCTGCTATCATATCTGCTCCAGAGAATCCTCCTTGCACCATCTGGTGTGCAATAAAAGAGGAGAAAACAGGCGAGAAGCTAGGAAGGAGTTAGAAAACTGGTCTATACAGAGATATCCTGTCTATTTACACCACTGCTCTAATGCTAAAACAGAAGTAAGAAACAGGAATAGTACTAAAACCCTCCTTTGCTACACTCATTAAAGGTCTACAGCCAGATGTTTAACAGCTGCAACAACTGATTTTCCAGTGTTTTCTCTTTGTTATGGCCCATTCTGAGACAAAACCTCTGGCATGATGACACCAACACAGCAGCTTTTAAATGAGGGCAGATGAATATAAAGAGGAATGGAAAGTGAAAGATGTCGCAGGATTCTCAATGTTATTGACAATCACTGACAGCAGAGCACCACTAACAGTTGATGAGGCATACCTAAAAACTTAAAAAAAGCAATCATTGTGAAGTATACAGACACCTTCACTTTTCACATTTTTGATGTTTCAAATTCAAAACAATTTCGCTATTAACACAATATTCTATCATGAAAAACTGAAAATATGTTTTAATGTTCATATTATTTTAAACACATGTATTAAGGTGGGTTACTTCATACATTTTTATAACAAAGATCCCCTCCAGACATGTTTTAACATGTATATAAAATACTGTACTTTAAATAATGATGTGTAAAAGTTCAATTATCTCATTAAAAAAAGTCATTAAAATGACATCTACTCCCTCATTAAAAATTGCAGAATCTATGAATATGCAAATATTTCTAATTTAAAAAGTTTAACTGCTGGATGCAAGATGTCTCCTACTAAAAATCCATTCTCAGTGTTTGTGCACTGGAGGCTCCAAGTTTCCACATCACACTTTTGTTACTTACATACTGGCCTATGACTGGCTCCAAACTAGTTGTGATGTCACAAATCGTGCTCATAGGTACACACCTTAAACTCAGATTTAAAAAAGGTGAGCACAGAGAAACTTTCCCCCTTTGGAAGATGATTGTACAAACAGCCTACTAGTGTCAAACTGCACATGCATCATTCTGCACAGAGAAGCTCAAATATCCAACTGAAGTAACAATAAACAAACTGTTGCAAGTTAAACTAAGGGGACATAATTTAGAAAGTCCCAGATCGATCTATATAAAGTTACAGAGTTTACAGTGCATGTCAGAACGGAAGGTGGTCATAAAGATTGCTAACACTTAAAGGAGCATAGTGGGATCTGTCACTGGAAATGAATCAATGTTGGAACAACAGTTACACTTCAAATTACAGCCAGCATTCACTTCCAGGAGACCTCTTAAGTAAGAGTCCAGTCCACTTAGAGACAAACCGCAATTAAATGGCTCAGAGCAAGATGCAAACAATTCTCTTGTCAATTGGCCTGAATGTGAAGTACAGCTTCTGGTTAAAACCAGGTACCATCAGCTGGTTGATACCATTCATTATAGCCAAACAAACAATTTAGCTGTTCTCATTAACAACTGCTACTGCACTGAGACTATCAAATCACTAACATAAATACAGATGACGACAACACCTGTGTTGTGTGAATGGCTCTACTGGCAGTCAAAATAAATTATTAGTGGCAAACCTCATCACTAATAATTTATTTTGACTGCCAGTCAAGGAGGAGAGACAAAGTTGCCATCTCAACACTGCATTTTTACATGTGTCATCATTTTGCAAAAGCTTTGTTTTCCTTGTCTACAAATATGAGACCAGTGTTTTCAGATTGCACATACAAACTGGTGCTATTGCTCAAACGTCAGCAACCCAAAAACACACAGCCGACACATCCATGAGATGCTTGGGGAGAAGTCTCTGAATGTCCATTAAGCCAAAGCCCACCTCTGAACCCAACTGAAAATATAATAATCCCTAAAGAACACACTTTACCCATCCAATCTGACACATTAAGAGCAACTGTAAGGAAAGATCTGAGAAATATAAATCCAGGTGTGCAAAAGGTGGCACACCCAATACATACCTGAAGGTGTAGCTTCTACATGGTGAATAAAACATCTGAATACCAGTTTAAAATATATTTCGCCACAGTGCCAGACAGATAATTACAATATCGATCAGTAAAAAAAAAAGTAGTTACATTTTAGATTAATTAAAGCATGTGTAAAATAAAGAGTACTTTTGTTCTCCCCAGTCCCATTCCTCAAGTTCTCTCATCCAATTCATGCTTCTCCTACACTCTCTTCCACAAGTCCGGCCTGAAGGGCCTCTAAGTGACCCCCGCCACTTCCATCCCACCAACCCTTGCTCACACTGGAGGTGTGTTCGGGGGGCACAGGACAGCAGAACAAGCTTAAATCCCAGTGAAGATGTTTTTGGCCTTGATCACCGTGCACATCGATCCCTGGCTGATTCCCACTCAGATACGTCTTATTTTATTAGTGGCTTCGGCCTTCTGCCGCCCCATTCCACTGTGATCAATACCAGCATGGGGATGGCCCGTATTTTTCTCACTTTTAGTGCCTTAACGCTGTTTAACCGTGTCACCTGATAAACGACAGGCCCTGCCCAAACACTGATTTCCTATTGATTTCTCCCTCATTCAGCCATCCCTCCCTTCGTCACTCTCCCATTGTTTTTATCTCCAGTTATCTCCTCTCACCTCCCTCAACACGTTCACCCCCCCCCCCCCAAACTTAAGTAGAGGATGGACCCGCTGCCTTTACCTCGTTCAACCACGGACACCCATTCTGCTAAGAGTCAGCTTAAGTCAGACTGAAGGGGGGCCACTCTGCTGGATCATCGTTTAAGGAAATATTATCCAAAAAAAAAAAAAAAAACTACATAAGACGTACCTAATTTCAAACCATGGGAGGTTTGTGCTGAAAGGTAAGGTTTGTGTTTCTCATTTTCCATCATTACCCACCAAACGGCCCGGACACAAACAGTGGTGGAGACCTATCTGTGTGCACGCAAGCATCGACAGAGCAGGATACAGTGAGCACCATGCAACAGATGCTATGACAACCTGGAGGGAGACAGCTCCATCCATCATCCGTTGCAGTCCTGATGATCGAAGCTGCGTTTGGACTACGGAGGAGGATGCACTGGGAGTTCCAACAGGGCAACATACAATCCACTTAAAGGGCCTCTATTGAACTAGAACTGCGTAAACCCATTTGATATGTGCATAGTAGATGGTGAAATTAATGTGGAAATAGATGAACAGCAGTGATTAAGATACAAGACTACGGCTGAAACAAAATGGGGGAAAATTATGTTGTGGACATTTGAGATAAAATTAAATGAACTGCAAATGGATATTGGAGAAAACAAATTATTAAAAAGGAAGATCGAACTATATCTGGCTGCACTACCTCTATCTCCCTTTCTCTTCTCAGACTGCACATTATTTATGCAAAATTAAACCTGCTCCTATTCCTGCTTAGTCTGGCTCATCCACTCAGTTACCCATTTATTGATCTCTCATCTAAGGCACTTCTGTAAATCCTGTCTGTTCCTCCCAGCCTTACTGCCATTAATGCCATTAAATATGGGTCCCTTATCACCAGATACTTTGAAGATGTCTGGATTAGCTGTGGCTGAGGTCATGATACAGACTTAATTTTCTAATTCACAGGACAACACAATTATCTTATCACTGTGAAACATCCTGTGTTTATTTGAAGTTTATGTCCTGTAAAAATTAGCTATTGAAATTCTGTGTTGTTTAGTACTTGAACTGCACACGTTTCTTACAACTTAACATTTTTTGCCTGCTGTAAACAGATGAATAAAAAAAAACATTCATCAAAGACAAATAATCCACTCTTGGAAATCTGGTGTTATTTAAGGTCCACACATGAAGTCTGAATAAGTAAGCCGACACCATGCGCAACTGTTAAAGGATCCACTAACATGACCTGGCATCTTTTATTAGGCCTCTCACCCTTTAACAATGGGTTAAGTGATAAATTGACATTTACAGCACAGCCTGCCAAGTAACACTGGGTACAGCGCATACTGAGAAACTGACCGTGAAGTAATAACAAGCGAGTGGGCAAGAGCAGAGATTTTCTATTAACACAAGGGGAGAGGAGTTAAAGGGGTTGTGGGCTATGAGAGGACTGGTTTCTTGAACAAAACTGCCCCGCTTTAAGAGCCACCCCCCTCCACCACAGCACCCCTCTGCAAAGTTATCAGGCTAGAGCCACAAAGGAGTTTGAGCACCAGCTAGTGGTAGTGGAGTTTCACTGCCAAGACGCCCCACACCAAACACATTAATCATGACCAGGGGAGTGTAAAATTCAATCGGCTCCTTCCATCCATTTCATGTGAAGCAGACTGAAGGCCGGCCTTGTAGTGCCTGAGAAAGGAAGGATGAAAAAAGGGGGGAAAAAAGAAAGAGGAGCTCCCTACACTTCATCAGAACCCCTACTTCATAACAAATGGAGTGTCTCTCTGGCGGAGGAGTGCCATCAGAAACGCGCGTTCTCTCTATCCATTTAATTCCGGCAGTGGAGGAAGGGTCAGGGAGGGAGCAGTGGGTGCGTGTTCTGCTCTCCGCTCGCCGCTTCCCCAGTCACACAGTAAACTACCTTTTAGGAATTGTTTCTCAATAAGAAATGATCAGTCCATTTATCTGCACCAGGCGGGCCTGTCTCCTCACCCAGACCTCCAATATTTTTCGTTTGACCTGATCAGGGCTATAAACTAGACCGAGACACTTTCAATTTGTCACCCGAGGAGGCCTCTGCGAGTCCCATGCTACTGATTGCATCCTCCCTCCCACATGTAAAAATTCCACTTCCATGCTTGAAATCTTTTTTTTTTTCAATGCATACAGCTACTTGGGGAAAAAAGCCTCTAATTCAAGCTATAATGCATGTTCTGAGACACAATAACCACTCACATTCACTCACTTTTTCCACATCATAATGTTTTGTGTTGATGAATATAGTCAGGCAATATGTGGATGTGTAAAGAAAAAAAAAAGGATTATTCATTATTTTGCAGGTGAATCCTAAAATAATTGCTAAACACACATGTATTCAATGACACTGAATAACTCCAATTTGTCTGTTTTTTCACTTATTAATAGAGCACTCTTAAGTATAAGTTCATATGTTATTAAACATAATAGCTCTCGTGCATAAAACTTGCCTATCACAAGGTCACTTTGCCAGTTTACAAGCCAAGAAAGATGTGCTTAACCATCAGTGAGTTCAAGCAGTGACTTCTAATGTTAATGTGCTGAGCATTAACATCAAATCTCACGTCATGATCACACTAACATAGAAGCGGGTGACATGAGCAAAATCGTATTGTGATATTGTTAATTTTCTAGAAAATCAATTGAGAACAGTCTATGTATAAAACAAATTCTACATTGCCATTGCTCATACAAATTCTGACAAATCTATATCATCTCACAGTATACTATCAACCAATCTGACAGTAACATCTAAAATTTTTACCATTCATGTGCTACAAGAAATAGAAATCTAAGATAAACTGTCAGCCTGTCCACAAACAGGAACATCTGAAAACTGGCAGCAAGCACTTACCACTGGTTGTTCATTGAGGGGAGAAATATTAACCATATTGTTTTCTTTCAAAACACGCACAAACTTTGAACAGGGGGTAATTACAATTCACACATGACTTGCTTTCCCATCAAACCCTTTAAAACAGTTAAACATTCTTTGAATTGGATGGAACATGTCAATGATTTTTTTTGACAAACTGAAGTATTTTGAGGAACACTCAACCACATACTGTTCAAACCGCTGCTTCGTCCGAGTCACATGCACGCGATTAATCACTGATACCTCCGGCTGTCACCTCACATTTATGTAGTTACACAACACTAATGGGCAACTGAGTGGAACTGAAAAACACATGAAGAAATTTAACCTCCTTTCTCTTACTTGTTTTTGTCTTCTTTTAACAAGTTGGGTAGAGAAAAGCCTCCTTCCTGTCAGATGACAGACAAATGCACCATGGCTTCCGTCACTGTACTTCAGAGGATCTCTAAAAGGCAAAACACACAACATAATACACATAAGAAACTCCACTGAGAGACATAGCAATGAAGTAAATCATTGCAGTGCCAATTCATTGTTTGGTCTATAAAATATCCAAAAATGTCTCAAATGTCTTTTGTCCTGACCAACAGTCCACCAAAGATGTCTATCATAGAAGACTAAAAAACAGAAAATATTCACATTTTAGAAGCTGGAACCAGAGAATTTAGACATTTGTTCATAAAAAAATGACTGAAAACTATTTTTAAAAATAGTTGGCAATTCATTTTTTATTCGCCTAATTATCAATTGATTAATCATTGCAGCTATAATCAAGGTGCATAACATAGCTCATGCCTTGTTTAATAAACAGTGAATCAGTGTCTGATAAGAGACCCAGTTTGGGTCACAACCAACAATAGGATTTAAAGCTTTTGGTTGCTTACAGCATGGTTGTTATATTTTAATTGTTTAGATTTGTAGTGGCAAGGATCATGTGCAATTTGACCCCTTATATAAATAAAAAAGTTATATCATGAATGGTTCACCAAATTTTCATAACACAAATATCTCTGGTGATTGTCTTATTGTCAGAGAAAAACCAGTACACATAAAATGAATGTCACAAAGACTGTGGCTCAGCTTCATAAATAATTTTTAAAAACAAAAGACAGAGTAAATGTACTAAAAAGGTAACGTATGAAGTAAGTCATTTTTTAGTTGTCCATTTGTCCAGTTCTGTGGCTCTGAAAGACGTGCCTCTTTGAACCAGAAAACTCAGGAAGGGTACTACAATCTTGTAGGTCATTCTGTAAGGTGGATGGGTTTTAGCTACATTTTTTCAGTCCACACACACAAATTGGATTTATCTCAGACAGAATGAATCAATGTGACAGGAGCACTGTCATTCACATAGGCAGATTTATTTGACATAGGAAATGTGGCTGCTGACAAATGAGGCAACCTGATAACATTGAATTGTAGACAGTGGCCCTAATCTGTATGTCTCAGACAACTGAAGTCATCATATATAGGTGAGTGGGATACGCAGTCATTATTGACAAATGGGTGGGCTACATTTAATTGATACAGTTAATGCCTAATCATTGTGTTTAATAGGGTAGCAACTAATAACCATTACTGATTAATTGACACTGCAGGCAAATTCCTATTCCAGTTCTTACCAGTACAGATTGGCCTACTACAGGACACAAAATTAGCACCAGCCACTGGCTAAATGCTGGTAAAATATGCAAGTGGCTGGTAGATTTGCTTCACTCACCAGCCAAAAAAAAAAAAAAGGTAATCTATTGAGTGGCTGGTAAAATTTGAACATTCAGTAGCCATTTGGCTGGTGGATAATGGTGGATCCCGGCCTACTGTGTTGACAGAGGATTAAAGATGCCATGTTGTGGTCATGCTTAAGTTTAGGCAGATTTTAAATTAAATACCAGTTTCATTGAGGAACAAGTGACTCAAATTACTAGATGCAACTCACATTTACACTTAGCATATTTATAGTTAGTTATTTAGCTAGTTGGTTAGTTAGTTAGCTGTCCCACTGCATATTGGGGCCTAGTCTCTGTTAAAAAGCCGTAACTTAATTTCCATTGAGTGATTGTTTCTTTGTCATTTTGCAAGTCTGAGATAAATGTCCCTGTGAAAACACTTTTAGGTGTTTCTTAGGATGCTTGTCATTTGTTTGTTTAGCTAGTTTAGCATCTTTATTTGTAGCACTGCTAGTGCATGCTATCCTGGTTTTGTTTGTTTTAAGTAAGCATTATGTTTTGTTCAAGACAGACAAGTATTGCTTAAGTTCTGTTATTGTTTATTAATTTAATCTTTAGGTTTTTTTTGTTTGTTTGTTTTTTTTAGTTAAATGTTAGAATTGTTTGTTCCAACTCACCATGCTTTTCCAGGAGCTAAAGGGGGTGGCAGCCAAACACTTCCTGGTTTTAAGCTTTTGCTGACATCATCGATGATGTCACGGCTAAACCAAAGTTGTGGGGGTATTGTATTGGGTTGTATTTTTTTGTTGATTAGTATTTGTTTGATTTATACTTAGTTTTCTTGGCATATGATGAGAAATAGTTAAAGTATTGTTTGTATGGATAATGTTTATGGATACAAGTAACATTGTCGTTTACCTGTTGTAGGTATGTGAGACTGACACCCTGAGAGAAATATGGTTCTGCCTAAACTGGTTGTGCAGTGGATTGGAGGGCCTATATAAGGCCTATATCAGGGGGAGTTCTTGTTTGCTGTCTTGTCAGGACAGGAGGAGAGAGGGCTGTTTGTGTAGCTGAGTGCATTAACGCTTGTTTTAAATTTGTAGAGTTTTCCAAAGTTAAGCCTAGTTTTGTTTAATTGTTTGCTTTTTTCTTTCTTTTTTAGATATATGCACTTTTAGCTGTACAATGTAAATAAATTAGTCAATAACGAGTCTTTCGCTGCTGCCTCCTATTACCTAGACCCTCTACACACCATTGCACACTTGCGTCATGTAACCTACAGAATACCAAAATTTGCAGCGCTGTGATAAGTACTACTTTTCTTTCTTTTACTTTCTGTAATTTAGATAAGTGGGGTTTTTTCTTCTTTTTCTAAATTCTCTTATCCATCTTCAGAGGAGCAAAGCTACCCCAGCCTCATATTAATGTCTGCGTATGTTCAGTATGTTGGTTAGAGGGGTAGAAATGGGCGTGCCACCAAAGAAAGCAGGTATCTCTGGCATTGAGATGAGTAACCGTAAACTGGGAGAGCAGGGCTACATATCTCCTGAGATGTCCATTAAAGGACAGGTTCACAATTTTTCAAGTCTTTCTTAAAACAATAGTCAGTAGCCCATATGAACACTGAAATAGGTTTTTCTTGCCATAATCATTCCTCCTGTTCATACTGACAATTAGAAGATCCCTTCATAATGCACTTACATGTAAGTGACAGGAGCCAAATCCACAATCCTCCTTCTGTGCAAAAATGTATTTAAATGCTTATCTAAGGCTAATATGAAGCTTCAGCCGTCCAAATGAGTCAAATCAAGTAGATATCTTTCAACATTACTGTCTTTTTAGTGCCAAAGTCCCTCTTTTTGTTATTATACTTCCACTGCAGCTCAACAGGGAAACACTGTCCAAGGAAACAGAGGGAATATGATGCTAAAAAGAGACTGTAAATGTGGCAGATATCCACTTGATATGACTGACTGCTGAAGCCTCATATAAGCTTCAGATCAACTTTTAAATGCAATTTTGCACAAAAAAATGTGTGTGTGGACACACTGTGGATTTTGGCCCCCATCACTTACACTGAAAGCACATTTGAAGGGGATCTTTTATTAGCCAGTATGAACAGGAGGAATGATTACAGTGAGGAAAACCTCTTCCAGTGTTCATATGGGCACCTGACTGTTGTTTTAAGACAGACTGGAACAATTGTGAACCTGTCCTTTCATGTTACCCTTTGGCAGAAGACCAGGGAGTCTGTAGACCTTTTTCAGAGCAGACATTTTGATACATCAAAGCAGGAAAAAACACATGTACGATTAATAACATCAGTGGTGGCTGAAACCCATTTAGTTCTTCCAAATGCATGACCCTGGTATAGTGGATGGCAGCTCACCAGTATGGTTTCCTTGGACACATGAATGGACCTGAGCCATTGTTAACGTTATCAGTTCCACCTGTGCTTTTCCTGCTATGACAAATCAAAATGTCTGCTGTTGGGGAACCTACTTTTTCACAGCAGACATTTTGACTTGTCATAGCAGGAAAAGCACAGGTGGAACTAATAACATTAATGTTGACTCTGTTCCATTAATTGTCCCAGTAAGCTATACTGGTGAACCAGCATGCGCAACAGCAGGGCTAATCTAAATGGAATACAGTTGTTATTAATGTCATTGATTACGCCTGTGTTTTCCCTGCTTTGACATGTTAAAATGACTGTTGTGAAAAAGGTATATTTTGTAGACCTGGGCGATAAAACGATAGCGAAATGTACCGGCGATAGACACTTCATCAATATCAATAAGAAAATTGTTTGATAGAATGTTCGATAATTTCACTTAAATGCATTAAATGCAAACCACCGTGAAAGCACATAATACGCAAAGTTCAGTTTCATGAACAAACCCCAAGCGTGCTCCTTCCCTCATAAACAGCCTATCATATCTCCTAATAATGGCGCATGCTCTAAGCGACACACAAACAGCCAATCATTTAACAGGTGTGTTGTTCGGTTGCACCATCGACATGTGATACAACAGAAACAGCTTGGAGTGAGAAAATGAGCGCAGACGGTGAGGAAGGTGTTAATTAAAAAAAGGACGGGTCAGCTCGCTAGTATGGCAGTTTTTGGGGTTTTTTTTTAAGCTAAATTCAAAGTAAGATGGTTAAATTCAAAATAAAGTGGTTAAATTCAACCTTTTTTCTCCTGGTCTTTATTAAAAATTAGGTCATTAAAAATTATCAATAATTATCTATATCGACTGAAATTAAACATTTTATCGTGATAAAATCACCCAGACCTAGCAGACCTTTGTTGCAATTCATACCCCTTTACCTATTTTCCTGTCTCTCTGCACTTTTGACTATCAAGTAAAGGCAAAAATGTTTTTCTTAAATGCCTGCTGTGAAAAACTTTCCCCTGGCTGGCTGCAGAAGAATTTGAGCCTTCACTATCCCCAATTCTCCTTCCTGCAATGATAACCAATACTCTCCCTGCTAATGGTGACATGTTTAAATGATAGTGCTGTCTCTTCAGTGAGTTATCCATGTAAATTTCAGGATGCATATTAACATGTGTGTCTGCGCAATCTTGCTCCCGAGAATGACAACAGCTGTAGCCAGTCTGGACTGCTACTGCATGTCTTTAAGAACGTACCCATGCATTTATTTCTTCCACCAATTCTACCATTCAAATTCTTTCTCAATCCATTTTGGTATCTGTAGGTGCTGCATTGACCACCAAATGATGTAAAATTCTAAAACAAAACAATGTAAAGAACAGATGAGGGATAAAGAAGGTTATTTGCCAGTCTTAAAATGTCAAGTACGCACTTGGCAGAAATGGGAAGTCCCAAAGCCAGCTGGAAAAAACAAAAAGCCCTTACTGCAGTCAGATGAAACAGCTGGGTATACTCTGCTGTGTTGTGACTGATGGTATGACCTCAAGTGCTTCTTGAAAAATTATCTGTTCTGTACACAAACCAAAAAATAATTGGCTGACACAGTGGAACCAACAGATACCTGGAGGAGACCACTCTGTTTTAGGCCTCAAACTTGCAGAGAGCCATCAACTATTAAATCAACTCTTTTGGGGTAAAACGAGACTAAACATGAACACTCCTTTCAGTCATGACACCTCCTGTTTTTTGAAGAAAGTTTTAGTTCATTTTATGTGTGATGAACAGCAGCCCTCTCTTAATTTGCTTTATGGCTCTATTTTGAGCCATAAAGCAAATTAAGCATTTTCCATTTATATGTACAGCACCAGTCAAAAGTTTGGACACACTGTATTTCCCATGAAATCTGACACAGTGCTATACAGTCAAGTGTTAAGGCAGGTACAAGCTACACATTTAATACTATAAATTGTTCTGGGGAGTAATTGTCTTAATTCTTACATCACAACATGTTAGACGAAATGTCAGACACTGCGCTCAACACTTTGGATAACTTACAGTGTAATTATTTCCAATTTACAGTTAAATTTTTGTAGGTCATACTGCACCCCTTAATATTAGAATAGGTACCTGTTAGTTAAATTTACAGTATAAATCTATTTTTTAAGTTCCCAAATTGTTATCCCCTTATTTCCTAACTTCACATCATCCCTTATATCTACGTGTATGTAGATACAAGTGTGCTACACTGTTACACAGTTAGCCTACAAAAAAATTACACTGTAAATTGGGAAAAATTAAACCTGCAGGCCGTAACTTAACCTAAAGCTTTATGCTTCAAGTTTTAATTTTATTACACCGAACAGTCTTGCTATATGTAACCTAGAGATAACTAAAACAAACAGCAGCATTACCAGTTTGGCTAGCATTAACCATAAAATTATGGCTAGGTATCAAGCTTAATTAGTGTTTACGAGGTGTAAGTAAGTAAGATAGCTAGCTGGCTAACTTTGCTGTCAGTTGAATATATTTACTAACTTACCATACAGAACTCCTGTAACACTGTGTTCAGATGAACATATTCAGCGTTTGTTGGCTACAACGTCACTTAACAAACTGTAAACTATGACAGTAACAGTAAAAATTATGAAATCACATCGCTACAGATGTCACAATCTGGAAAATTGGCGTAATCCAGTGTTGCTTAGCAACGATGTGCTCAGTGCTTCCGGGGATGGCTGAAGGCTGTACTGCAGCAGTCCGCACCATGGATGTATAATAAGAACTACTTCAACTTTTTATAGTACATCCATGGTCTGTACTACAAGATGCCCCGAACCGTCTGAGAGCTTCACCTGCCCTCCGGTGGGCACGGCCGGAATAACTTGTGAGGGTGCCCCTGGGTGAATTGGAGCTGCTTGGCCCTTATTATTGACCCCTCAATACTGTCATTTATTACTAGCTAGTATACTACCTGCATATAGTTATATATAAATAATAACAAAATAATACATTTAATTTGTATCGTAATTTTTTATTTGTAGTGAATCTCAAAGTGCAACAGCATTAAAAACACACAACACACAGCATAAAGAAAATAAGAGTTAAGATGAAAAAGCCTCACTGAATAGAAAGGTTTTTAGGCCTTTTTTAAAAGAGACTAGGGTCTGTGCTGCCCTCAGATGGTTAGGAAGGCTGTTCCACAAGCATGGTGCTCGATTGTGCTTTAGTGCTACAAACAAAATTTACACACCGCAAGCCTGGAGCTCACAAGAAGGTAGGTTACTCGCTTTGCCCGGCAGGTAATCCAGCATTGCCAGTGTTTTGTTTAGTTTAGTTTTTTTACAGTTGTCAGATAAGTAGTTTAATTATCACAAATTATTCCTGTAACAGGGTGCTACACACTCTCATGGCCATCCCAGGCCATGATACATGGATACACATGGCTAGGGGTCAACAAGTGAATCTCCCATTTATCCACCGTTCAGCTCTTATTGCATTACATGTTCCTGACTGGTGTGCACTATGTGTTACATGCTATGAGGACAGCAAAGAACAGTGTGAAATAACTTTTTTTTTTACCCACAAAAGCACATTTGGGCTTGACAGGAACATCTCATCAATACAGCAAAATGTGGATATTGTATAACTTCCAGTGGCTAAAACTGTGGTTGACTTATTCTCACATGTATGCAAAATATTCTTATTTGGCTGCGCTACTCATGTAGTGTTAAGTTTACTGTTGGTATATAACCAAATCACTGCAGTTAAGCCCTTGTGCTTATCATACCGGCTCTCTAAATGGGTAAATTGCTAAACCTAAGTCATTTCTGCTGCTCATGTGTGAATAGAAAAAACAATTTTAAGGTTACACACTTATCACAAGGGGAACTAATACATACAAACTCTCATAAATACTCGTTCATACTCGTTGGGGGTAAGCGTTGTTTGTGGTGCAACAGTGACACCCTCTGGCAAAATCATACTGCATTAAAAAGCAGTGGTACAGTGAAGAAAGGCTAACAGGCAGTGCATGACAATAAGGCTTTATTTGAGGATGTGAGGAGGAAATGGCAGGTGACAGTTTTTTTTTTTTTATCTCAGAGGTGAGCAATTACACAGGTCTACGGATTACTGCTTTGGCTGCATACATATTCAGAGTATCATCACAATTGTTAATAAACAAGTCATCTCGCAAAAGTTTTTGTTTGCAATAAGTCTAGGAGGTAATCTTAAGTGTATAGGTCTACGTCAGAGTACCATTTAACATGCAAGGGTACTTCACTTGTATATCCATCTAATTTTGTGATGGTTTACCTAGCTACTGTATGGTGTGCTGTTCTGTGGTTTAATTAGTTTCACTGAATCTACAGTAGTAATCTCAAGAACAAATTGTATGAAAAAACCATGCAGACGATGAGTAAAATTTGGTGACAGTGATCATACTGGTTTGAAAGCAAGTCCCAGAGTAAAATGACAAACCTTTAATATGCTGCTCACTGACACTTTCAGGGCTAAACAACTCTGAA
Source organism: Scomberomorus guttatus (assembly GCA_038419695.1). NCBI lineage: Eukaryota > Metazoa > Chordata > Actinopteri > Scombriformes > Scombridae > Scomberomorus > Scomberomorus guttatus. The sequence goes on along the minus strand of CM076449.1, from coordinate 21,456,337 downwards.
GGAAACAAAACAGTACACATTTGGAGACAAAAGGAGAAATGTAGAATGCAACATGGAATGGAAATCACAAATAGTGTAACTGGGCATTTTACTGAACACCTGGTAGATGATGGTAACAGGGAACAAAAAGTACAATAAGGCTTCAACACTGAGACAAACCTTCAGAGGAAAAGCAATAATGATGACCAAACAGATGGCTGGAAATAGATAAATGCTTCTGTTTCTTTGAGGCTTTGTGTGCATGTCTGAATGCACTTTATGTCGTCACAGGAACACATGGCAACTTTTTTTTTTTTTTTTTTTTGATTTCACAGCTTTTCATTTACAATGCTCGGGTGTATTTGCACATTCCATCTGAAAGTGAAATGTGATATAGGCTGATGAAGTGAATTGGCACAGAGTGGTGAAAAGGCCACTATGTCTGATCTAGACTGTAGTTAAGTGGCAATACAGAGTGGAAAACAAGGATCTAAAAGTAAAGCAGTCTTTTCACAGTATCATTATTTAGATGCAAGTTGACTGAAAAAATAAAGAAATGTATTTCCATCTGCAGCAAATTCCTGAAAATATGTACTACAGCATTCTGTGTGACGGTACGGAAAGAAATCAAAAATAAATTGGAGATAAAGTTAAATCAATTATAAACATAAAGGCACCCAGGTTATGGGGGACGTAATTAATCAAAAAATGTAAACCATAAGTCTCTCAAAGGGAAACATCCTTACATATGATACCATTGTCTTCCATTATTCATCATGCAAAAGGCAAAAAAAAAAAAACAATACAGCAATTAAAAAAATAATGAAGCCTCGAACCAGGTATGGACGGGCCTGTAGCACAGGAGCCACTCCCTGGACCTGAGCCTGTTCTCACTATGTACAAGTATGGATGAACTACATGACCATGCTTGAATGGGCACAAGGCAGGCACAGCCTGCGCTCATCTCACATTCATCTCCATTCACTCTCACGGATCAAATATAAACTATATCTCTGCCAAAAAGCAAGACAGAAACTTTCACATGTTAACATTGACACTAAAAATATACCTCTAAATCCCATTGCAGTATGGCCACGTAGTGTGGAGGAGTTGTACAGGTGGACATGGAGAATAAATATATATTACATCTTTATATACAATGAAATGGAGAGGGGCACAGTGCCTAATTGAGAGGGGTTTTCTCCTGTTAATTCGATGAGTCTTCTTGTCTTATAGTGGCGAAAAGCTGGCAAGATTTAGAGGACTCGGGATCTCTTGCTGGCAAGTGAACCATGCTGAAAGAGAAAAGAGAAAGTACATAGTTAAAATCAAAGTGATCCTGTTTGTAGACTATTAAAGCAACCAAATAGATGGTGATGTCAGAAGCTCAGAGAACATTATGAACAAAACACAGACACACAAAAACTCCCTCTCCACCTCAAAAATGTGTTTTTCCTTCTTGTTCCTTCACTCCAGTTTGACGCTTGAAGGCTGTTTTCAAACGTATCTGCTGAAGGAGGAAAAGCTTCTCTCGTGCTTAAATCTGAGCCCAGTATGAAACTCACACAGTTGTGATGTTTTAACTCGAAGCCTCCAGTGCACAAACACCGAGAATGGACTTTTCAGTGAAGTAGGAGGCATCTTTTCTCCAGCAGTTAAACTTTAACGGAGATATTATGGATTTTTCAAAGAGGGAAAAAGAAGTTGGTGTAATTTTAAGACGTTTTAACATGGTAATTGAACTTTTTAGTGAGAAAAACACTAAAAATTATAATCCAAAGCGAATTATACTCTTAAAACATGTCTGGAGGGGATCTTAAACTCAACAATATAAATGGAGCTTTTCAGAACATGCACAATAGTTGCAGCCAAAGAATAACAAGCTGGAGTGTGGAGATTTCTTTCTTTGGCCTACCTTCGCCTGCTTGTAAAAGTGAGGAGCCAACTCAACCAGCCAGGATGACTCCACAGCAGTCACATCACGCATGTAGTATTTCGATGTCTGCACCACTTCATTGAAGACGACCCTGTAAGATAAGTAGAATTTTTGGGAACATTTTCAAAAAGGAGGAAAACGTAATGTTTGTGAATTATCTGCACATGATACATGTACAAGAATAAAGGAGCTATAGAACAAAACAGGTTTGTACTGACCATTTTGGAGGTTTCTCTCCAAACAGCACAGAGTTGGGGTGGATATGAAGCTCGCGGTCGTCTCTTAAAGTCCTGGCAGGGCGAGAAACATTAGACAGTGTTACGTGTGATTTGAAAGTGCATGAAAACAGAAATAAGACATTTGCTGGGAATACTTAGACATATAATATTAGAGCTCTCTCTCACCGGTAGGAGCCAGAATGGTGAATGCGGGCTGCATTAGCAAAAAAGCCAGATACAATGCACTTCAAGATCACATCAGGGTCGCCTGTGCAAAAGAAAGTAGCACTGAATACATACTTTAGTTACGTTTAAAGACAGTGATGCAAAAGGTGTTTATGGCAGTCGAGTGTTGTATGGAAAAAAAAAAAAAAGTTTTTTCCACATGTTTTACTAAGTTTTTTTAAAGTAGCATACATCTACGAGATTAAAAAGCAAAAACACGACGCCACATATTACATAAAATAAACACAGAACCATTCAGTTACACATACCCTCACTGGAAGTCCGCGGCACCTTAAACTTGTTCATGAGCCGTCGGAGCTGCTCTCGTACGGTCAGGGTGCGCAGCAGACCCTTGTAATTGAGAAAATGTTCCTGACACCACTGGGAGCTCTTCTGGTGCTGCAGATTAGAAAGAAAACTGTATCACAGTCTTGTGCAGTAGATTTCCCTGACCTCCCCGACTTTTGCTGCATTCACAAGCCCCCCGGTGATGTGTTCACTGTCACACACTGAGCTATATATATAAATATACACACTCAGTGTACCTTAATGAATGCTTCATACACATTCAGCATTGTGAGGTGGTCTCCCTCGGCAACTGCAAATTTCCTGTGCTCACGGGCCTGCAGGGTGAGATAGCAAAAATGGGATAATTGTTATGCTGACAAAGCAATTCTAGCAAATATACAACATGCTTCTTTTGAAAGCCTGTTTTCACTTACGGCAGCTTTCTTCTGATTGGGTGGCACGACAAATATATTCTGAATCTGCATCATTGCTGCTATGGTAACAATCTCTTTGGAGCAGCCAAAGTTTCCGGACTCTAGGAGCATCTTGGCAAACATGGGGCTGAGAGGAAACTCTGCCATCCGCACACCCATGGGATCAGTCAAACGGCCGTAATGGTCCAGACCTGCCAAAAGACATGCAGCTGGTTGAGATTCTGCGTCACCTTAGCTTGTAGATGCTTGCGGATACAGAATTTTGAACACTAGTCTGGCAGTTGAAGGACAGTTTCCCTGCTCACTTTGCCAGCCTGCTGACCCCTTTGTTTCTTACCTCCCAGAGCGTAAAGCAGTTCCAGAGCCTGAACCATGGTCTGAGCTGGAGGAGGCTGTGAAATTATAAAACATGAAAACTCATTTTAAGTCCAATAATTACAATATTTACTCTAAAAGACAGCATAAAGTGAGAATCTGCTGTACTAAGTCTTGTCATTACATCTTTAAAAGCACAAACAGAAAAGGACTGCATTCATTTTATGGTTTCTATGCATTTTTACCCCGGAGGCCAGAGGCCATTCTTGCTAATTAAAATGTAAAGTACAATTTCTTTCACAATGGGTGAACACATCACAGCCACCCTGCGGATGCAAAGTGAGCTACTTACTGAAAGGAAGCTAAACCGCAGCACGTTGTCAATGCCTAATGCTTTGAGCTGCAGGATGACAGGGGCCAAATTGGTGCGCTGCATCTCTGGCACAGTGGAGGCAGGCAGTTTTTCAAAGTCCTCCTCTGATGAAAGGAACAGAGGCAATAAGAAACACAGCGAGAGGAAGACAAAGAGTGGCAGAAGAAAAAAAAAAAAAAAACAGGAGCATAGAGGGAGGAGGATAACCAACTCCAACACTTTGCCATAAATGTTTACAAAGCACAATCCCTCTCACTGACGATAGTCTACAACATTTATCATACTTCCATTTCCTGCAAACTCACACATACCTGTGTACAATCTAAAGCATTTCCCAGGCCGGTTTCGTCCGGCTCTCCCAGCCCTCTGGCTGGCCGAAGCCTTGGAGATGGGAGTCACCAGCAGCGATTCGATAGCGGTGCGAGGATTATAGGCTCGCAGCTTCACAAATGCACAGTCGATGACAAATACAACTCCATTTATGGTGATGGATGTCTCGGCTATGTTAGTGGCCACCACCACCTGGGAGAAACATTAGGACAGGAATAAGTCAAGCTCTTTGTAAATAGGCCTTTTTTTTCACAGCAGACAGTTTGACTTACCATAGTGACAGTGAGCCAACATGCACAATGCCAGGACCCTGACACCGGAGAAGCTAAATGGAATTTAGTCATCATTCATTTTGATATTTAGACCTGTGCTTTTCCGACTGTGACGAAATGTCTGCTGTGAAAAAGGCCTTTTTAAACTGTTTTACCAGCTCCTGCCAACACCTGCACTGTTTGCGTGGTGTGATTCACTCTCGAAAATCTCCATAAGAATGGTGCCTTCACCTGCTTTGTCTCACTAAATCTTTGACTTGCCTGCAACAGAGGTAATAAGTGGATGATTTTGCAAGCTATAAATTAGCATCTTTATCATTTGGTTGTGTCGTGTGGGCTGTAAGTGGGCTTTTCAAAAAATATATCTATACAAATATGATTTATGTGAATTCCTCATTATTAGGCGACTTCTAAACACATTTTAATTACAGCTGGTTTTGTTTTTACTATTCTCTATTAATTACTTAATCACATGCTTGTTAAAACACATACATGCACCAGAGCATTCATGTGCCAAGAGTGTTATCTAACATGAGACGGATCCATTTGTTTTGTTGATATTGATCCTATTGAGTATCGATACACAAAACAAGACTATCAGCAGTATCCCCTCCCCTCATTTTTGATATTGCTTTCAAATTCCATGTATATTTTCCACAGGGATTTGGGAATATTTACCAAACACAAAGGCAGCACATTTACCTTGCGAACAGAGGAGGGCGCCCGCTCAAACACCTTCATCTGCTCAGCATACGGCAGACCAGAATACATTGGCAAAATCCTCAGGTGTTTCTTCATGCCGTATCGTGACAGAGACCTGGCCTGGTCCTGCAGAAGGGACACCACCTTCTCCACCTCTTCCTAAAAGGGGACATTTTACAACGATAAGAAGACAATTAAGACAAAGAAGCTCGACTTCACTACGATATAGTAATAAAATGAACACACAAGCCAACAAATAAAGGCTGAGTAGTGTTAAACATATGGCCACCAACCTGCCCCGTAAGAAAAGCCAGGACATCTCCATCATCCTCCGTCTCATGTATCTTCAGCACTGTCTCCACTGTGGCCTTCACATAGTCTGGGACAGGACTGAGAGACACTTCAGAGTTAAAAAAAGAAATATGCAAATCATGCACCATTTCCTCAGACCGGGTTATGTCGTTTGACTACCTGACAGTGTAGAAGACGTCCACTGGAAAGGTGCGTCCCTCCACCGTCAGAATCCCACACGTGTCCTTGTTGGGATCCCCAGACTCGTTCAGGTTGAAGAACTCGTGGAATTTCTTCAGATGGTAGTGATATTACAATTAGTAAAGGGTACACATTTACTATATAAAAACAGATCACACAGCTACTAGTCACCAGTCACCGTGAAAAGTAACATTACCAGTAAATAAAGTGAACACTTGCAGTGAAAGTTAATATCAACTGGTATTTTCCAAATGTTTTGCAGCAGTAAAGCAATGAAATACTCTTGTTGACCTCAACCTGACATTTTAAAAAAGTATGCAGCGTACTTCTTCGGTACGACTAAATAATTTGCATGTGTCGATAAAAGACTTTTTCAACAGAAAGTAGATGCCCGATATGGTATTTCAGCTGACTTGCTTAATGCTGAGCGTAGCCGTGGCCTGATTGTGTCTTTCTTTCATCCCTGTATTGCAGATGTCGGTACAATGTGATCTGACCTGACATCAACTTTTCCCTCCATCCGTCTTTGTTTCCCTTCGTTTTCTCACTACTCAAGCATATCTGTTCATCTTAATGATGCAGTCACCTTGGCATCCAGAGTGGCAGAGGCCACGATCAGCCGCAGGTCTCGCCGTTTCTTCTGAATCTACGGAGAGGAGACACGTGACAGTGGGAACAGAGAGGGAGAGTCAGTGTAGGAATGAAAAACAAGTCTGAAATCTGAAATCTGTCCTAAATAGTCAGGTGCCCTAATGAACATTGACACATTTTCATCACGTTTTTCTTGCTGTAATCATTCCTCCTGTTCATACTGGCCATTAACTCTCAACGTAAGTGATGGGGGACAAAATCCACAGCCCTCCTTCCCTGCAAAAATGTATTTTAGTTTATATGAAAATAATATGAGGCTTTAGCCCTCCAAATTAGTCAAAATCTTTCAAATTTCAAAGCCAAATTCCCTCTTTTTGTTACGATCCTTCCACTGTAACTAAACAGGAAAACAATGTTGAGACACACAGAGGGAACAGACTGCTGGAGCTTCATAATATCTTCAGATAAACTTTTAAATACATTTTTGCTCAAAACGAGGACTGTGGATTTTGTCCCACATCACTTACATTGTAAGCGTCTTTGGAGCGGATCTTCTAACGGTCAGTATGAATGATTCCAGCGAGCAAAACCTGTTCCAATGCTCACCTGAGCACCTGACTCTTGTTTTAAGACAGACTTGAAAAGTTGTATCCTTTAATTTGTTCCAGTGAAAGACTGAGCTGGCGTTACCTTCTTTAGTAGACCGATGGCTATGTCTGTATACAGGGTTCTCTCATGTGCTTCATCTAGCATCAACACACTGGATGGATGACAGCACAATACAGAACATTAGAGAGTGAAACCGACCACGTTTCAGCAAGAGAAGCCAGTTTAGCGTGATCAATCATGTACCTGTATTTTTTCAAAAGAGGATCCGCCATCATCTCCCGCACCAACATGCCATCTGTAAGAAACTGAAGCACACAGGCACAGATGAGTGCTGAAAGGAGTCAAAGCTTGTTATGAAGACTGCACATATGCAGGCAGGAGAGTACCTTGATCCTCGTGGCGTGGGGATCACAGCAGTCGTCAAATCTGATGGTGTAGCCCACCTCATGTCCTAGCAGGGCCCCCCGCTCCTCTGCAACACGGTTGGCTACCTATCACCAGGGTAAAGAAAGAGGGGTCAAAATCTTAGCATTTGAGGCGGGCATGTCCTTCAACGTGAACGGATTTTCCTGAAGCGAGATGACATTGGCGCGGGGGCGAAATGACAGGACATCAGCAGAGCTCTTACAGAGATAGCGGCCACACGTCGAGGCTGTGTCACTCCAATCACCTTCCCCTCTGCTGCCCAGCCAGCCTCCAGCAGGTACTGAGAGGACAGAGATGAAAACAGAAGGTAGACATAAATAAGAGACGAGCACAAAGGAGGTAGAGACATTGATGTTGCAGAACAGCAGAGTCTGCATAAATTAAGCCCTGGCTGATGTGGTCCAAACCCTGCTGAAAGAGGCTAATAATAAGCATCAAGACAAGGTCATGTAAAAACCACTATGGGAGTTAAGCCACATGAAGGGTATCAGTCCACTGCAGCAATGCCTTTTTAGCTGTTAAATTTGGTGCATGTGTGACTTTGAGGGGTTTTTTTGCCATTTACAGAATAGGCTGAATCTAAAACACCAGTTCTCATTCGTTTTAACCGGTTTTTAATGATGTCACCAACCTGAGGTATCTGTGTTGTCTTCCCGCATCCGGTTTCGCCAACTATGATGACAGTCTGGTAGCTTTCCAACAAGTACAAGATGTTGTTTCTGTGCTGGATAGGTGGGCGTGGGCGGGGGGGTGATACAAAACAGTTCAGAAACACACATTAAACATCAGTGACATGCTACTTTACTAAAATCACCCCGGTGTTACATTTAGGCATGTTTTGAAGGAGGTGTAGGTAAAACCTTGAAAACGGGGAGTTTCTGTCGCTGCTTCTCGATGGACAGGGCGGTGTGCGGGTTGAAGATGATGGGCGAGCCGGTGGTCTCTGTGTTGAGCTCCCGCTCCTCTGAGATCCCCGGTGCCTCAGACCCTGGAGGAGGGCAGGTGTTATTTCAAATGTAATTCAAATGTTACTCAAACGTAAGCAGTTTTGTAAGAGGATTAGTGCAATGGCATGACATAAAACGAGGGAGCTACGGGCGAAGAAAGCCTTTCACCAGTGCCATTTATTAATTAAATTGCTATTCACTTTTGTACTTTGTGCCTTAACAGGCTGAATGTTTAATGCTGGCAGGTTATACTTTGGTTCCGCAGAGCCGAGCCGAGCTGAACGGGCTGCAGATAATCACGCAGCTGCTGCGGTTCGCGGCCGCAGCCAAACTGTCTGACTAACATCAGCAGCTGCACATCCATCTGTACAAACCTGGACAATCTTTACATCAAACACCTTATTCACGCTATCACTTACCCGGCTTCCAAAATTTCATCGTGGAGAGGGGAGCCGCCATCTTGGCTTCTACGTCACATGCGATTTTTTTTTCTCTTCTTCTTTGTGGATGACGTCATAATCCGCGGGATTTTTTTTTTATGAATGATGTCAACGCGTTTTAGAAAACAGCTGCAACTGTTCAAAAGTTCAAGCCGGGTGCTGCAGCAGGTTCCCACAAAGTGCAAATAAATAAAAGGAATACGTGCAAATCAACTGATTACTATGAGGAAATATACATCTGTAGAAGCAAAACATGGCAAAAAAAATTTAAAGATCCCCTCCAGACATGTTTTAAGATGTATAAAAACACTCTACTTTGAATAATATTTGTGTCTAATATGGTTTTCCCTAAAAAAAAAAAGTTAAATTATCTAATTAAAATCCTTAAAATTACATCTACTCCTTCTTCCTCAGTAAAAATTCCAGGATCTATGAATATGCAAATAATGTTCATTTCAGAAGTTCAACTGCTGGACACAAGGTGTTTCCTACTTCACTGTAAAGTCCATTCTCAGTGTGAGCGTACTCGAGGCTTCAAGTTTCCACATCACACTTGCGTAAGAGTTGGTGATATATTGGATCAGTTGGAGGGATGATTTGCAAAACTCTCGCAAGATTTGTAAGCATTGTGTTTCTTCATTGTGCACGTAACCCTGACCCTAACTACACTCACGAGAGTTCGTCCCTCCGGCTGATCCAACCGAGGATTTACCCTTGTGCAAGTTGCATACTGGACCCATAATTGGCTTCCAATCTAGTTGTGATGTCAGAAATCACACATGTAGGCCGGCCCCTCAGAGAAACTTTCCTCCTGCAGCAGATAAATGTGAAAACAGCCTCCTAGTTTCAAACTCTGCACATACATCATTCGGCACAGTGAAGCTCAATACATCCAACTGAAGAAGAAAAACACATTATTGAGTGGAGGGGGACTTTAAAATTAGTTCAACTAGCTAAAAAGTTTAAAAGTTGCTTACACAGTAATACATCATAAATAACAATCCAATGATATAACACTCTTGACACAGGGATTCTGCAATCTAGTGCTTTCAATTTTTATACTTAAAAGTACATTTTGCTGCTAATTCTTTTGTACTTCTTCAGTAGATTTACATATTCAGCACTTTAACTTGTAATGGGGTACTTTCATAGTGTGGTATTACTACTTTTAAGTAAAAGATCTCATTAGTTTTCCACCACTTGTCATAACATTGATTTTACATCCATTGATTTTGATCTACAATCAGTATTTTGAAATTGATCTATTTTTGTTTTCCTGGTGGGAATGGTCTTACATGACAGAGATAGCAAAAATCAAACTAGGGTATAAATTGAGACACAATGTATTTCAGTAGAAGGAAAATCTGCATCAAACACTAGCATACAGTCCAATGTGAAGGCATGTGCTAGTTTTTTAAAACTTATTAAACTTGCAGTTTAATAAAAAAAAAAAAAACATGTACCATCTCTTTGAAAATGGAGGCCAAATAAAGCCCATGTTTAATGATTCCTAAAAGATTTGATCAGAAAATACAATCCTTTCAAACACCAGCTGCGTATCTAATATAACAGTATCATTACAATAATTTTGCAAGAACTGTTTTTAAAAGTTCTTCACTATAAAATACTGAGAAATATGTTACATCAAACAAGATATAACATAAGTACAAATAAATCTGTGTAATACAAGGTGGATTTGACAAAAGGGACATTGTACAGAATTTACAGACAAGTTTAAATTAATTTCCAAACAACAGGTAAGACTTTGATCTGGAAGCTACATGTGAGAAAAATAATAAATTTAAATTAGGTCTACACTAATAACTAATGCCATTAATAAATGACATCTAGATATACAGACAGCAAGTCATGGCAGTGCACAGACCAGGTTTAGCTTAAATCTGTGAACATTTGCATCTGAAAACGGCATGCATGTTTCCTCGCTCTTTGCTTTGAGAAAAATTCATTTGGATGGACAGATAACTGCGATGGTTTTTAGTTCCTGACTGAAGTAACAGCGCATCGGTACTACTGGCAGATACTGGCATTGGGATTGGATATTGGCTGATATGTGTATCTTACCACCAGCATTTGTTTTAATGTTAAAATTAGCACACGTGAGATGTTAGCTGTCGTTAGCTTGTTAGTTTTCAGCATTTGTTGGACACCAGAGGCTTTAAAAGAAATAACAATTGACAGATTTAATTTGAAAAAAATGCTATGTTTATATCCAGTGGGCAAAAAAAAAAAAAAAAAAAAAGCATGAAGCTCTGATGACTGCTAAGACACATACTGTAGCTGGTAACCTTTAACGTATAACCGTTAAACAGTAACTGATAACTTGCTTTACTGCCATGCCACTTTTTAAACGAATTATTTTGTCAGGCCCAGATTAATTTTCTTTTTAACGGCAAAAAAATATTTTGGAGTGAAATTGCAGGTTTAACAGTGAAGCCACACAATTACATTGTATTTTAATGCATCTGATTGGTGTCTTTTGTCCTGAAATTAAAGCTAACACATCACACTCATGGACTGAACTCTAATGACTATATGACAAAATGTTGTTTTTATTGCCCAGTTCCTGTAACTTAAATGACCAGCTCATGAGCAGTGAATACACATACAGGTTGTTATTTTTTAGTCTAAAATCTGTGTTCATGTCACTCTTCTAAAACAGAAGAAAGGCCCTGTAGTGAGCCGACCAAGAGAAGGCATCCTTATTCTGTTTTATATCAAGTTACTGTTCCAGCATAAATAGAACTGCAACCAATCTCAACTAAACGGTTTGCTCTCTGTATTCTTTAGTGTTTTGTCAGCAATGATGACAATGACATGAGGAAGGAAATATAACATATGGGGAGTGTAATGGAGGGCGCCTGAAAAAGGAACCCTGACAGAAGAGAGATGTATTTAAACATGTTCATCACGGTGGTCTTGCAGGAACTTGTTATTCAAACTAGGATTCCCGTGACGCACTGGACACTGAAGAGTCATACTGTATGTAGGAGCATCGACACCCCCTGGAGCCGTGGAGTTCCTGTGTCTTGACAATTTACTTCAAACAGAAATGTTCGTATTTACTGTCCTACGGATTCCTCTCAGTCAAAATGTAGAGCTGTGTAAAAGATTATCCACACCACCTGGGAAAAGACAGAGAATGACTGATTAGACATTAATACTCTGTTTACACCTGGCATTAAAATGTGATCTCACATCTCTCATTGTGACCACATTCATAAGAAAATAAATATCCCAGTAAGTTGAAAGATCACTTATCTCCGCCTCTCCCTGCCAGCTAAAGTGAGCCCCACAAAAAAAGCTACAAGTAGGAGTAGCTAGAAGTCTTCAATTGCTTAAAAAAAAAAAAAAAAAAAAAAATGAATGACATCCATTCGTGGCAGCAGTTTCCTTGATCTGGGACATGCCATGTCTACTGATAAGTCTGCCAGCTCTGCCTAGCTAATTTGCATATTGAGATCAAATCACAATGCGGGCACAGCTGAGAAAACGAGAACGCATTTTAATACCAGGTGTAAATGCAAAGACCCATTGATTGCATGTCATTATCCAGATAATGTATCCAGATACAGATCAGGTGTAAAATGGGGCCTAATGGCCAAATCACTTGATTTACAAATGACTGAATTTGTCATTTCATAGCAATAAACACAGTGAACTCATTACAAACGGACTAATCACAGACTAAAATAAAAAAATTTTTTTTTAAAAAGCTATGAAACCTCAAACACAAGAATCTCATCTTAAAATGAAAATATACTCCTATTGATTATAGACTAGGTCTTTAATCTAAAACTGTAGTCAGCATTAGTGCAGTTTGTAAATAATCTCAAACCCAAAACAGTGGTGCTCAAATGGCTACTCAACTGAATCTGACATGCAACATGAACAGTTGTCATATAGTATATTTTTTTGCAGTCTCCATTGAACAGAAATAAATGGGGCATTTCAAACCATTTATAAAGAAAGTCTCACTGAATTCATCATGTTTTTCAGAGTCAATGCTTCAATAAATATACTGAGTGCATTCCCACCAGAAAGAGAGCAAAAGATGTCATGAAGCCTTCTTTGGTGAGTTCCCACGTGCCACCGTACTCTTCCTCATCGATCTGCTGAAAGCTGCTGAAGTATACATACAGGACGCCAGCGTTGATGATGCAGAATCTAACGAGGTAAACACACGAAGATGTTAGGTTCTCAGCGATTTCTTTAATACGATCAGATATGAGGAGCCGTGCGGGCTCCGTGAATGATGCACAGAATACTTACATGGCTATTCCCAGAAATCCTTTCAACGGTGCGACGCCCCATATCACACCAAGGATTACTGCAATAATTTGCCGGAGCCAGTAAATCACATCTAAGAACTCATCCTGTAAAGACAGTACAGAAAGTTGATTCAAAGAAAATGTGTGTGATGGAAAAACAGAACCACATCAGGGCTAGTCCAGCTTTAGTTCCTTCAACAGAAAAAAAAAAAAATACAGATACACTGTTCATAACAGCAATGCATGATCTAATGTTTTGACTAAAGAGCGAGATGTGTTGCCAGTTTTGTTTCAAGCTTTGTTTCTCTTTCCAACAGTGTTTCCTGTAGCACTGCCCTCTGCTTCAGAGTGAGGGCTTAATTTAGGTTAATGGTTAATTTAGGTTAGGTGTCGCAGAGATGGCTGGCTGGGGTTTGAAATTAATGTTGCGAGTGACTATCTTACACATTTAATCAATTAGCCAATCAACAGATAATTAATTGTCAAAAATGTCAATTAAACAATCAAAGTATTTTTTTCAAGCACAAAATCTTTCACACATGCACGCCTCACTTCACATACATGCACTCATATGTTTTATACACTTCTTGTTGTTTATACTCTTATTACTATTGCTTTTACTATTTTAAATATTTCTTTTTTTTCCCTTAATGCATTGTTGAGGAGCTGAAACGTAAGATTTTTACTCTCTTATACTTGTGTAATGAGATGTAACAAAAAAAACACTTGACTTGATTCTCTGGCTCCAGCCTTTTAAAATGTGAGGATTTGCTGTTTTTCTCTTTTGCATAAGTGTAAGTTCATTATCTTTGAACTGTTGGTTGGACAAAACAAGCAATTTAAAACTGGTGGGCATTTTCCACTTTTTTTTTATTTTAAATATTTTACCGACTAAACGATTAATCGACTAACTTGTAAAATAAACAGTTCAATATACTATAATTATCTTTGTGTATAACTTTAGTTGCAGCCTTAGACGTTTTAAATGCAAAAAAAAAAGAATTTTATGTGGGTTTTAAAAGTAATTTCATTGATTGATTTCCTCTCTTTCGTGTGGCAGAGAGTCATAAACGCCAGCACTATCTAACTGTCGTCGGTTTCCTTGTTTTGTTTAGCTCAAACAGCCGAGAAAATTAGCACTATTCCTTTCTTCCTTTTCTAGATCTGACAGCTAGTTAGTTCAACCAAACCGGATTAATCCTTAGCAGGGCTGCTTGCTCCTCATATCCGTCTTTATGGACACCGGGCAACAAATTAGCAGCACGGAGAACTTCAGGGCAATTATAGCGACTGCAATAATATATTAAGCTAAAATTTCAAAGGGCAACTGACTGACCTTCTCCTCCCAAACAGCATTACTGTTGAACGCTTTGCTCCATGTGGATTGTTTTACACCCCCATTCAGCAGATGACTTTCTTCTTTCCGCTTTGAGCTGCTCGTCATTCTTTGCTGTTTCTTTCGGCTACAGACGTCGAAAAAGTAAAAATCCAAATCTGATAACAGCTCAAGTTAGATTAAAGTATCTAACGCTGACTAGGGGAAGAAAATACTGTGAGATATTTGAAGGTTGGTGAAATGTACGCTCCGCTGATCTGACAGATTTCAGTCGCTAACGTTAAAAGGCCCTCTGAGCATGCGCAATATTGTTTGACCCCGGCCCCTAGCAGCCAATCAGAGAGTGCGACGTTTCTGCGCCGCTATTGCCAGAAACTCAATGAAATGTAGAGCGACCCCCAGTGGTCGGAGTCTGTAAACGCGTTCAATTTCAACCACAATTAACAGCAGTGTTGACAAAATAGGCTGTATTGAGTTTACAAGAAGCGTTATAATTCAAAATGTAACAAAAAATAACATCAAATATTTTTCACATTAAGACGTAATATGAATTCATTTTAATTAATGATGATTATTATTTTTTGTGCCTTAATTCTGTCTTTATATATATATATACGTGTGTGTGTGTGTGTGTGTGTGTGTGTGTGTGTGTGTGTATGTATATGTATGCATGTATACATTTTTCAAAAATATATATATTTATATTTTTTTTTATTGCTTTTTATATTTTGTTGTTATTTTTGTCTTTTTATATGTATTTATTTACTGTTTTTCTGTAATGGAGCCTCCCAGCCAAAGTATGTCACATGATTGTACTTGCATAACCGGAGTAACAATAAACATCTGGAATCTTGAATCTTGAATACTTTATGATAAAAAAAGTTTTTATTGTGAGCCCCATGAGAAAATTCCATCATCTTATATATATTTATTTTAGTCTAAAATACAAAATGTGCAATACATTTCACGCACTACTGTATATCTGAACAGGCTGCATATACTATACATTACCACCTACTATATGTATATAAAGTAACACTTTTATTTATTTATTCATTTACTGTTTAATATTTATCTCAGCACTCATGCACTCTTCACTTCTTTGCACTATTTGTATCCTGTTTACAGTTCACAGAAATGGTTTCACATGTATATAGTCATTCCTTTTGTGTATAGATTGTTGTGTGTGTGTGTGTGTGTGTGTGTGTGTGTGTGTGTGTGTGTGTGTGTGTGTGTGTGTGTGTGTGTGTGTGTGTGTATAAATATATATATATACGTATATGTTATATATATATATATATAACAGTCTGCAGTTGTGGTTACAGCATGATGTACTACAGTCCTTAAGTGACTTGTTATGCATCCACCTGTGGATATTATCAAGTAAAAACTCAATAAAGAAATAATTGCAAAAAAAAAAAAAAGAATTTGCACATTTTATTTATTTATTTATTTATTTATTTATTTTTATCTCCCACAATAATTTTTTAAATGTATTTTTTATTGTATTGGTGCAATGTTTGATTAGTCATACATTTCCATCAGGCACAAAACCTTTATTTCCACAAACATCATATTATATTAGAACACAATACTACTACTTCATTTAAGCAACTAAGAAAACAGATTCTTGTCATGTTTTCTGAAAAATAACTAAAAACAATTAATTGGTTGGCATAATTTTTGCAGATCAATTTTCTGTCAGTCAACTAATTGATGAAGTGACTAGTTGTTTCAGCTCTACATTATATTTTTATCATACATATCTCAAAAGTATGACAACAAGCAACAGGTGTCTGCCTACAACCCAAAGCAATTACAGTGTGTATTAATTTTAATGGGACTATGAAGTATTGCCAGCCACAGGTAACAACATTAGAAAGTCAGTCAAAACCCCAAAATGATAAAAAGACAAAAATGAAAAATAAAAAGAATAAAAAAGTGAGAAAAGTAAATAAACAGTAAACAAATCCTGAGCATGAAAAAATAAAATAATATACCAGATGTGATAGTGATAGAGTGTGATTGCTTAACAGTTGGATGTAATAATAGATTCTGAATAATCTCAGTGAGGTTTATTGTGTTGTTGAACTGGTTTTCTCTCAGTCTGTGACATGCTCTGACACATTGTTTACTGTGTCCATGTCAGGTTTTCAGGCGTCCGTGTCGGCTGCTATGGTGTTTGCTTCACATGTTCAAGCGTTTCATAAGATATCATGAAACTGAACATGGCCTGCATGTTTTGGGGAGCAAAAAGAAAAGTTGTTACCAACCTGGGAGTCAAGACCCCTCACAGGTGTCAAAAGGAAGATCGGAGTGGGTCATGAGATGATTAATAGGACACGAAGAAGGAAAAATATTGTCCTACCACATAAATTTAGATCCTTTTTTCTGGCTTTTCTTTAATATTTGTACATTTTTGGGGAAATAGTGGAAAGTTTCACCTCTTCAGGCCTCTAACAGTTATTCAAATAAAACAAACTTGAGAGTTTAGAGGAGAAAATCACTCTTTTGTCAAACTGCTCACAGCTCATGTACTGTATGTCTCACAGGTAGAGAACTCAACCTGTGAGGAGGGGGTCACACAAAGACACTTTAATGGGTCACCAGAGAATTATCGATCAATCTGTCAATTATTTCCCCCATTAATCGATTAATCATTTGGTCTATAAAATGGTGAAAAATGTCGATCACTGTTTCCCAAAGCCCAAGGTGACATCCTCAGATGTCTTCTGTTGTCCCGAAACAGTCCACAACCCAAAGATATCCAGTTTACTGCCACTGAAGACTAAATAAACCAGAAAAGAAGCTGGAATAAGATAATTTGGACATTCTTTTCTTAAAAAATGACTCAAAACGATTAATCAATTATCAAAATAGTTGGTGATTAATTTTCTGTCGATCAACTAATTGTTGCAGCTCCATTTTATATTCTGACATGCAGTTTTCCTGAAATAGTAGCAGCCACAATAAGCAGGTTTTGTATATTTTGTATTGAATAAACAGATCAAGCTGCAGACTCTTATGTTTTATTCAAACAAAAGATGAACGGACAAATATATGAAATAATCACGTTAAACGGTATGACCTAACCTAACCTCTAGTGTTTTGAAATTTATTGAGATCTTTCCTTCTGTCCTGATCTCCGCTGTCCAGCAGAGGGCGTCCTTATTGATGACGAACTTCACTCCACTTAAAGTCTTATCTTCTAATCAACACTGTCATTTGAGGCCAATCACGATTATTTAACATAAACTTAATTGATGTACATCTTAATTAGTGTAAATTGAGTGATTTGGCCAATAATCGATTGGAATATTTAACTGGATCACTTTTACATACAGCCTCAGTCCTAAAACCAGTTGGACAAAATAAATGATTGACAGAATTATTGACTTTTGAGTAATCAGATTTGATGGACAGAAAGAAATATGAGATTAGCGTTCAAAACTGTTGGAAAATGTTGGAAAAGTCTAATCTGTCAAGAAATAGAAAAAAAATGACTGTTTTCTCACTTGGGAATGAAAATATTGACTGATTTGTCTAGAAGTTCTCAAAAAACTATCTAATGCTAAGACCATAAATTATGTTTTAATATATTTTTCTGCACGAGGACATTATTGTATGTATTTTGTTGTGATATCAGGTGTTATATGCTGTCAAATCTGTGTAGTTCTAAACAAAGTTGCTTCACATTTGCTTCTACAGTACATGTGAAATAAAAGTTCATAATTCAGTTTCTCTTTTCGAGTCTTTAAACTGACTCACTAAGCACTGACTCATTCAGGAAGATGTGGGCGATGTGTCATCGTCTTTAATTTGAGTCTACATCTTATCTACATCTATATCCATTTCTTTAACATGATGGCTCTGCGGTATTCAGTTGTATGTTTACAGTTACAGTGACCCTGTTGCACTATGTGGAGTATCTCCTGTGATAAAATATTCTTACGAGAAGTGGTGGAAAGTAACCGCGTGTGCTTTTGCTACTGTACTGAGCAGGTTTTCAGCTTCTTTTTTGAACAGGGGCCCACAGTTTATTCTGAGATGTGTACTCGTACTTGCATTTTGGTAAAATATTGTGCTCTATTTTAGGAAAAAGCAAGAATCACAAGTACACCACAGTCACGAGAGCATCGCTGATTGGGGACACTTTATTAGGTACATACAGCTGAAACAAATGCAGTCTGCCACAGCAGCCCTGCAATAAATCCTACCTTCATGAAGGTGTTAATATGAACACTTTTAGAGAGGTGTTGATTCAACTTTATAGTAATTTTGGAGGCTGTACTTTGTGGTGCTGTAAAGCTTTAAAACGAGCGATGGATAGCTTTTTTTTAACATTTAGCTCAGCAGCTGTCACAAAAGTGACATTACTCGCATACTACTAAGTTAAAGTAACATTATTAAATATTTTCTACTTCTATGTATGAGGAATTTAAGTGTGTCTGTGCACGGTTAGATTACTAACAGAGCAAAGCACGAAACAGCCCTGGGGCCCCTAGACTTCCAGGAGCCCCAAAAGCGCTCCAGGTTCACTGTGTGCAATCCTGCATTATTACACATCTTTTAGTGGTGGTGTAATGCTGTGTCAAAATCTGGTTCTGGCACCATTATTATTTGAGTTTATTTTATGCTCATATGGTGCATTTTCACCTAAAGTAAGTTGTGTTTCATCAAATAACCACAGATAAACTGGTATATAGAAAACCTGGGGTCAGGTAGTATTATTATTCATTATAGGAGCACTGGTTGTGTCTGTGTCTCTGTGCAAAATGTAATGAATCTGCCATCACTTGTATTTTCTCTCTCTCTCTCTCTGTGTGTGTGTGTGTGTGTGTGTGTGTGTGTGTGTGCATGCATTAGTAGCTTATGTGCACAGTGGTTGTTTTGTCAACTTTGATGGTTTTAATGCAGAGTAACTTTTGAGTGGCTGTCTGCACTATCTCTTTAAGAGAGGTCGCCTAGTAAGGGGGGGGGGGACAGGTGTGAGTTGCTTGTACCACCATCACGTTTAACCGGGACAGTGGACGGTGTTGTCTGCAAAACTTGACCACGACCCCCCTCTTCACCCCCCCCCCCACCCCCCTCCCCACCCCCACCCCCACCCCCCTTGTTGTGTTGCTGGCTCAAAGTCAGGACGGGATGTCTGACTCACTTCTCTGCTCTCTGCGCGGCGGAGCTCGAGCTCTCACGCCAACTCCACCGTCAGTGACGTCTGCGTCACGTGTCCGTCTCTTCCCTCGGTACGTCCGTCGTATTTTTCTCCCCTCCGCTGCCTGCTTTAACACTGGAGCCACTCGAAATAAACAAGCGCAAAACAAGGGGGGCCGTTGTAGGGACCGGTCTGGCTCCGGTGTCACGTTTATCACTGGCGGATGGACAGAGGGGGCTCACACCTAGAAGTTACCATCAGTGAAGCCCAGACCTCCCGTCACTCACTGGCTCCACTGAGCACATATCACTGTAAACTTTTTAAATCCTGCGCTGCATACACTGAGCTCCGACAATAGCGAGGTGAGTGGGGTTTTATGTGTTTCACCTTTCCCAAACTTGTGCGAGCTATTGTGGAGGTTTACCTCTGCGGGCTACGCGCTGGCTCAGCGGCGCTGGCCAGCTGCATGTTGCCTGCTTAAAATGGCGACATCCAACCGGGAGGGGGGAGAGAGGGTAGTTTTTTGGGCAGGGGGCTTGTCTTTTCCTCCACTCTCAGCTGCTTACAGCGTTTCAAACATAGCCATAATGTAGACAAGCCCATTAAGTTGGGGCTCACTCCGCCTAACTTGAGCGGAAGGTGAACACGCATCATTTTCGGAAATGTTTGACGCTGCTGCGCTCAGGGACGTTTCAGTCCAGCCGCTCTGTCTTTGTGTCATAAATCACAGCTATTTGCTTATATTTATAGAAACATTGTTGTCATATTGGCGCTAGTTATATGTTGTTGGTTCATATTAAAGTCAGACCTGTCAGATTTTCTTGTACGCAGCCGCCAGATTTCCCCAAATTTCTCCAGTGTGCTATGAATGAAGAAGTTAAAAATCAGTTTGACCTTATTATGTTAAAAGTTGTACAAGTAATAACCTACTGCGGTTTATGATACATTTTTATTTTTGTTGGGACTTGATGAAATGTTAAGTGTCATGTTTGTTTGTTTGTTTGTTTTTTTTGGGGGGGGGGGTATTTATTATTATTTTTTTGACGTATATGAAATCAGTATTTTCAGAAACTGAAAGCAGAGTTCAGGTTTTTATTCCATGTTGCCCAACAGCCAGTTGTGAGTTTGCACGCTGTTGTTGCCTTGGTTATCTATCCAGGGATTAGAGCAAAGCTTTCCCAGACAGCTAATTTGTGTCTGATGTCCACGTGAGTCCCAGGCATAGACATGCAGCTTAATCCAGCCATCTATTTATCACCTGTGGTACTCTGTTTACTCTTAGAATAAACCCGTTTACATACTATTGTTGATGTTCAAAAACATTCTAAACAAACACTCAGTTTGGCCTGGTGGGAGTATGATGAGGAATTGTCAGTTTTGGATGTTTCTAACACCTGTACAAATTATTATTATTATTATTGTTATTATTATTATGCCTCATCCTGCTGTATGCAGTGGTGATGCTTGAGGCTCAATGGCTGTACATCTCACTGAATACCCGCCCCCCATATCACCACCACCCACCCCTCTTTCTCCTTCTCTCCTTGTCTTTCCCTCAGTTTGAGATTTTCACCTGACACGAGTTGAGCTCCTCTCCGCTTTTGAAATCACATGTCGGCCTTGGACTTTTGTTCATTTCACATCTTGAGAGTCTGCCTTGTTTTTGCTTTACTAGTTTCCTTTTTCAAGCATGTAAAGATCAGTTGAGGACTTGAAGAAACTGAGCGATTCTCTGTGTGTCAGTCCCTAATGAAAACATAATGTCATCTCAGCAGTGAGTTTGGTCTCCTCTCTGTGTTGACCCATGTAATGACATTTCACTTGCAGATCTCTACCAAGTATGACCACAAAAACCACCTCAGACTCAGCTGCTTGTCCGGAGCCTTTTAACAATCTTGGGGGGGGGGGGAGCAGAGCGATCCACACTCGCACATCCGGAGCTAGCAGGTTTGGGTCAGTAGCAGTAGTAGCCTCTGCTCTGCTTGGCTGGTTAACAGCTTGTGATGTCAGCCATTTTAGGTTGGACAGCACAGAGCATGGTGCTCCGCCATTTTTCTCTCCCTCCCCTCTCAGCAACCCAGTTTTAACGCATGCCCTGGCAGTGGCCACAGCAATGCAGCCACTTGCAACCCACGCAGCCATCCGCTCTCTGACCTGAGAGAAACCCAAATGGGACTCAGGAGCAGATGGAATGACACTGTAAGAACACGGTCATGGAGGTTTTCTTATTGTCAGTGTTGTGTGTGAGAAATCGAAACGGCAGTGGGAAGAAGTTCAGACGCACGAAAAACATCTAAGCGTTTAGTTTGGTGAGCCATGGTTGTCAGCAGTGGTATGAGTGAGCGAAGCCCCGGGGGTTGACTGACAGGAGGAGGTTCGCTGTTTGTATAAGGTGCGGTGTGAATCAAATAACTGGCGAAGGACTTGTGTTTTGGGACAGAAGAAAACATGGCGATGGATTTGTGTTTTGGCACAGAGGAGGAGAAAGCGAATGGGTTTGTGTTTTGATGTAGAGACTAGTAGATGGCGAAAGGGATTCGTGTCTCGGTGCAGACATGATAATTATCTCGAATACAGTTGGAGATAGAGGTGTTTTCTGAAAGAGATAGCATCTGCCAGGGGTCCGGCCCTGTTTACGAACCCATGCCTGCGTTGCCTGCAGTGAATCAAAGGGGCCCTGCACACCTCAGGCTGCTGCAGGCCAAACACACAGAGAGCAAGGGAACAGGGCAGTAGCCCAGGCAGATGTCTGGACAGGGACTCAGGCACTGAGTTAACAGGAAGAGACTTCATCAGCTCTGGCCAATAGCGTGCCTTGGCGATGGCGACCACACCTAGCTGGGAGACATCAACACCGCTTGAGGGAGGCACTGAAATAGGAGCAGGGCAGGGACTCTCCAAATACCACTCACAGGGGTGTGTGGAACAAACAAGCCCCACTAGAGCCAGGGACTTGATGGCATAGGATGTGTGTGTGTGTGTGTGTGTGTGTGTGTAGGTCTGAGTAACCGTGTGTGCGTGTTTACCCACACGCATGTGCTTTAGAGAAATGAGCTGGTGGGAGAGAGAGAGAGAGGGGGTAGGAGGTGGTTGCCATGGGGACAGTAACACACCAGTGGCGCTGCCGACCTGTCTCCCTGGGCCAAACTTGCTTAGAGAGGGAGGAGAAGAAGGAACAGAGGGAGGGGAAGCAGAAGGTGCAGAGACGGGTTTGGAGAGGGAGGGGGGAGTGAGGGTGAAGAGACAGGGGAGGAAAAAAGGCGAGTGGGCAAGCAAGGAAAGGGCTGCCTGTGCTGTACACCTATTCTCTGTCCTACTAAAGAGAACATTTGTTACACACTCTGATATCAGCGTTACACCTGTACTCTCAGCTAAGTGATGAGAGGAGTAGTTTAGTTAGCATGTAGCCACGCCATGCAGCCAAGCTGTAGGAATTGTAACGTGTGTGAGCGCTATTATTGGCCTGTACTCAGAGGATATAGCCGAGGCCTAGACAAGAGTCAGGCCAGGGGATGAAAGGAGGTCATGCTGTGCTGAGCCATTGACGTGGCGTGGATAATGTAAGTTATGAACCGTGAGGACAAAAACATTGTCTTTGTGTGTCACTGGGAGATCTCTGACTCTCACACGCAGAAAAATGGCAGGCTCAATACCTCAGTAAACAAGCCTCACACACAGGCATGCAGGCATCCACCCCCGCACGCCACATACACACACACACACACACACACAAACGCGAGCACACATGCGCCCCCGCCCACCCCACCCCACCTCCCTTTCTCTACTCTAAATCTCACAGGAAACCCACACATGCAAATGCTGAAACATATAACAGACACAAACCCACCATCACCACATGGTCAGTCAACCTATGTGCAACATTCAAATTAAAGTTATTGGCTGATGCGCTCATACCGATGAGTCAACAGCTTGTCTGAGCCTGGCATTGCCAAGACATGAGCGGCTCATTTCGACTCGCCGATAATAGCTCAGCTTGCATTGTGTATTGTTTCGGCCCTCACCTGTATGAGGCCTGTGGGACTCAGCTGGTTACTTTCCTTGCTGAGGCACAACTTTTGTCTGCAGATGTGTTCACGCAGTGGATTTTTTATTTTTTTTTGGGGTACAGTGTGTGATGAAGTCACCTTTGTAGCACTGACTGTCTAAAGGTGCAAATGAGGGGATTTTACACTTTGTTATATGCTATGTGTTCACCATTTATTTTAGTTAGAGTGCTTATTTTGCATGAGGCAGTAAAACGCGTGTATGTGCACACATGGACACTGAAGCTGAACTTCAGGTTATGTCCACTGGCTGAAGAGCTCGGGTTGGAACATTCCAGTCTTTGCAGTGCAGCGAGGAGGGAGGGAGGGAGGGAGGGAAGGACTGTGTGATTGTAGTTTGGAGCAAGAGGGGGGCGTTGAAGAGCGGGGGTTGGCAGGGTGGGGTGGGGTGATTGGAGGGGGATATCGGGGAGGAAAAATTCCTCACTGAAACACCTCAGTGCTTCCTCCACGACAGTTAACACCCCTCCTTCCCTTGCCTCCTCACCCCAAACCAGCTGCCCATCCCCCACCATCCTCTCCCGTTCACTCTCCCTCTCCTCTCCTCTTCTCTACTCTCGCCTGCCCACCCACACCCAACAGAACCACGTGATGGATGGCTGAGGACTGCCCACCCATAAGCCTTTGTGTTGGTCATGTGACCAGCCTGCCTTGGCAGAGCGGTGCCCCCTGATGCAGAACTGAATGGCAGGGGAGTAGGAGGGGTGCACAACAGCCCAAGCCAAGGGCAGTTACTCTCTCTGGGGGGTGCATGAGGGAACAAGGGGCATCACGTTCCCTCCACAGTAGCAAACTTCATTTGCTTGTTAACCCCTCACACTCCACTCCAGCCCTAATCATACTGCTAAAGAAACAGGCAAAGATAACGACGCCAATTTGCAATGAAGCCAATTAAGTTTTCATCACAGGCTTAATGGAGTATCTCACTATTGTTTGATGCTGAACTTTCAGAGGAACTGCACAAGAAGTTACTCAAACTGGAACTGACTTTGTAGGCTATGCAGAAAAGTGACCTCTGTATACCTTTGCTCAGTTAGTGTGTGAAAGGGTATCTGTCACACCCCAGTCCTGTGAGGGGTTAACTGGGCTTTTAGCTAATGTACCATGACCTTTCTGCAGCAAAGCAAGACTCTGTGTGTGTGTGTGTGTCTGTGGGTACAAGAGAAAGAGCATTTGTGGTTGAGTAAGTTATACTTGATTGGAGAAGGGTAGGTTTATTGAATGATGACACTGACTTGGTGTATACTGCTCACCTGACAGAGCTAGTGGTTCTATAGCAGCATTGTGCACAAAGAGGCTACGCTTTAGTCTGAAACTAGTCTCAGAGACATTTAAAATTTGCATGAAACTGCTCTCTTTGTGCATAGGAAGGGTACAATTATTTTAGATTTGGGCTGCCTACCAGAAGGGCTGCATTTGGTTTGCAGAACTATGTTTGAATAGGAAAGGGCTGAACTTTGAGAGGCTTTAAGGGTTTTCCTGTTGAATTTACGTGAGCAGTTGGAACTTTTGTGAGCTTTGGCTGCTCTGTGCGTGAGGTGTCATGTCGGTGCAGACTGATTGGGAGAGTAACTGCCCTAGAGCTGTCCTCTCAATACTGCATCACTACCTCTCTTGTCAGAGGGAGGGAGCGGAGGAAGGAGGGAGGGAGGAGAAAACCTCCACAGGAAGCTTCGCCATTTTGTATGGAGACAAGGGATCTAGAGGTAAAGTGAAAATTGACATTCACAAAGGTTCACATTCTTCTGCAAGTCTGTGTGCTTCTATCTGCACTATCTGGACCGTTGTCGGGCGAGAGCGGCATCTTCTCGAAGAACATCTGTTGAACCACCCACTTGTACAATTGTCAGGTTGACCCTATCTTAAGCAACCCATTCACAAGTGAGTATTTATGTAGCAATCTTTAGAAAGGTGTCCAGTGAAGCTACAGAGGCTCTGGATTTAAAAAAAAAAAAAAAAAAAAAAAAAATACAGAATGTGCTCTGTGGGGGTGTGTCTGAACGAGGGGAAGTGAGACAGAGTTGTGTGGGGGAGGGGAAAGAAGGGGGTAGGACAGGAGCTCTCCCCAAAAGCCTTTAGTGAAGAAGCAGACTGAGTGTGTTTGAATACCCTCATAAAAGAGATAGCCTTGAGTTTCATGGGGTAGGAGAGTTGAAGAGCAGGCTTGCTTTTTTTAAATAAGGATATGTGGGCAACACCGCATTTTAAGAGCTTCAGCTAAATCTTTTCAACTGACTTTATCATTACCTGCACTGTTGGTATTTTACCTGGAGACGTCCAGCTCTGCACCATTTTCATCCAGCTGAGGAGAAACTGGCTTGTACTACGTAGAGTAAGATATCCTGTCTCATTTCTTCTTCTTCTCACAATCTGTTCTCCCCTCCCATTTCTTTCCTCATTTGTACATGAAACTAAAAATTTTGTGCAACCAACCAAACCTACCCAACAAATTGCAGGTGTATCGTCTTGTATGGTGACTGATGACTTGAACTAAAACATGTTCTCCTTTCTCTTTTTCAGGTTTTTCCCTCCAAATTGCAGCGAGAACTACAAGTGGACCTATGGACATGTCCCGCCATCTTCCTTCCCCCATGCCTGGTCTATAGTCCACCAGAAACAGCCCATATTCTCAGTCACACCCCACTCTTAGCCATTCGACCAACCCTCCCCACCTTGTGGTCATACTATGGCCAGCAAGAGGAAGTCTACAACTCCTTGTATGATCCCCAGCAAGATCATACGCTCCTCAGAGGAGGTCGACCAGGACTCGCCTGTTCTTCTCCGTCAGGCCAGGATTTCTGGAGGGGGCAGACATAGCCCCCTAGAGCCAGGAGAGTCTTCCAAACCACAGGCGGGGGACGCTGTCAAAGAAGGTGCTGGCACTTACACCTGTAAGCCTTGTAACTTTGAAACCCATGACCTTAACTTGTTCTTGGATCATGTGTACACTGGGCACCCGGACTTTCGTGCAGACCCCAGCTTCTTTTGTGTGAGCTGTGGGGTTTCGGCACCTAAATTTGAGGGGCTGGCCCTGCATAATGCCAGGGTTCACCCCAGCACGTTAAACACCACTCTGCAGCTGAGGAAGAAGGACAGGAAGGTGGTGGTGGAGCAGAATCTGGTGGCTGGGACAGAGACGGGGAAAGATAATGAGATTTCCATCACCAAAACTCCAATCATGAGGATGCTGAAGGGCAAATCGGAGCCCAAAAGGATAGTTGTGTCTCACCCAGCCTCCGACGAGCCCTCTTCAGACCCACACTCTATCTCTGCCTCCAGAGAGACTGAGAGAAAAGAGACTGCTGCAGTGACAGTCACCCATGTCCCCACAATTGTCCACAATGGAACGACCAAGGTCACTGTGCCCTCAGCAATCCAGATAGTCAACGGCTCTGGAGCGTTACCGATGCTCAAGACCCCCATCACACAGGTAGATTGCTCTTCTTTCTGTCTCTTAGTTTGGCAATGTTGGATCACTTTGTTTTAGATTTTACTTAAATTGGTTAATTCATATCTTTCATGCAGATTATTTTAAATCTACTTTTTCAAAATTAGGTGGTCTCCGTTGTTCAGAACAGAGGCCTTCATCAGTCTGCTCCCGTCACAGCCTCCTCGAATATTTCTTCATCTCACTCTTCTTCCAAGAATCTCCCCAAAGTAATTTGTTTTATTATGTTTATACATTATCCCAGTGTTATGAAAGGTTCAACATAATTGGATATCAGTTAATACATTAATTGTTCCTTCTTGCATTCCCTCAATTTTCCCTCCCAGGTGATGATTCCTTTGAGCAGCATCCCCACCTACAGTGCCTCCATGGACTCCTCTTCCTTCTTGAAGACCTCCTTCAGTAAGTTCCCGTACCCCACCAAGGCTGAACTCTGCTACCTGACTGTGGTCACAAAGTACCCTGAAGAGCAGATCAAGATCTGGTTCACCGCCCAGAGACTTAAACAAGGCATCAGCTGGTCTCCTGAGGAGATCGAGGAGGCCAGGAGAAAGATGTTCAACACCATCATCCAGACCGCACCTTCCAGCTCGCAGAGCCAGACCCAGAGTCACCACAGCCCAGCGCAACACACAATCACAGTTCTGCCTGCCTCGCTCGGGGCCGCTGGGATCCCCCACATCCTGCAGGGCTCTCTTGTCAGCCAAGGAGGGGTAATCGTCACACAGCCTGTAATGGCCAACAGTAT
This sequence comes from Scomberomorus guttatus, assembly GCA_038419695.1. Lineage (NCBI taxonomy): Eukaryota > Metazoa > Chordata > Actinopteri > Scombriformes > Scombridae > Scomberomorus > Scomberomorus guttatus. Next base: position 21,428,720 of record CM076449.1, on the reverse strand, counting down.
TCAGGTCAACAGTGCTCCCGTGGCACTGGCCGTCACACCTAAGCCCCAGGCAGCAGCTCGCCCCATGATGCAGGCCCGACCTGCTGCGGCCCTGGTGGCAGACAAAGGCATCAGCATGGTGGTGGGGACGGTGGGCAGTAGCAGTACAGGGAGCAACATCATTAGCAGCAGTAATAGTAGTAGGAGTGGGGGAGGGGGCACTAGCAGTATTATTAGTAGCAGTCAAGCTAGTGTCATCAACCTTAGTCTAGGAAGCAGTAATCATAGTAATGCTAAGGTGAGTAGTGTCAGTGGTAAACACAGCAGTGCTCATGCAGATTCCAATGACAAGAGTTATGTTACCAGCCATTTGAATGCCGCTAAAGGCAGCAGTGACAGTAAGAACACTGATATCAGCAAAGCCAGCAACACCAGCATTGTGCAGAGTGACAACAAAGTAACCACAGAAAGCAAAAAGATCACCGACAGCAAACCTAACAGCAGCAGCAAAGCAGGCAGTGATGGACTGAAGAGCAAAGACACTAACGGTAGTAGCAACAAAAATAACACAACAAGCACAAGCACAGATGATGTCTACTCGGCCACAAGTGACTCCCCAAACATTAAAATGGAGGACGCTTCCTCCCCCGCCTCCAAATCTTCTTCTCCCTCTCCTGCACCTGCTTCAAGCTGCACACCTGGCTCCCGGACACCTGTTAACGCATTCCTGGACCCCAGTTTTTACAAGGGGAAGAAGTCTCAGGAGCAGCTCAACGCTCTGAAGGATAGTTTCCAGGTCAGCCAGTTTCCCGACCAAGAAGAGGTGGACCGCCTCATTGCACTGACTGGGCTCACAGTACGAGAAGTCCGCAAGTGGTTCAGTGACAGGCGCTACCACTTTCGCAACCTCAAAGGTACGCGCTCCAGCACAGGACAGAGTAAGTCTGCAGCGGGAGCAGGGAGCGGTTCAGGTGCGCCAGGGAGCGGCGCCATCGGCAGCGCCAACCCTGTTGATCTGTCTGAAAGTAGCAGCAACTCTGGTGCAAAAACACCCCAGCACAGTTCTGCACCTCTGAGCCCGACTGCAACACAGACTCCCACCTCTCCCACCACACCTTCCCGCCGACTCCCCAGACCACCTTCTCCTGACTTCACAGCTATCCGCTACAAGGAGAGAGAACCCCACCAGGTGAGACATGGAGTATGGCATTATTCGACAAAATGTTTTTGATGTGATCACTCATTCCTCCAGTTTATTTATTGACTGTTATTACTGTCTTATGTTTAGGTAAAGGCGCTAGAGGCCAGCTTTGCCCAGGACTCTGACCCATCAGGAGAGGAAGTGGACAGGCTGCGATCTGAGACCAAGATGACCAGAAGGGAGATCCATGGCTGGTTCGCTGAGAGGAGGAAGAGGATGGCGGCCGAGAAAAAGAAAGAGGAGGCGAAGCGGGCGTTGAGAGAGGAGGAGGAGGAGGAGATGGATGTTGATGGAGAGGAGCGGCAGAAAGAGGACGGTTCAGGAGAACTGAAAGTCAACCCTATCAAAATAAATCTGAAGATGCTGAAGGTGACAGAAGCCAATGGCAAACCAGAGGGTGAAGGGTTGGATAGTCCTTCTATACCCCTTCAATCCAGCAGCACACCGGCCTCCTCCCCAGGCCCCACCCAATCCTCCACCCCCAAACCATCCCAGTCCTCCGCCCCAACACCCAAACCATCGCACTCCCCCAAACCCACATCCGTCCGAGGTAAGAAGACAGCAGAGCAGTTGCACCTGCTCAAACAAGTCTACGCCCGGACCCAGTGGCCCAGCGCCTCTCAGTATGATGAACTGATCTCAGCTACCGGACTGCCCAGACCTGAAGTAGTGCGCTGGTTTGGGGACTGCCGTTACGTGCAGAAGAACGGCCAGCTGAAGTGGCTGGAGGCTTACCAGAATATGGCTCTGGAGGAGGACCTTCAGAAGGGGAACACGCAGATCCTCCAGGCCCACCTCGATGTCCGTGGCAGCCAGGAGGAGTCACAGGTATTGACAGCAAGTAGTGTTTATAATGGCACCATAAAAATCTACCCTGAATAGAGTTTACACATTGTTAAGGCAGAACAGTCGGTTCCTCCGAACAACTGAAACCTGAGAAACAGAGGATTAATCTGTGCGGCTGCAAGATCAAGGATATAATTGGATGTTTTTGAGTCTTATGTTGATTTTAGTTAACTGCTCTGAAGGAGAAAATGTACTCGTATCCAAGGAAACAAGTCGCTCCAGAAAGCACCTCTTGTTGACACACTGACACTGAACCTTTTTTAGGCTTTGAGAAATGCACTTTCCTAACTGCTTCAAAACCAGTTCAGTTGTTTTTCTGTGTGTAACGTAGAAGATATTTTGAAGCTCACATGCAAATGACTCTTTAAATGATTGAAAAAAAAAACAAAACCTTGAATTTCACTTCCTAATTGCAAGTGGGTTATCAGGGGCAGCAGCATTTTTTTTTTTTTTTAAGTCTTCCACTTTTTGCTAGACTAAGGCTCCTTTACACTTTTGACTGTGTGCCAGGTCATAAAGATAACCTGTAAGTTACTTGTTTGCAAAGAATAAAAAGAGAGTGTTTGTCAGGCTTTCAGCTGAAACACATTGGTGTCAAAGAACACACAAAGTGAAGATGCACTCACATCTTCTGATATGCTGCCTGAGGAGAAGCACTGAGCTCAAAACATGCTTATTCTATTACATCTACTTTTATGTTCATTTTGTGCTCTGTGTGGCACTCCTGTTGATGTGTGTGCATCAGAAGCGTGGGAAACTATTTTTTTACTTTTTTGCAACTAAGGAGCTTTCTAGTTGTCTTTGGGGTTAAGGGGAAGTGTTAAATCAGCAAAGACGTGCAAAACATGTGTAGTATAGATAAGAGAAGTCAACTAAAGTATGAGCATTTATTACATGTATTATGAAGTATTAAAGTAGAAAGGGGCACTAAATACACCATTAAGAAGTGAACACATGTGTAAGTAGGTAAATTCTGTCTGTTTACACCCCTGGAAAAAAAAAAGTGTTGTAGAGTGACAATAGATAATCTCCTTATGTTTGACACTATTTCTCTTATTTGTATCAACATTAACATCCATTATTGACTTTGCCTAATGCATCCAAGTGTCTCTCTGACTACCTTTTAGGTTTACATGATTAGATTATTACTAAATGTATTTATTGCTAAGTAAATTTGCACATATATGAAATTCATGTAGGTGGTTAGTTCATAATAAACAAAAACAAACCCAAAATTTAAAGAGTGCTTTGGTGCCTTCTCTGGTTGAAGGTTTCTGGGTGTACCGTGCCCAACAGTGATGTCACAGTGTCCTGGAGTACACCTTTTTAGGCCGTGTTAATGACTGTTAACGGAAAATAAAAAGGAAATCGGTCTCTTTATCAGGCAAGAATTCACTTATACATGAGTAAGTTGGATGAGTCTTGAAAACTGAAAATAGAAATTTTAAATCTTTTTTTGCGACATGTTCAATGTTTTCTCTTTATGATTTGTACTATTACAGATGTCAGTAGCAGAAAATAAATATTACACTGGTCTGGAATATACTGCACTGGGGGGTTTTAAAAGGTATAACTATGGAAAGGTATAAATACGTGTGTGTGTGTGCGTGCATGTGTAAATATTTACATCCGTTCATTATGTAGGAAATATGACAGCGTAGACTCGTGATACCAGCAGTGGAGTGCTGTGGCTGTTGCATTTTAGTCCAATTATTTCCATTGTTCTCAATAACAATAGTATAATTAGTGTTATTCACTTGATAGTGTTTTCACCTGTGAGCTAACGTAGTTTTTTCTTTCTGCACAGTTGCAGCAACTGGCTCAGGCTAGTGGTTTGACAGCAGACTTGGTACGACATTGGTTCTCCACCAAGGCGTCTTTGCCTCAGATGGAACAAACTGGTGCTGCTCACACGACAGGACCAAGACCAGTTGCACCGGGCGAAGCAACCGAGCCACACAAAACAGTATCCTCCCCTCTGGAGCCACAGACGGAGGGAGGGAAGGAGGAGAAAATGGAGGAGTCGGTGTTTGGTGTCACAGATGAAGAAGAGGAGGCCAGCGCTGACAAGACTGTGAATCCTACTAAAGGTAGTCTTCATGTCTGGAGTAGTCTATAGCGTGAGAAATGATAAAATCCCCCTAATATTGAGCAAGGAGCGTAAAAAACATATCGTTACTAGACCTGTTGTAAATAAAGTAAAATAAAATACGGCTTTAGAATGAGTTTTACAGTTTTATTGGCAGGTGGAAAACTGGTCATTAAATGGTGATAAATCGGGATGAATAATAAACATAATGTGTAATTGTCTCTCAGGGTAACCCAGAAATGTTAACGTGGAACACACAAGCACACATAATGCTCATAATTATAAGTAATGAGGCGTGCTGTGACAGGTATCTGTCTTAAACAAATTCATGAAGGAAGTGTATACTGTTCACAAGCAGGAGCGTGTTGTCCGGGTGATGGGTTTTTAATTTCTTTTTTTTTTTTTTTTTTTCTTCTTTGTTTAATTATTACAGGAACAGATTGAAGAGGCCTTTTGTCTGAGGATGGAGTTCACAACGCAGGTGGTCTTTGTGCTGGGAGTCTGAGGAAAAGACGGCAGATGCGGTTGTAACAGGATCACTGGATGGAAATGGGCCTTGAAACCATCCCCACCCATCCCTCTCTCTCCTTCTCGCTCACATCCCTAGAGGTAGGCATGACCTCCCCCGCTACGTGAGATGGACGATAAAGCCACTAGCTGCCCCCCCCTCCCAACCCCCCGATCCATCCATCCACCAACCCACCCACCCCCCCTACCTTCCTCCTTCTGTTTAGTCTACTCCTCGGCTACACATTCACGCCCTCTCCAATATCCTCCCGTCCGCCATTTTCCCTTTTTTTAGAAGGAAGTTCCAGTAGAAACTGAAGTGCAGGAGTGGAGGTGGAGGGAGGGTTCTGCCTGCTGCGATGGGAGAAAGGAAGAAAAAAAAAAAGAGAGGAGGGTGAAGATGAGGGGGGGGATAGGGAGAACATGGTTGAGATTGAACACTCAGCAGGTGTTGATCAGGGGTGGGGGTTGGGTTTGAACATTAATTGACCAAGCCAACCCTCAGACGAGGAATCGGCGGAGTGTTGAGAGACTTGTTTGTTTTGGGGTATGAAAAACTGCACAGCTCTTTGCGACAGGGTGTTTGCCTAGGCCTTAAAGTAAAACAAATAGTCCTTTCTCATTTGTGTCAATTTCCTTTTTCCATCAACATGCACTCATACACTTTGAATTCATGCTCGCAGCTTACCTTAATACGTGCTAGCTAGGCTGTTCATAGCGTCTTATGTGAACCACAGCACTGATGTTCATTTGATCATGTCTTGATGTTATTTCTGGACGTCTCTTTGTATTCGCTTTCCATTTCTTATCTGTACATAACTTTTGGTTAAAATAGGACATTAATTCACAAAAGTGCGGGAAAGCGTCTGGAATTCAGTCATCCAAAGAAGGCAAGCACCCTGTTGTGTCTAAACAAAAACAAAAAAAAAAGTGACACAATATATTAGATTATGGAATCTTGTGTGTGTTGTAGCATCAAGTGCTTCTTTACGTCACTGACGTGTACGTACATTTGTTTTTATGGAACTTTCTTACAAATAAATTTGACTGTAAAAGAACTGTGAACTTTTACCAGAGTTCCATACTTAGGCTTGATGTATAATTTTTACAGATGGTATTTGCAGAATAAACAGAATGTAATAAACTTGTGGCTTTGAGTGTCATTGGCCTGAGTCCTCTTAGTAAAGTCTTCCACATGGTGTAAAATATACTGTAGGAAGGTACTAAAAATATTATCACTTCTGCTTGACCTTGACTATAAACCAAAATAATGCTCGTGTGGGAGCCAACAAAAAAGCCTCATAACCTGCAGTTAAGGGCTGCAACTAATGATTATTTATCATCGATCTGCTGATTAAGTATTAAGTGCATTTGGATCTGTGTTGCATGTCACTCCCCATTTCTCTTTCCTGTCAAGTCTCTAATAATACATACATGAAATTTTATGACTTTTCCTAAAATGACCCAGAATATACAAAAATGGGAATATTTCAACTTTTGGTTATTTCTGTGTGCCTGATACATATTTTATACATAATTTGTATTATACAAAAATCAATGTGCATTCTTAACATTCATTGAAATCATTATGGTTGTTATTTTCTCCTGTTTTAGGTAACTAAGATTGTGTTTTTTCTAAACAAATCATGTAAAAACCTAAAGAATACACTCTGCTCTCTGAAAGCTTAATTAAGGATTAATCACTGATAATGACTTAATGAATGAATTAATGACTGATAAGCTATTTATGAATGAAACAGACTTGAGGTTCAGAAGCTTGGTATAGAGATTAATTGAGTGGGTGCTGTGAAGGGTCAAAATATGAACCGTATGTAAGGTTTAAATGGTTTTGTCCAAAACCCAAAGAAATACATTTGACTTATTATATAAGACAAAAACAGCATCTGAGGAGCTGAGACCAAGAGATATAAAACAGATTATCAGGATACTTCCAGATTAATTTTCTATCAGCTAAGCGATTGATTGGCAGATCGTTTCGGCACTTTGACACAGTTTAGTGAATCTGCTGTGCAGCTGCTTTCAACACATCTCAGACCGAAACTACAGTACTCTTCCTGTGGTGCAGTATCACCAGATAATGAAACCAACTTCTTCTATCTTGTCGCAATTGGTAGTCAACATTTAACTTGAGAATAAATGCACCTTATCGAATCATATTTTGATGCAAAGAAAATAAGACAGTAGTATAAAGTAGTAAGTATTTTATTTACTTTTCAGGCTTGAATATGTTTCATATGAAAGGCAAAAATAAAATGAATACTTTTCCTCTCCATAGTTTTAGGCACATTACAGAAAGGCGTTTGTAAATGAGACCATCAGAAACAAAACAGACAAGATCGGAGGGAAAAAAAAAAAAAAAAAAGGAGATATATGACACTTAGAGGCCCTGCACACCCACACAGGTGTTCTTTGTTATTCCGGCTGATTCGACCTCTGAACAGGTTGGTTGGAGTTTCCTAAAGTCTCCGAACCACATGTACAAACAATCAAAATGAGTTATCCAGGTACAACAAACTAGACAGGAGAGTCGGGGATCTGTCAGTCAAGTATGGTCCATACATGTTTGCACAGTGCTGAGAGATCCGATCAGTCAAAATAAGTGAGAACACCTGTGTGGGCGTACTGTGGCTGTGCAGGGGCTTTAAGCCCAGCAGGGCAGGTGAATGATGTGGCTTTAATGTGATGTGTACGCAGACGGAGGCACGCAGACATTAGCAGACAGATCAGCAATAAGAGTAATGCAGCATTGAAAGGGGAGAGCTCTCCACAAAGACCATTCATGAGACAACGGGAAGAAAAAAAAAATGTAATATGGGGGAGCTTTGGGATTAATACTGGGGCTGCAAACACAACAAGATGCTAACAATTTTCGGTGAGACCTCAAGTATTCACTCCTGTCCCTGCTTTTACCTCAACTTAATCATACCATATGGCTTAGGTGTGTCTCAGTGCTCAAACACTGAGTGAGAATACTGAGTTTACATCTTATAGTTGTCACAAGTAGAGAAAAACACTGTTTCTGATACAAACCTGGAAAGAAAACACCATTGGTTATACACGAGCTCCGTCTGGGCTCACTGAAGGCCCAGACCACAGACCTCTTACCCCCACCCACCCCCAGGCACCTTTGTCATCCATCAGCCAGAGAAACACAGCTACAACAAAGCCCGAGGCACCAGCTCAGATTCAGCTCGCTCCTCCCAAACACGCTCTCACACCACAAACACAGGAAATGAGAACTCCCTGCACATTTAAGGGCACCAGCATTTACCTCAAGAGAGGTCTTAATTACCAAGTCAGACAAACATTATGAGCAGAAGCCAGAATAAGAGTCTAAAGTTGGGAATGATGAATCGTGAAGTGTAGCGTTTGACATTCACTTTGAGCCGTCAGCCAGTTCTCCATTTTTTTTTGCATGTTTCAATACAAATAAATTCACGGGCAGTGGCAATTTAACTGTATATCATGGCAGTGTAACTTAAAATGCTCGCAGGTTTCTGGAAAGCAGCTTGGTGCTGTGACAAAACGCCCCAGGACATCATGGCAACATGAACACAAAAGGTCCCTTATGTCTTCGTGGTGCAGCAAGACATACCAGAAAGACATTAAATATGGCATGTTTTCTTTACGCCTTACACCGGCAATGCAAACCCTCTGGCTTGGGTCACTGTTGGTCAACCATACTGAAATTTCAATTCTGTTTCAAAAGACAGATTGTACAGACACAACCAGAAGTCTGACACATTTGTTGAGGACCTCAAAACCACTTAACAGACATCTGTTGGAAATAAAAACGCACTTCTCAAAGTCACTGAATTTAAATAGTGGAGGTTTTTATAATCGCTATTATCAGAGAGCTGTGCCAGTTAAGGGAATGGTTATGGTGATCAAATTAAAAAACACTGAATTATAAAGGGCACAGTTAATCATTTAATCGTATTGCAATACTAATTTCTATAGTTAATTATGGTATAGTGACACATTTAATACATGTACAATGTTCCCTATAAATGTTGTAAAATTTTCAAATTTGTAGCCATAACCTTGCAGCCCCTATGAACTATCCCCTGACTAACAATACAGCAAAAAAAGCAAAAAAAGCAAAAAAAAAAAAAAAAAAAATCGACAATTTTGAACACAATTATCATTCACAATCTCTCACATTTATCCCTGGTCCTGCTTTATCACACAGTGTGGTGTTAGATACCTTACAGACATGATCACTGAGGGGTAAGACTATCAGCGAGGGAGACAAGAGTTTTGAATGTGTCGGACTGGCTCATCAAGGCGCCTGGAAAATGGAATGATGTGCAGTTTTTTTGGAATGTAAGTTAGAAATAAAAAAAAAAAAATCCTGGCTGTGTGTGTGTGTGTTTGTGTGTGTGTGTGTGTGTGTGTGTGTGTGTGTGTGTGTGTACGTGTGTGCAGACATAACATATGATGCCGCCTGCTCTCTCACTGCTTCCAACACAAACAGGCTATGACTTCTTCCTGATGCCTTCGCAAAAAAAAAAAAAAAAAAAAAAAAGAATTAAATATCGCTCCAGGATCAGGGTGTGAGTTAGACTGGAGGCGCATAATTTCCTCCACAAAGCAAAGAGAGAGACATTAAAAATAGCCGTAGAGAGCCCTCGTGTTTTACACATATACATAAAAAAATTGAAAGGTCACATTATGAATATTTAAAAGGTTTAAATAATTATAATAATTAAAAACATGGAGACAGGAGCTCTTTGAGAGCAGGTCAGCTGCTGCTGTTCTCTGGCCAACAGCACAGCAGGAATAAATATATATATTCATATACGCCAAATAGAGAAGAGCAAAGAAACTTAACTGGGAAACAGTTTCAAACTGATACCTTTTATAGCTCTCTCTTTCCCTCCTCTAAGCAGCTGTTGTGCACACCTAAAAACACAAGAGAAGACAACCCGCCCCGCAAACGACCAGTCCAGAGCTGGAACTTTTTCCAGCCTTGTGTTTGTTCTCCTGTGAATGTCTGTTTCTTCTTCCTGTCCGCAGCGGTCAGCTTCCTCTCAGCAACCCCCCCCCCCCCCCTCTCCCCCCGCCCTCCTCTTATGTCCGAGTGCCTCCTTCTCATCAGTGGTGAGGAGGCTGGGTGGCAGGGAGGGGCGCAGGGAGAGAGAGAGAAGGGGTGGGGGCGGTTGGAGAACGGAGGGAGGGAGAGCTGCCTGAAATGTAGGCCAAAGCGGTGGTGGGCGTTTCCATGGAAACAGTGTTCACAGCAGTCAGTGACATCATCAGTACGGGGAGAGGCGACTGGGTGAGGAGGGATGGGGGGGGGTGGGGGGGCGGCTAGGGGTGCAACAGAAATGCGTCCTGATTGGCTTGGACTTAGACACGGTTCTCTCCGCCCACTCTGGTCCTCCGCAACACCCTGAGGTAAAGACAAAGACAACACGATGTCTGGAATCTTCTAAGGCTACCAAACTTGCTGCATAGGCATGCGATAACCCCAAACCAACACGCCCCACACACACACATACCTTCTGTTCTGTGGGTCCATGTGGTCCAAGAGGGCCTCCTGGGGCACCCTGAACTCCTCCAGAGGCAACTGGTAGCGGGATTCAAAGGAGCCCTCCCTCCCTCTGTAGGCCATGGCCTGCGCTGGCGACTGGGGTAGAGGAGACATGTTGGAGGAAGTCGAGGACACTGAGCTCAAATCCCCCAAACGTTCCCGCCCAGCTTGGGCTGATGCCGCCACTGATGTGGCCCCGACTGCGAGGAACGGGCTCAGAACCTCTCCGTTTTCATCCTGAGAGGGAGACGATTGACACACCAAAATCTCAACTCGAGGAAACTCAATTGTTCACAAATATTTACTTGAGTGCAAGCTAATGGGATAGGTTCAAATATGTTTTCGAGTGCATGTTAAAACAACACTCAAATGCCCATTGAACACTGAAAGAGTTATTAGTCGGTATTATTGCTTCTGCTTTCCATACTGGTAATGAAGTGTTAGGAGACAAAATCCACAGTCCTTGTTCTGTGCAAAAATGCACTCTGAAGTTCAGCCGAAGCTAATATGAGGCGTCAGCAGTCTGATAGTTAAATAAAGTGGGTATCTGCCAAAGTTACCGTCTTTATAGTACAAATTTCCCTCTTTTTGTCCCCATATACACTGGAATTGCATTAGAAAAGGATCTCTTCATGGCCAGTAAGAACTGGAGGAACAATTACAGCAACCATTAACTGTTTCAATGTACATATCATGTATCAAAGCATGTGAGCATTAAAGTGAGTATTTAAAGGATCGGTTCACTATTTTTCAAGTATGTCCTAAAACAACAGTCAGGTGCCCAAACATGTATTTCTTGCTGTAATCATTCCTCCTGTTCATACTGGCCATTAGAAGATCCCTTCATAATGCACTTTCAGTGTAAGAGATGGGGGACTACAGCCCTACAGCTGAAGCTAATATGAGGCTTCAGCCGTCCAAATTAGTCAAATCAAGTCAGTATCTTTCAAAGTTACAGTCTTTTTAGTGCCAAATTCCCTCTTTTTGTTACAATCCTTCAACTGCAGCTGAACAGGAAAACATGTCCGTTGAGACACAAAGAGGGAATTTTATATTAAAAAGACTTTAACTGTGGATGAGATCCACTTTATTTGGCTTATTTATTTAACTCAGGCAGCTGAAGCCTCACATTATCTAGATAAACTTTTAAATACATTTTTGCTCAAAACCCCATCACTTACATTGTAAGTACATTATGAGGGGATCAGTTAATGGTCAAGTGCAGCAGTTTCAAAAAGGCTCATTAAAGTGCAGCAGTTTACCCTTCCTCTGATTATGTCCATGTGGACTAACAATGAAGCCAACTCCAGATCCTCATTGTAGCTGTTCTTCAGAGGTACTGACCGGTAACCTGGTGTCATACAACAGAAAGAGGCAGAACACGTAGGAACTGTTAATAAAGTGCAGATCCTCAACAGGATTTTAGGTCATTTTGTGGCCCTAATTCGTTACAACGTGCTTGTAAGGCGATGCTCAAAACTCATTCAGAAACCACATCACTGTTGTGCATACCGGTCTTCAGACTGTGGATGGGGAATGTGGCCTGAGCCAGGAAGTTTTGGTCGTTGAACATGTCGATCTCATAAACCACAAAACGCAGGAAGGCAAATGCAGAGTTGCACACTGTGAACTGGAACGGCTTTCGGGGCCACGTGGGGTTCAGACCGTTATCAGCTGCAGCGGAAAAAAACAAGATGCAGAGAGAAAGATGAGAAATGTTCAATATGTATCCACCGCTGGTGCTACTGTTAGACCTTTTTTTCCACTGTTGTTACTTTGGAAAATGTTATGCTTAAAATATTCGGTAATTACATTACAGTCACGGACTTGATCACAGTGTTAACCCGTGAATTTCAGCATGATTATACTACAACAAACTGAATTAAAACCTGTGTCAAAATATATCATGGACAAGCTCATTCCTCTTTCTGCTGGAAGAACCACAGTGCAGGAGGTGTCACATAAAAAAAAAGGTATCGCTGTAAAATAGGAGTTGTGTTCAGGTCAGCATCAGCTGTTTGTAGCAGAAAATTCCAAAAGCAATTTGCTGACCCAATTATGAAAACACTGCCACGTCAAACTGGTGGTAAAAGAACCTTGTTCCACTGTGTATAATGGTGAGAATGCACCAACCTCTGCTAAACAGGCTTCCTTTTATTATTTTGTGGCTGCTCTGGGTTTGCAAGTAACAACAAATAGAGATTACATAGTGGAAAAAATGCAGGCGAACTGAAAAAGATACTGATAACAGGTAAGGACAAGTACAAATTTTTATAAAGTTAAAATATCGGTAATTAGTAATGCGGGTACTTTCCTCACCGATCCATGAGTACAGTGATATTACATTTTTTTTTGTCCACCACACAAAAGTACAGTATGTGGAAAAATCTGCCGCTTAAAGCTACAAAACAATTAATGTTTATTTTTTGACTAAAACCAGACCTTACAACCTGATGAGAGCTGTACCAGAACTATCTTCATACTATGGAATGTTTCCACATTGTATTCACCACACATTGCTAAGCTGTTTGTATGACTTCCTGTTTTTCTTGGACCAGACAGGAAATTACACAAGGGTGATGTATCCAGTAAACACTAACTACCCATTCAAAAACAAAAACAAAAAAAAAAATCAAACAAAAACAGAGCGGCTCTCACCTTCTGAGTCAGTTTTTTGCTTGGCGCTGTCATACTCCGCCCCACACACCTCGATCTCGATCAGAGGACAAACTATGCCTCGTCCGTGCTTGGGCAGGTGCCGGGCGCCCAAAACCTTCAGAAGAGAAGAAGAGGAAGAACACAAGGAAACTCCTTTAGATCTCGTTTCAGCACGTGAATACAAACGATTCTCGCTCTACTGTACCTCTATCTCTAGAGTGACTTGTTCGAGGCCTCGGAGCGTGTGTCGGTCAAAGGGATCAAAGTTATCGTCCCTCATGATGGGCGGCTGAAGGACGTAGCCGCTCTTTCCGTTCAGCATGAACAGGGCCTGGTTCATCTGCATGGGCTTGTCTGCATGTGAGCGAGGGGAGAGGAAGGTTAAAAAAAAAAAAAAAAAAAAAGTTCTTCTGTCTGCACTGTTTATCTGCTCTCAAAGAAGGTAGATACCTGCTGTCTGGAAGTTGAGTGCTACCAGCTGGGACCCACAGAGCCACATGGGCAGAGGGTCGTAATTAGACGAGTCTAGTCTCTGGCCTCTGGGGTAGATCCTGGACAGCTGTAGTCGATTGTACTGCAAGAACTTCTTTCCCTTGATCTTGTTGACGTACTTCTCTGCCTTGGTCTCAGGAAAGGATGACATGTCCCGGAAACACGCCCGCTCTGTGCCAATTTCTGCAGGAGGCAGGGAGAAAGGACAGACCTGACTTACCTGTATTTGTTTTGGCTACTTGTATTACGTCATAGATGTGAAATCAGTCACTTCTCTACTCCGCTGTCTGTTAAGCTACATCTTCACAGTCTAGTGAATGTGTGTAATCCTTACTGTCTTCATCGAACGGCACAGGTCTACAGTAGATGACCAGTTCGGATAACTCCAGTGCAATCTTCTTCCTCCTCTCCATCATCTTCCCCTCCTCCAGCTGCGGCACAGAGACACACAAAATTAAGTATGACGCTGAAGCTTTTTCCTTCCCACAACAACTACTGCTGCTGCTCAGGTGGTTGCGCTAAGCAACACGAGAAAGCCTCCGGGTGCGAGTCTGCAGTATTACCGACAAACACCATATGCATCCACTGCTCAGTCAGTGTTTCCTAAACACAGGTTATAGGTATTATAGAGCAAACACAAGTCGTGAGTGGCCCGTTGATCCCGCAATGTGGCATGAGCATGGTATGAGTCTCCGCCCGCGTTTCCTGTCAGCCGAGTGATATACACACCTTGGCCTCCGAGGTCACAGTGACCTCACGGATCTTGAGCACCCATTCCTTAAGCTCTTCTTGGCTGCTGGCAGCGACGTCCAGCACTGGGCCCGTCCGCATAGAGGTATTTGGCACCAGAGAGAAGACGTGAGTCCTGCTGCCTTTCCCGTCAGGGCGCACGACTGCAGAGAAAACACAGAGAAAAAAAGGGTTAGAAAAAACAGTGATGTGGAGGAACTTTTCAAGTGTAACACAGCTCAAAATTTCGATTGGACGCCCTTTACAAAAAAGGTCTAAACTTCGAGCACAGCAATGAGGTGTAAAATCCAAGTACACAGCATTACTGCCTCGAGGTTTAGCGCCATCACTTTCTCCACAGGGAAACAAGCACTTAAACGTTTGCAATTCTGCCAGTGATCATGTGCAGGATACCTAGGAACAAAGTATACAAGATAGAATTAGACCTTTCCCATGCTACCACTAGATGGAGCCAAAGAACCAGCCAAAGGCACAGAAACGGGCTCAGGTATTAACTGTGGTTAGCAGCGGCTACAACAATGCATGACAGCATGTGCCAACACTAATGGGCGTGTATTGACTGCACTGCAGGATGTCAATGAAATACCAGATACAGAGCTGCGAGAAAAGCAAGTTATAATAAAACCAAACGAGGAAAAATTAATTAATATAAGACTGATAATGGACAAATAAAGACAGCGAAGCAAGCGTCGCCTGTGTCCTTTTGAAATTAAAAACAAAGAACGCAGAGAAGATGTGCATGTGTACAATAGCCAGAGAAGGAGGTTGCCCTCTGGCAAGGTGACTGCCGGCTCTGCAGCCCTGCAGCACACAGTAGAACAGGAAGTGGAGGGGCCACTCACCAATCTGACAGGAAGAGACGTCCACACTTCCTCTCAGCAGATCTCCCAGGGGGCTGTTTTCTGTCATCTCCTGTTTTACAGAGAAGAGGTGGATCAGGAAATAAGATAAACTATAATCCACACTGCATGTGCATCTGTGTGACAGCGAATAATAGGCAGATGAGTGATGAGGCTGATCCTGAGGTCCGGCCTCCCTGTGGAGGAGGCAGGTGCACTCATTTCACTTTCAAATATACAAATGTGTAGTTGTAGCTCTCTCAGTTTGTGGGTTTAATCCTCACAGTTCTGTCAGGCTCCGCTGCTGATGGACTGATCTCCTCCACGTAGTTAGCGGGAAACCAAAACTGCTTCCTCCCTCCACAGTCACCCTTCCACCTGAGAGAAAGATGCGAAAAAAGATGTGTTCAGAAGGAGTGTGGCCTTAAAATGATGCCAACATTAGGTCGATATTACAACAATGTTTTTTTTTTTTTTTTTTTAATATAAGCCTTCATTCTCTCACTTCACAAAGTCTAAAAGGATTATTAAGAGCTCCTTCCTGAATGAATGTTACGAAGGTCACTCACCATCCTCCTTCCTGTTTGTCCACATTAGAGATGATAGTGTTCTTTGTGAAGGAGAGCTCATCGTCTCTTTGGGCTTTATACTCGTACATGGCTTTCACCGTGCACTAAAAAGACAGAAGGGTACGGACATGTATGTTCACCGTCTCCACTATACGTAGGTCCAAACTATCCTAAACTACATGTCACCACACTGGACACTCACCTTAAAAGTAGGCATTTGATTGGCCTCCACATAAAAGCCTGGATTCCTGCCCTCATACAGTGACCCGTAGTCTGGCTCCTGTTGGACGACAGATTGTGTGTTAATAAGTCTTTGCACGAAACACTGTGTCATATTTTTTTCAGATTGGTACTCACAGCAGTGCCTATTTTCTCCAGTGTGTCCTCATTGATGGGATAGCGCAGCTTCATTTTGCGGTACAGAGGGTGCTTCTCATAGTAGCTGATGAGATCTACAAGGCTGTCAAACTCTGAGGTGCCCAGCACCACGTTCTGACCCTCCTGCTGCACGCGACAGTGCTTAATTTTACCCTCGGCCCTGTGAAGAGACCACAGACATGATATAAATCACTTGAAGTATTTTTGTAGGATTAAAATTATAATTTGTCTTTCTCTACACTAGGGCTGCAACTAATGAGTATTTTCATTGTCGAGTTTTTATGCTAGAACTTGGGGATCAATTAAGGCAAAGTCATCAAAGTATCAAGCAGTCAAGAAATATGTAGTCACATAATGTCAGGTGAAAAGAAGTGATGAACAGTCTAGGGTTGATGATGGTTGGTTAAAACTGGTTAATGGTGTAGTTAGTGTATCAAGACTAGAAGGTTACGCTTTGTCATATTTACTTTAATTTAAATGACTCAATTAAAACTGAAAATGTGATTATTATCGCCGTTATCATTCCTTTATTTCATTTTCAATATTACAGTAGGGCTGCAACTAATGATTATTTTCATTATTGATTCATCTGTTGATTATTTTCTCGATAAATCAATTAGTTGTTTTGTCTATACAATGTCAGTAAAAGGTTAAAAATGTCCATTACTGTTTCCCAATGCAACCTAAAATGTCTTGATTTGTCCCGACCAACAGCCCATAACCCAAAGATATTCAGTTTACTATCATAGAAGACTAAAGAAATCAGAGAACTTTCACATTTAAAAAGCTGGAACCAGAGAATTTTAGATTTTTTTCTTAAAAAATTACTCAAAAGGATTAATTGATTATCAAAATAGTTGGTGATACATTTTCTGTGGATCAACTAATCATTGCAGCTGGCTGAAAAGGTCAACGACTATAATTTAGTCAGGCGATAGGACTGAGTTACCTGAAGGAAATGGCGAACGAGTTGGGTTCTGCCCTCTTCCTGACAAGGAAAGCCCCGTCACGAGGAACCCTCATCAGCATGTTCTCTGCATGGCTCCTAGAGAGGTTAGCGTGGTACCACCTGAAACAACAAGACAAAAGAAAGATAGCAGATCATTTCAGGGACACATTCTTGACTTTTTCACTTAACACCTCACCCTTGTTCACTCTAAATGAAGGCGTCAGCTACAGGTCTGCAATGTAAACCGCGGTTATAAAAAGGTCATTTAGAACTGAAGCAAAAATGCAAGCAGTCAATCTCCATACTTAAAGAATGAGGTTGTATAGATGCAAATTACCTAAAAAGACACATCTTTTAAATTCTTTCTAATCTGTGTGAATGCTGCTTGAGACTCACTCTTTGCTCTCGTGGGCATTGGTCTGAGGCACGGGCTCAGTCAGCTTCATCTCAAACTCGTTGCAGCGCAGCGCCACCTGCTGGTAGTGGTTGATTAGGGCAAAGAGGGTGTCGAAAACCAGGTTGTCAGTCAGGTAGAATTTTGGGCTGCCTGCCTCTTGGCGGGAGTGAATACGACAGTGCTGCACGCGCCCTGAACGCCTGGTGCAGAGACGGGGAAGATGCAGGAAAAGGGAAGGTGAGAGATCAACAATTTAAAAAAAACATTTTAATCAAATTGTTTAGGGGTCATTATGACTACTACTACACTGTGCCCCTTTTTACTGCACCTGAGAGTATCTATACACCGAGTGTAAATCACATACACAGAGTGATTAGCCTTTAGGTGACGTCACTCATGCAGAAGCCCGTGCAGAAGGCGAATGATCACACTTCGGACCGTGACAACAACTACATTCAATCAACGATGGAGATATTGACATTGATTGATCTGCCAGTGTGTCACTCTGCAATTCGCACGTAACCATACACAACACCCAGCATGAGTAAGGCCTACTGACAGACAAGAGAGTTTGCCACAACCACATACAGTCTGCCATAGAGACTCCATACAGGAAGCAATTCAGTTTCCATAAAAATCCCATCATGATAAACTCACATTAATATTAGAGCTGAAAATAATGATCATTTTTGTTATTGATTAATCTGCTGATTATTTTCTCAATTAATCTTTTAGTCCATAAAATGTCTAAGTTAACATATTCAAAAGTGTTGTTTCATTCAACCAAAAGTCCAAAACCCCAAAATACTGAGTTTATTTTCATATATAACAATCAAAAGCATCAATTAATCACATTTTACAGTGAAACTTCAGCTGGAAAAAATGACTGAAACGATTATCAAAATAGTTGCTGAATCATTTTATGACAATTGATGAAGCTGTTAATTACAAAAAGAAAATACAAATTAAATACTAACTGTAAATGTATGAATAATATTCCTAATGTTTATAGTGAATTATTATAGTTAAACTGCATTCAATGTCCACTTCCCATCATTACCATAGATCTATTGTATATTACATGGGTGTAATTTTATGTAATTGTGCTTTTGGTTTTGTATTTAATAAAATTATCAACAGTTTAAAACTCTTGTCTATACATCTAATTGCTGCCAAACAAATTCAGTTGAAGTCTGTGTAAAATGTCTAAAGATTTACCAGAAAGACAGTGTGTAGTCTCCCACAAAGGTCTCGCTCTCTCGGACCAGGAAGGAGCCATCAGGAGCTCCAGTCTCCAGGCAGTATTCAGACAGGAGCCTTTCGGCTATCTGCCGCCCGTCCCGCCCTGCGCCCAGCTTCCCATGGAACCATTTCTCTGTCACGTGCTGGTCCATACCGTTGGACACCTGGGAGATAAGAAGGAGGAGGGAGATGCTATTCAACTCACCAATCAAAATTGTCACCTCATACGCACAAACCAAACAACTAATAAATTGTGCATATTATGACTTAACAGTTTAAAAAAAATCCTGCACTCCCCAATCCCTACAGGAATTTTTAGAATATTTTTTATAATGTATGTGGACAAAAGGGCAACATCTGATCCTGTTTGGAGCACCAGGACTGCCATTCGGGTCTATATCAGCAGCGGATCAGGCCTACTAACCTCTCTGTGCTCCTCCTCATCATCGTTACCCTGGTTACTGGAGGTCTCCTCTGAGTAATAGATCTTACTGCTGGTCAGGACAAAGAAATGAGGGTACCACTCCTGGGGAGAGAGAGAGAGAGAGAGAGAGTTTGTTGAAATATTTAGAGGATCCATGTGTTGCACTGAAAAGTGGCCCAAGATAGCAAGAAAGTGTCCTCTTTCAAACTATCAAGGCCTGGTTCTAAAAAGAAGCAGGACCCAGTTTTAAGTTGTTGTTGAATGTTTAACAGAAGAGAACCAAAAAAAAAAAAAAAACAAGAAACAACAGGCGCTGGAGAACAGTGACAACACACAAGTAGCATAGAAGCTACTTCATCGCATCATATTTCAAGCTGAGGCAGCATCCAGAATCCAGTTAGCGTGCTTACATGGTTGATGGGGTCCTCCAGGTACAGGATGCCATTTTTGATGGAGTTGCTGATATCGTTCTCCGAGTAGGGAGTGGAGGTGGACACCTCCTCATAGGCACTGCCTTCTGCGAGCTTCTTATGCTGCAGCACATGAAGGGAGAAGGGGGCACGCAGTCAGAAACATTACACTATCAGAATGCTGTATATAAAATATCTAGTCACACTTGGGGAAAAAAAAAAAAATCCAGGTGGCTCCTGACCTTGATGAGGATCTTCCTCTTGAGCTGGTTGGGTGAGGGCAGGCCATCTGCTGCGATATCCACCGCCTTGGTCAGCAGCATGTCTCCAAACACCTTCTTAAAGTAAGTGGCCATATTCCTCTGCTGGACAATACTACAGTGATCCTCAATGGACAGGATGATGGGATAGCTGCGGAAGGATTAGAAACTTAAGAGGTGCAACTTCAAAGAAATTCCCTCTTTATGTGATTTTCTAAGCTTATTTTCCTCACACACTAGGTGAGTAATGCCACTGCAGCCAGTCGGCATTGTTTCCTCTGATTTTTCTTTGTGTGTGCTGTCTCTTTATCTTTGTCATCTCTTATCCCTTCATCATCTCACCACCACTGATGGCTGTAAAAAGAAACTGAGTGGGCAGCGCTTGTCGAGACTCACTCGGATGTGACGAAAGCGTGCTCTTTGATGGTGGTCAAGACATCGCAGAACTTGATCTTTGTTGTGAGGGTGTGCCCGTGGTAGATGACTGGCATTCCATCCGGACCATCCCAACAGTCCACTGAAAATAAAAACGCACAACGTCATTTCGTGTACTGTACTGCCTAGAAAGGAATGCATGAACGCAGATGTATTATGCAATTACAGGAGAGTTTGACCTTTAAACCTTGAAGACACGCAAGTTGAAGGCATGTTTGTTTACTTTTCTATGACGTAAAGCGACCCTTTAACCCATTCTCAATCTGTCCTATTCATAGAAACCTGCTTGACAAGGCGGTGGTTTAAAGGCAATATACAACACAATTGCGTGTAAATGTGTGTGTGTGTAAGGGTGTGGTGGCTGCATTAAAAGTAGAACTGAAAAGGATAAGAAGAGGGGGTAAGTTAATTAAGAGTTTGAAAGTCAAGTGGTGGTGATTTACTGTACGTGGGTAAAACACTTGTGTGTGTGTGTGTGTTTGTTTGTTTGTTTACTAACATTCAATACAGCGGCAGCCCATCCTCAGACAGCGAGCATATGCCTCCAGGGATGACTCGCTGGAAAACTGGTCTCCCGTCAGGTAACTAAAAATAAGCATGCAACGTCAAAGTACGCACACACACACAAACACACAAAAAAAAACAAAAACCACACACTCATATCTAAAAAAAGGATTCACACGCCAGGGACTGCACCACACACACACACACGCACCTTATTTGGTGGCAGCACAAACATGCTGATACCACTGTTATCAAAAGGGCTTTTTCTCTTTTGTTGACCAGAGTAAACACTTCTTACTCATTCAGTCGGTCAATTCAAACTTAATCAAAGCAACGTGGGAAGTTTTCATTCCGCTGCTCCAATGAGTATTGTTTCACATCTAGTACAGAAGGTTATCATTTCAACTGCCTTTCACACACTTTTCAATAGGAGTGAAAATACATTTTCCTGCAAAATACTGGCCTGCATTTCATTCTAGATCTAAATAATACACTTTTATCTGATGTATGAAGTCAGTTCAAAAGGCCCTCTGGCTGAAGGGGTAATTTCAACAGAAGATGCCAGACTTGTGACATTTTGAAAACGTATGCACGAAAGCTTCGGGCTCCGTCCTTACGTGTTGTGCGAAGAGGAGATCCAGTAGTGGGACAGGGGGTTGCTCATGTTCTCAGGACACACTTGGTCCAGGGTGCAATCCCAGATGGTGTTCTCTTTGGAGAACAAGTACGTCAGGAGCTACACAGAGGAGAAGAAAGCAGTGAGGATGAGGCTGTATCCAAATGTACACGCACTTGGAGACACTCTCTGTAAACTTAACCGCTAATTCATAGCAACATGGATGTGAAGATGTAAAACAAAAATGACTAGTTACTACCCACTAGTAACTAGTCATTTTAATTACTTTGTATACTTGTATATATGGATGTCTGTTTCTCATCCTTTCAATGTTTTTTCCTTCTTTTTTTAAATTTTTTTTTAATTGAGTAAGCATTGGAGAGTGCCTTGATCAAGTTTTTTTGCATCTCTCCATCACATTTTTTGTTGTTTCTGTGTATATCAACTTGTATCTTTTGCATATGTTTAAACAAATCAAAAGGTTAAAACATTAGAAGTGTTTTACTGTGCATTTCCACTATTATTTATATCCGTTTTTCTATGTAAGGAAGCAGCAGACTGTGCATAAATAGGTCATATCAATATCAGTAGGAACCATTCAGAAACAAACAAGTTTGAGATGGGTTAAGAACTTTTTCGTTCATATCATGGAAACAAGTGAAGTCGAGTCTCGTAGTTTTATCTGCTCGCAGACCGGTGATGTAATGTGATGACAATGAGCATTTTAGGCATGTTACAGTCTGTATGACCGAAGTTGACAAGTCCAGAGAGAGAATATCTGGATTCAGCCTGTGTCAGAACAGTAGCGATGGCATTTTCTGTCCTGTCAGGACGCAAAAGACTTCCCAGTGTGGGTCAAAAACAACTATTTTTCTCCTTAAGGAGTTATTCTTAGCATGTACCCCTGCTATCTCACATAATATGACCTGAGGGACAGAGAGAGAGAGAGTACCAGCTCTTGCAGACTGGCTTGCACCAGCTTCCTCTTCTCTTTAGTCAATCATAGGTTTATGGTGACCACAAAAAGCATCCCTCGCTTTCTGCAGAACTGTCACGCGGCACCACAGTCAATAACCTTTTCTATTTGTGTGGGAGGAGGTGCTTTAGGCCCAGATCGTGGCTATCCATGTCAATTTCTGAGCATCTCCCACCCACACTGACAACACGGGGGGCATCGGAAAACACAACTAGCAAAAACACGTTTACATTTTTCCATTAGTGAGCAGAAAGGAGCGTGAACAGAATCAAGAAAAAAAAAAAAAAAGGGCGGGGGGGGGGACAGGTGAGATGGTGAGAGTGTGTGTACCTCGTCCTGGTGGAAATAAGGCTGCTCCACTTCTCTCAGGGGGTCTTTCAGGTAGCCGAACATAAACTCCTGAACCTTGTTGTCGTCTGTGGCCCACATTTCCTGGATTCACATACAGCACGTAGAAACACAGATGCATTAGAGCGTGCAAATGAAACAAATCTGCAATAAGCTAGATGCCCAATAGCCCGGAGAGATTACCATTTGAGACTCCAGGAGGAAGCTCTTGAAGTCCTCTAGGGAGATTCTCTGTTCTGGTCTGTCAATGAACCTGGCAGAGAAAGTAATGGTTCACTTTACTGTGATGCTGCAGAGAGACTCACTGAGCATGTGCGCAGTGTTTAATTTTGGCTTACCTCTGTAGAAACGGGATCTCCACCTAAAAGAAAAAGAAACATGTCACTTAATTAATCAAAGTGCTGTCCTTTCAGTGTGTATAGTACTAACCATGAAGACGGACACAGACATCCTGTAGGGGGCTGAGTGGTTTGTCATGGGGGGGGCACTGAGGTCATCCATCCATTTAATCTGACCCTTGCTTGCCTGCCTGCCTGCCTGCCTGCCTGCCTCCTCATCTGTGTGAGTGTAAGTGCGTGTGTGTCCTAATGGCCTCGACCAGAGGGGTTTGGTGGGTTTTTAACTGGTCCATATTGATCTTGAAGCCATTTGAGAACAGACAGATGGGGGAGGAAGGATGCTTTGGCATCAGATGGGGTGCTGGGAGATGAAAGTGCTGGGACAGAGCAACACAATTGCATAATGTAAAGCTTACATTTTTCTGAGCATCAAACATGAGACTGCGATAGAGCTGGGCAAACTGGCTGAAGGACACGTCTCCGTTCCTCAACTCCGAGTCCTATAAAACGAGCAGAGAGGGAAAGCAAAACTGTAAAATGACAAAACATAAATCTTCAACAACATCATACTGAAAGGGAAGTGGGCAGGGAGCAGGAGTGGAAGCGGGACTGTGATAAGTAGAAGGAGGTTACCGGAAGTTTCTCTCGGAGGAACCTCATGTTGGGCACCCTGTAGTTGACCTGGCTCAGCATGCTCTTCAGATCCTTACAGGATATCCTAAACACATACACAGGTTTTGTTGAAAAATCAAACACAAACATGGATACGCACGTAGACGTACGCAAGACTGCAAGTTTTCAGGGTGCCTGTAAATTTTTTAAAAATGACAAGTGTCTACGTGTGCAAGTTAGTAGAAAACGCACGTCCCTCATCCTCTGGTTAGACGTTCTGGCTTCACTTTTACTACACGGCCTGGAATTTTGGCCAGGGAAGACAATACCCCTACCAGAGCTACAAAGGCTTGCTCTTTCGTCTAGGATATAACAGACAAACATCTCTGTGCATCTCCTCCATCCTCTGCAGTCTGTTTCCTGCTGCAGGAAGAGGTGCTGGTGTGTGGCTGAGAGGTTAGTTCCTTCACTACACCTCACCGTAGCTCTCTCAAAGACACCCGATAGCTAGTGTGCTTACTCTGGATGTTACACTGGTGAAAGGGCACACAACTGGTGCAGCAAACTGTTTCGTCAGATTTAATGATGCCTTTTTCCTGTGAGGATACATTTTTTTTAAACTGAGCTGAATTACCTGTCTTCTCTGTTGCGATCAACGGCGTAGAACTGCTTGCGTAACCACCTAAAAAAGAAAGAAAGAAAAAAAAAAAAAAAGAGAATGAAGACATTGAATGCATCAAAAATGCATCATAAATGCTGTCTGTCCACACAGTAGCTCCAGCTTTGGATATGGTGTATATCTATCTACATATGGTGTGTTGTTCACCTCTCTATCTGGAGCGGTGTCGGAGACTTCAGTGTGTCGGCCACAAGCCAGTTTAACCCCTTCACCCACATGGTCATCTCCTCATCAGACGTTGCTGAGGACAAAGTAACACATGACTAAATGCAAATATTGTCAGGTAATACAATCCAAACTCACAACACATATACAAAAAAAGCAACAGTTGGAAAGTTGGAAATAAAAAAAAATCACTAGCAGCATTTGAATGAGCCGCTCTCTGTGTGTGCGTACCTGCCAGGCTGAGGGATTTAAGGCGAAACTCGGTGCCGTACAGAATGACAAAGCAGTGAGCCTGGTCCAGCCGCGCTGCCGAGTCCTCCACATAGCGCTCAAAGTCCCGTGACTTCTGTCCAGGACGGATCTCTTTGATTTCTCGAATGTCAACTGGCGAGACAGGCACACAAACAAACAGTTAGCTTAGCACAGAACCACCATGTCAATGCACATATAATAATGTGCTTAGTAGAGCTGGGCAATGCAGATGGAATTGCAATCATGATAGCAGTATAGACCAATATACAGCAAATCCCAAGCAAAATAACCGAAATTATGTTCAATAGAGCTGCAACTCATCATTTTTTTCATTTGTCATTTATCTATTCAGTTGTTTTGTCTATAAAGTTTTATAATTTCCCACAGCCCATGTTGATGACTTCAAATGTCTGGTTTTGTCTGACCAACAGTTCAAAACCCAAAGATATTCAGTCACAAAAGATGAAGAAAACCAATCATTTCTCAAACATGAGATGCTGGAACCAGGAAATGTTTTACATTAAAAAAAAATTGTCAATTATCCAAATATTTGATTGTAGATTGATTTTCTGTTGATTGTTTAATCGACTACTCGTTGTTGCTCTTTTGTTTAAAGCACTGAACTGTTACACTTCACATTAGGCAAAACTCTTCTCATGTGTTAAAAAAGTGCTCCAATGTCTCATTTTTAGTCACCATTTGATTGGAAATGTCAATTAAGACAAAAGAAGTTTGTAAAATGATAACTGAATATGATCCTATCATCACAAATGCCATAAACAATCATACTGAATGATCTCCAGGCCGACCAAGGCCAGACACTGCACCTATTTCAAGCCCCGTGACCACATAAAACAGCGAAGCTGAGGCTGCGAGCTAAACCACATATACATACAGTGAAGAAATACAGAAGAAATATAGATTTCTTAAGTCATGATGAGGCTAATGACCCCAAAATTAACCTTGGTTTGCCTTTTACCACTGAACTCAGCCAAAACCACCAATTACTAATCTGCAAACAGGAGAGTCTTGAGCCAGTCGCAGAAGCCTGCGTATGAAGGGACAAGTCGGGTCTGCGAGTGACAGTAAAACAGGGATTTCACAATGGTTTTAATAATTTACAGTACAAAGGGCATAAGACGGGGGAATATAAAACTGATACACCACTTAAAAACCCTGCTTACAAGCTCAAATATAGCCTGTATTATATATATCTTCTAATATCCCAACACTGGACTCATCAAAAAAAGCCCTGTATAGGCTTTTATATAAGATTGCTTCATCTTTAGGAATGAACATCTGAGTAGTACAATGGTACAATTTTGTCTTGATTCCATTAACGAGCAGTCTGAAACTTTACGAGTGTGTAGGCTGTGAAACAGCTCAACAGCTTCTTATCAGTATTGTATTAGCAGCAGTTAAAGAGCTAGGGACTCTCCTGCTAAACACACACACACACACACACACATACACACACACACACGTCTTTCAGCTCCTGCTCCTCTTCCTGCCCCTGAACCACACATCCTGTGCTTTTGTCGCCTACACACCACATCTGTGCTTGCGTATAGGTGAGCATGTGCATGCTCTTTTCACAAGCATAAAAAAAAAAAAAAAAAAAAAAAAAGTGTGTCATCTTCTCACTAGAATTTCACCAAGCTGAGCTCTCTGATCATACATCATATCTCAGTTTACTTTACCCGCTACACGGGCCAGCAGACTTCCGCTGAAAGCAAGGCGGCTTCGACGGGCTGATTTGTTAGACAACACTTTTATTTTAGTCAAAATATTTGGAGCCTGCCTCAGACAGATGCAGGAAATAAAGAGATAGCCAGAGGTGTAACCTTACCAAAGGAGATGAGAGGAGGTATCCTGCAACACACTCCCACACTTCCTCCAGCACTCTGTACTGCCTTCCACACTATTTCCAAAACTCCTCACCAGGGCTGGGCTGCACTTTAAAAAGTTTTCGATACTAATACAGGAGTTTCAGTACTAAATACGTTCTCAGTATCATCCTTTGATAAATGTACTTTTAATTTCAGCCGTACAAGAACTTCGCCTTAAAAAGTACAGTCTGGTGCTGAAACAATTTTTCCATTTATTTCCATTATTCGTTTAAGTCGCTTCTCAAGGAACAATGTTAAACATTTGCTGGTTCCAGTTTCTGAAATGTGCGGGTTTGCCGTTTTTCTCAGTTGTGTATCATTGTACACAACATAAAAATTAAGTATCTTTGGGTTTCGGACCGTTTGTCAGAGAAAACAAGCAATGTGAAAATGTCACCTTTGGGTTCTGTGAAACTGAACAAAACATTTGTTTGATTGTCAAAAGATTCACTGATAATGAAAGTAGGTGTTAGTTTAAGCCCTTATACAGACGAAAATTGTGAAAATGTTGATGCAACTATCTCATCAAAGAATGAGCAAACATTACCAATCTGAGCAGACATTCATTGCCAGCTTTTGGTGTTTGACAGCGTGACACTCAGTGCTACAGACACATTTCAGTCAGTAACAAAACAAGACTAGGTCTAAACTAGCATATGGCTGGACCGTGTATGAAACGCTAGAGGGCTTTTAAATACATTTTCAAACTTCTAATCATGTGTCCCTGTGTTAACTGTTCAGTTATCTCTTGTTATATGCCAATTATATGTTAAAAAAAAAATCATCAAAATCTTTGTCTTTCCAGTTCCTGTAAAAGGGTTTCAAATGTTTGATGATTCATCTTGAACTCAGGGGCATTTACAAGAATTCATCCAATCAAATGTGACTTTGGGCGACTTGCTAACCGCACCCATCATATAAAAACCACACTTGACCGCTTGTGGGTTGTAGTAGCTAACGGAGCAATATGGAGAGCGATGGGAAGAGATGTGTGTTTGGATATCAGTGGGCAGAAACTTTCCGAAACAATGTGGCAGAGGTCTAATGCATTCATCTCTCCCTCGTCCTCCTGATCTAACGACTGGTTTGGGTGATTTAAACCATTAAATTAAAATTTTAAACCATAAACCAACCTAACTAACTTAATCACTCCGTCAGTCAGTCAGTCAGTCAGTCAGTCACAGACATTCGTGCTTATAGGGCTGGCCCTGCTGTTGCAGTGCAGCCAAAAAAGTGGTTCGATCGATACCCAGCCCTTAGCTTCACTCAGTTCAATTTAATAACCCTCATCACATATTCCATTAGTTAGATGCATTACAACAGAGGCCATTAGTTGTATGTTGCAGTGGGAGCAAAATGCTCAGAAATAATTATGTTCCAATTTTTTGTTGAATTTTGTGTGATAGTAAATTACAAATGAGTTCAATATTTGACATATTTGAGCACAGAATAAATCGTTTCAATATAAAAACTGAAGCAGTCCATATTCCTGTTTTCAGCCTGTTTCAGCATGCACTCCCACCTCAGCTGACCCACACCAGTTCCTTTAATATCACGTCGGATAAAGTTAAGCAGAGGACTTTCCCCCTGACAAATAACTGTCATGCAGCTCCATGAATTCTCTTTCCTCTTTTCGACACATTTTAAAAAAAGGAGCAAGTTGACTGTGGAGCTTGTTTTCCGACCCGATTCCTACAGCGATGTTTTCATACAGACATAAACGATCTAAAAGCAGATGCTGATTGTGAAACCCTGTTGCTGCCTGTGGGTTAATGGCCTGCTGATTTGTTGATATTTTTTCTGATAAATAAACCGGGCTGACAGCCAAGTGTGTAACAAAAAAAAAACGTAAAAAAACGGAGCACTGTGTCAGCTAGAAATGACATCACATGTCTGGGGTGAGAAAGCATGTGAGAAAGCGCGTGTCCTTTGCGGGAGGTATGGAAAAAGCAGGTCAGACTGATGACAGTTTCCACAGACGTGTGCAGGTAATTCCAGTCACATTTACTGAAAAAAAAAACAAACAAACTATTATTTACAAGGTTCATTCCCAGACGCAACTGACGACATTCACGTTAACCGCAATGTTAACGAGGGCTCGTCCAGTATCGTGGCTCTGATTTACACAAAGACACAGAGCGTGTGACACTTGCTCATTCACACGCTGAAATGCATGCAACACCACAAAAGTTTACCAAACTCCTCTCTACACATGAATCACCTCACTCTTCTGGGCTCAGTGCACCATTCAAATTGCAGCTGCAACTAACGATTATTTTCATTACAGACTCATCTGCTGAGTGGCGTCTTCATTCGTTTAGTCTAGAAAATGTCAGGCAGATTCCAACGTGACTACTTCTTCTTTAAATGTCTTCTTTTGTCTGACCAACGGTCCAAATCCCAAAGATATTCAGTTTATGATGATATAAAACAGAAAAAAAAAAAGCAGCAAATATTCACAACTGAGAAGCTATAACTAAGGATTGTTTGGGTTTACTTGAAAAATGTCAATTTATAACCAAAATAGTTGCCTCTTATGTATCTGCCTAATTGTTTCAGCTCTAATTCAAATAATAACAGACGCCACAGATAACCAGAACTATTGACTACTAGTTAGTACATATATGTGCATCGTCCTCCTGTGACATTAGCAGATCTATTCACTCAGCGCGATCGCCATTAATTAAAGCAGTGTGAAAAATCTGGAGTCTTGTCTGTCAAAGTTCATTTAGGCGTTAGGTGTCACAGTTGTGTGTTAACTAACTGGTTCAGTTAGTTTTGCAGGGAGAGCTCTGTGAGACGGCCGACAGCACGCCGAGTGTGACGGAGAACTGATTTACTGTTCAGCATGAAAGCCTTGTGGCAAAGATAGAACAACATACATCAACGCAGGCCTACATTCAAACTCATGGTGTGTAAATCATTACTCATCGCGGGTCATCATGTGTATCTGTTGCATTTAAAGGTGTTAAGGAGTTTAATAAATTACATATGCTTGTCAGGTAACTTAATAAAGAAGTGTGAAAATCTCGCTTTTTTTTTGCAATATTTTGTGCAGTTCTACATGTTCTATGGCAATACAAATAAAATCTTCGAGCGCTGTACTGGTAATTTATTATTGCGATACCAAAATATATCGTGATATCGTACATTTTCTGAGAAATAACGTACTGTATAAAAAGGGATAGACACTGTAGAAAAATCGCTACAGGTTGTCAAATTTCTATCATCTCACAGTATATGCTGTCATATCACCAAACCCAATAAAAAAAAAAATGCTAGTGACTGAAATACAGTCTTAGTTTGAAACGAAAACCTGCATCCTGAAGACCCCTACTTCGGTGCTTTCGAGAAAAGGCTTGTAAACATGAAAGGATCCGCCGCTGCGGTGCCCTTCAAGAACCGAGATGAGACGTTAAATCATCTCTTAAAAGTGTATTTAAAAAAAAAACAAAAAAAAAAAAACACACGTGGAAGCTCATTCATTAATATCTAAAACCGGCTCAAAGTTGATAAAAGTAGCAAAATGATGTGTCACATTCAAAACATGATTCTGATTCATGTTTAAGTTGCTCTGCTTATCAGTCATATACTCAGAAACCAGAAGTTCCAAAGATGATTTGTGCAATTTACTGAGTGCACTCTACTTGATGTTTCACAACACACTCCAGCGTCAAAACAAGCTACACACTAATGTAAAATCTAAAGTAGAGTTTGGGCAAACATCTTTACTTGAAGAGACAACACAAGTAAACATAATACAGTATTTATGACATTCCCTGCCTACACGTCTCACCAGTCTGCTACCACTGTTCTGCAAGACCACATCCTGCTTTGTCAAGCTAGACATGCATCTTATTGCATCATATAGTGTATGATCTGTGTTATGTGACTGGCAGGACACTGGACAGGCCCACATATGTGTGCAACAAGCATCTTTTTCAGCCAAACAAGATCACTAAAAGAAGAAATCAATCAGAGAGAGAGAGAGAGAGAGAATGGGCCAAACAGGTATGCTTCTCAGCACTTTATATTTAGCAACAAGCTCAAGTGCCGTTTCCACAGTTAATGGACATAATTCTCTCAATGCCATTGATAAGGGGATGAAGACAGCGGGCCAAATTGTTCCCAAATGATCACACGCTTCCAGTAAAAACCCTCATATTCTATTTCTGTACATTAATGAGCCGTCTAGGCCAATTTCACCTCTCCAGAAGTATCAAATTGCAGCTATGAGCTCATGTGTGTATGAAGCCCTTCACTGCAGAGAAGATGATACTATTGTGTATAAAAAAAAAAACAAAAAAAAAAAAAAACAAAACCCTAAGCCTATCATCTTGTGTGTGTGCGTGTGTGTGTGTGCGCTCTTTTTGTTGCATCCGGAGCAGAGTGCAGCTGTGCACAAGGCATCCTGCTACCCGAGAGACAGACAACTAAACGACTCACTGAAGGCCTGCGTAGATACACTGTTTCGTTGAACAATAAGCTGAATGTCAGCCCTCTTGGTAAATTACAGTTTATTCCTATTAATGCAAAAAAAAAAAAAAAAACTGTTCCAGGAATGGTTGCCTTTTTCCTTTCTGTCAACCCCAAGTAAACTATAAAAGAAGAAGGAGTCATTACATCCTGATACCGACATTCTAAGATCTGCTTGGTGCCAGTTCGACTGAAGCCTTTGGGAGACGCATGGAGAAGCACACTAAAACCCAACATGTCTACGTCATATGACCTTTGATGGAGGAATGCCTCTACCAAATGAAAGAACACACTTCAGAGAATATTGATACAAACCTCCTCTGATTATTAATTGTGCATTGGTTGCTACAAACTAACCCTTAGGTATAAAACAACAAAGGCATACATTTCATGGCTATCCGAAACTTTTAACAATGAACTTGATCATCAGAAAATAATGCATCATAATTATGAATGAAGCAATCTCTGCTGTGATAAAATCAACACCTGGGCTGTAATCCCATTTGTCTGGTGCCCTGCTGTGGCTAATCTACCTAACGCCTGGTCACCATACCAAAAACTGCAGATTACGTTACACAATGTTAGCTAACCTCAATCACATATGCATAAGAAGCTCCAGTCCATTATAAATCTAGCAAAACTTTAACAAAACCTGCATGCAAATAAATTATTGAATTAACATACAAATCAAACTAAAAGTACCATGAAAACACACCAAAATACCAGTGCCTCCATCACCCAGACTGATAACCTGTGAAACGGGGGGTGGGGGGGGGGGGTGAAGGAGTGGTCTGCCCACTCACCACTACACTACACTGTGCCGAGAACCTTCAAGTGTGGCACCAATGTGCGTTCACGCGCTACACAGACCCTTCCTTCTTTTATAGTTTCCTTGCTCAACCCAGGATTTGTACCCGAGATGTGATTCAACTACTTCTAGAAAACAACAACTGTTCCAAGATGCACACGTGCTCTTTCAGGGAATTATTCTAATGCTGCAAAATAAAAGGAAAAATTGTGCTTTTGACAATGAATGAGGAATCCAATCACCTTTTTTTCCCAATGCAGGCACAACTGAAGGACTTTAGGCAACTCAAGTAACAAACCAGATCCAACTCATTTGCGCAAAACTAAATCAACTTCAGGGACTAAGCAGAGCTGAAATAAAAAGATGTATTATTGATATTGATAGACGGAAATCAGATTTTCTCTAGTAATATTGTTATTTAGCTTGAGTGCTGTCTTTTCTTGGTCTTGGAGGCTGCATCACAGTTAAAAGTCGGGTTATTTGACCCAATTTTTGAATAAAATGAACAATTAATCCCTCTACCTGTTTCACTTTCATTTAAATTCCTTGCATGTAAATATCTTGTGAAAGCACCACTAGTTGCCTTAAAACTTGTCCCATGACCAACATCACATTTAATTTCACTAAAGGCCCCCCCGACTTACATTTTTTGGGATCTAAAACATTTTGGAATTGACCTGTTCAGTCCTAACTGACATCATTCACCAGTTGGTATCATCAAGTCAAGTCACGTCATGTGCACTCACCAAGTCTTTTGTGAGCCATATTTCTGAATGTATGTAAACAAACCAGTTCTAGCAAGGATACCGTCGCATTTCAAATCAGCACTTAGGAGCAGCACTATCTGTTTGTGTGTGTGTGTGTGTGTGTGTGTTTGCAACACTACTCACTCTCTCCCTCTATTTTATCTGTGCCACGAGTCCAGATAATTGTCCTGGTCTCGAGCTTGACTTGAAATGTCCTTCTCTCTGGCCGCTGGGACTTCTTAGAATAAAACAGTGTCAGTACTGTCCCCAGCTCCAGGTCTCGATACAGGTTGTTCATCTCCGTGTCGTTGTCCATCCACGGGCCAGGTCCGTTGGAAAAGAAGCCCGAGGTCCCAGCCATGTTCACTTCCCCTGTTTGTTATCCGTTTCCTCTCAGAACAATCTGCTCAGTCCAGGCCTAGACAGGGATACCTACAGCAGGAGAAGAGAGAGAGGGAGGGGGGGGGGGTAACCCATGAAACAACAATTCCCAGAGGACTTCTAGTGTGTCTGTCCTGTCACACCATACAGCAGTGAGGAGCTGATGCTGTCAGCAGGAGATATGTTCTAAAAATACTGAGAACTTTATTGTATACACATTAATATACCTGCTGTCCAAAGTGTACAAGAGAAAAATGGATTTTCCAGTATCAAAAATATGTTTAAACTGCTCTCATGTTTATGTATAAATATAATATTTATTTTAAAAGGTTCTCCTACTTATATTTTTAACAGATATGTGAAATATAAACATGAGTATTATGAGCGTTTTTTAAAAAGTATGAATTATGACCATTTATAAAACTGAATTACATTACATGCACAAATAGTGAATAGTAGTGAGATTTTACACAAATTCCTGGAAAGTTACAGGGATAAAATACTGACATTAAAGACACACAACCAAAAAATAAACTATATATTTCATAATGTAGAATTTGTATGCTTTGTTTATTAACATACAATGTTTATTTTGTTTTACATAATTATGGCCTGGTTTTATGTTTTGTACATGTACTGAAAATATACATCTCAAACCTACAGAACTACATAATATGGTACTAAAACAGCAAACATATATATATTTAATGTATTAAATCTGTAAAAGAAAAGTGGCCATGATCGTGTAAAAAGACACAGTACATGCTGGTAAGCAAAGCATTCAATTTGCAACATTTCATGACATATGAGGATGTATTGATTTTTGTATATGGGTAAGGTTACTCTCAGTATTGAGTAACACAGGAGCAATACTGTGATTTATCATTAACACTGATGTAAATAAATGACAGCTGCAGCCTGGCAAACGTGTTGATTAAGTTAATCACACCGGATAACTTTCACTCCGAGAATGATTTTAGCTTTAATCCAGCAGCGGGGAGGTTTAATCTAATTTGGATTGATTTCTCAAACTACCAAAACTACCAACAGGCCTGTAACCTGCTGCAGTCCGTCCCGGTGGAAAACAAAGTTTCCTTTGGATACAAGAAGCAAGAAGGCATCACAATTTTTTTTTTGGAGGTGGGGGGGGGGGGGGGGGGGGGGTACAACTGGTGGCGAATGGCAGCAGAGTGGGATAACAGTGTAACAAGAAACGTCTGGTTATTTTCACAGCGTGGAAACGGGGCCGGTGTGTGCTAGCATTCCGCTGGGCCAAAGGAAGAACCGTGGTTAGTTTCAGCCTCTAGAAAAAAAAAGCCCAGGTAGCAGCAACTATTCTACCCTTTCCTGCCCGCTCTGTTTTTAGGAAAATCAACTGGAAAACAACACGTCGCAGCGACTGCTGTGTTGTACCTACCGCCGCAATCTCGGCCCGACCGCACATCTCCAACGGCTGCGAGGCTGCTCCTCTCTCCTCTCCCGTCGTTTTTCTCCTTCTCCGTGTCTTCCCCCCGCTCCCCGGTTTTCCGTGATTAAATCATCGCTAGGCCCTGGTAAAAAGGCGCTGCGGTCCCGACGACAACGATCCCCGTTTCCTCTTCTCCCCTTCGGCTGTCCATAGAGAGGCACAGGCAAGACAAGCGAGAACCGTGGTAAGACTACGCAAGTTTGTCTGCTCTCGGATCCGGCCAGCACAGGCCCTTCCCCCCGCAGCCGAGCACCAGCGGCGTCTCGCGGGGTGCCAATTTTTTTTTTCCTAGGATGGCGAAGTCATGACCCGCCCTACTCTGCCTCTGATTGGCTAGTACCCGCTGCCTTCGTTGATTGGGTTGGTTAGGTTTAGGATAAGAGTATCATGGTAAGCCAATCAGAGGCAGAGTAGGGCGGGTCATGACGTCGCCATCCTAGTAAAAAAAACATTGCACCCGGGTTGGAGTCAAAAACCAGGCTTCCGCTGCGGCTTTTCATAATAAAACCCGCGTCGAGGAACTTGTTGCACTGATTTGAGGCAGTTTTTTTTTAGGGCAAAGGGTCTTAACAAGGATTAGTTTTAGCCTTGTTCCTTTCATGTAATCATTGTTTCCACCTTGCAGACATATTATGCACTTGAGGATTAGATATGATTAACCCAAATACAATTCTGCTGTTTTCCTCAAAAATAAATAGCAGACAAACTTTGGAAAACCTGGAGCATCACTTGACATTAATTACTTTTTAATGCATGTCAACAATGCAGAATGCCAACCTGTTTTAAAAGCTGCATCTTACTCTAACACAAACTGCACTACAGGCAGCAGTCATTTACATTATTATTTTAAAAATATGCATGCAAATAAAAGTTAATATTGGTTACATTATCACATTATTATATGGCAACATCATGAAGGAACTGTTTTGCCACCATAGATGCACAACTACACAGGAACTATGATCAGATTTCATGAGACAACAGGGTGTTCCTTTAAGATTTCTTCTTTTTTTAACTCATGGCCATTTGGTGTGCGTCTTAGCCACCAGGACACCCCAGTTGTTGGTGTCTTTAAGCTTCATCCAAATAAACCCATTCAGACGTACATAATAAAAAAGTGTCAGACCATATCACCTTTTTCCCCCACTCTGGTTTCCTGCTCCGTACATGAAGCTGCGTGGGAAGCTGTTTCTGCGTTGGGCTTGTGTACAAGTAATTTACTCCACTAATACAAGCGTTATGAAAGCCACAGCACAGGAACATTGATTCATTTGCTCAGCAACTATCATCTCAAATCGCTGCACATCACTGAGGATAGGTTTCAACTTGCAGTCATTGTCAGAGCATTTACCTATTTTTGGCATTTATTAATTGGCCTCTATATATTCTGCCCCTGTAACTGTTAGCTACTTCAAAGTTTAAGCATTTCTCATGTGGTGTGTGTTTTGATATCCTACATCTACTGCCCTCTTGAAGAGGATATTTAGTAGCAAACACCTTTATGCAGTTATTTTGGAGATTAATACACCACCTCCTGTAAAATCTTGCGTGTCTCCCGGTTGCTTGACGCAACTCGTCCCTCCCATTGGAGCTGGTTATCGGCCTCTTAAAGACACAGTCCTGCTCATACTGTGTCAGAGTCCTTCTCAATTAGCAGTCTCTCAAAGCAATCTGTACCAGAGTTATCAAGCAATAAATAACTGTAATTTTCCATCTGTAACTAATACTGCACTTCCTTACATACATTCAAATTACTGATCAAAACCCAAGCTGATACTCTTGTTCTCATCCTTACTAATTTGCTTTTCTTCTCTTTGTGAAAACAATTGATCTAAATGAGGGTGCGATATGAGTAAAAGTAGAAAATAATGATTAATGAAGTATTTGTTTTTTAGACACATCATTGGGAATTGGACTATGACCCGTGACGTCACTGACCGCTGTTGATAAGGCTACTTATTTGACAGGATTAATGGTTCTCTTTCAATACTCAAGTAATCAACTCACATTTCAATCCCTATTTCACGTATATGCACACAAAGAAAAT